>OX335689.1:600000-1132500 GCA_946894065.1 Acleris literana | reverse complement strand
ATGCTTAAGTATAAGTACTTCAAATTATTATATTTAATAATCAACCGCACTCTGATAATACATTGTATGATATAAACTCATAAATAAAAAAAGTAAACAAAATATATATTTTACAACCTAAAAAAAGGTTTAACACTTCTGATTATTCGATTTTTACGGCAACAAAAACCATTACATTACAGATCAGATTTCATTAAAATCATCTGTATTTCTTTCTGCATATCTTTTGAAATAACCGTCTGATTATATGAAATATTGCTGCTAGCCGGATTTACCCTAAAGGGAAAATCCGTCTAACAAACAAATTAAAAAAAATGAGACGTTATGTATGAAAAGGGACCTTATTGTCGATGGCGCTTCCGCCATTATTAACGATGCTGCAATATAAATACAACGTCGCGTGACGCAGTATGGCGTAAGCGCAATCGACAATAAGGTCCTTTTTCATAGACAATGCCACAATTAAATATACAAGGTAGTTACGTTTTTTATCAAATATGATTTCAATAGCCAACTAAGTTCTTATTCGATTAATTAACTTCTTATAATTTTCATCAATCAAAGTCAACTCAAAATAAACTTCGTCAGTGATACTACAATACTTCGTAACTAACAAATGAAATATGGTGCAAATTACACCTTAGCAAGTAAGTCAGTAAGGTACATTTTGCAATTTATTAAATTGTTTAGTTACGCGGTATTGGAGGATCACCGACACTATGCCGGTTAGACACTTTGACCTTACATAAAAAGAGTGACTTATCTCTTTCAAGTGATGTTGATGGTAATGAGTTTTTTTTTGGACAAAATTATTTTGTCTAACGTAAATAATAACCGCAAAGTTATTTTTCATATCAAAGTTTAATTCCCTAATAATGTGTTTTGAACGTTCTTAAAGACCGTTACACAATAAACCATCAGGTTATTTTGTTAATTATTTTTAAAAATTCTAAATTTGTGTTTTACACGGTAACGGTAATGATATACACATGAAAAAATATCTTTTTAGTAAGTACTTATTAGCCAATAATATTAAGTAATTTAAATTGGCAGGTATACCACGGATGTCAACTTAAATATAAAAAAATATATTTGGTCTTATTTCAATACATAGTTTTCTTTATATCTTAACAGTGGGGAATGCAATTTAACCGGTTATTAACTGTTTTTGTATGAAAATAACCGGTTAAAACCGGTTATAACCGGTTATTTGTATTATCTACTTAATAGACCTGCGATTCGCACGAAATGTGAGAAATGCTCAATTACGAAGTAGTGACAAGTAATTCCTCTTTCGTAGCCAATTTACCAGGAACCTACTCTGCCCTCCTTAGAAAAAAGAATCCAAAATGTATTCGGGACCTTATTTCTTAAGATTTATTTTATTTATTAAATTTACTTTCTTTCTTCTGTCCTTTTTATTTAGGAGGGCACTAATGAACATTAAAAAAATCTTTTATTTTCTATTATTTATTGTTATAGCGGCAATAGACTCACAAGAAATGACAAGTTTTTACTTAGATACAGCACTTTTCTAATGGCACGAGAAGGCAACCGAGCACAGAGGCCACCTGTCCCTTATTTCACCATCCTGACAATGACAGGGTGACAGGTGACATTTCAGTGTACATGGCGCAGCTGATATATCCCACAGAAGTGAAAGCCTGTTAACTATGCAATGTATAGCGAATTGTCACCTGTCGCCTGTCACTGTCAGGACAGTGAAATAGGGGGCTGATGGTAAGTGGCATCCGTGTTCCATAGATACAATGCATTTCCAAGACTACAATCTTACTTAGGGCTACAATCCTCCTATACCTACTAGTAATTTCACCGGTTGTCCTATCCTCACACCGGAACACAACAACGCGAACACTGCTGCTTGGCGGTAGGTTAGAGTATAAGATGGCGGTAGCGGTCGGACCGTGCACAGGCTACCACCATTAAAGTTCGCTGATAGACGGACAGCGGAGTCTTAGTAATTGGGTCTCGTTTTTACCCTTTGGTTACGGAACCCTAAAAAGCATTACCAGCGGTTCGAAAAATAAAAACCTTTGCCCTGAGAAGAACCGGCGTAAGAAACTCGGCAAGTTATAATTTTTTCAGCTCGCTGATAGACAAACGGACGGACAGGCTTCGTTACAGGGTCCCGTTTTTACCCTTTCGGTACGGAATCCTGAAACGATCTTTGTAATTGTATTTAAGATCAGTAAACAAAGGTTAACTCCAACTTACAAGGACTCAGTAATGACCGAGTTGTGATTACAATCAGGCAATTACCCGTCTTCCTATTTAAAATTCAAATGGTTAGAGTTGTGGTGCTTGAGGTTAAGGCTGTGACGGTCCGGTATTGTTCAGTGATATCATCACAAAAATGTTAGTAAATATCTGACAACCAGCATTGTTAATTCTAACGAATAAGGCTAGTTGCACATGATGCGTTTCAATTGATGATTTAATAAAAATGAATCCGTTTCCCTTGGTCACGCCATAACTCAAGAATTAATTGACTGATTTGAATAATTCTTTTTTTGTTGTGTTGGTAATTATCAGAACAAGGTTTGTATGCAAAGAATCCGAGCTTTGCCGGGTACGGATAGCTAGTAGATAAATATCGGGGGACGATCTCGCACAAATTTAATTCGTAGTTTGCGACCGCAGTAAATTTATTTTCTTATTGCAAATAAACTTTAAAGAAAATTAGGCTAAAACTAAGCTTTAGGCTTGTACTATAGGATAGGTAAGAGGCAACTATAAGCTAGTTATATAGACATATAAATCATGCATGACTCAGGAATAAATACCCGCGCTCATCACACAAATATTTGCCCATACCGGGAATTGAACTCAGGACCGCTAGCTTCATAGGCAGGGTCTCCACCCACCAGGCTCAGCTCGTCGTCATATATTATGACGATGAAGTTGACTGTTACAATCTGTGTATAAAAATAGCCAAATCTATTTGCACATGATAAAAAAAAAACTACCTTCGGAAAGTAAGGATTTCATATCTCATTAGCGGGCTCAAAATGATATTTCCATCCCTAGGGCGGAAAGTGAGTTAGAAAGAAGAATTGGTCAAACACTCAGTAATTTTTTACAGTTTTCTTAAATATTGAAGAAAGTTATACGCGCCTTTATGAAATAACTTGTACTTTTTGAAAACTTGTTTTGACGCTGTGTCAAAACACTGATAATTTTCGTAAGACAATAATCAAAGACAAAGTTCGTGACAATAACATATAATATTTCTGTTTACTTTCCTTTTAATCGAAATGAAAAGTAGTGTTTAACTCGGGTGAAAGTATTATTTGTACCCTCGAACTATAATGTCTCAGCAAATTGATCACTTTCATCTCTGGTTTCTGGTTCTGGGCCCCGCGCAATATCCCATTGCCGTTGTGCACCAAGCTTTACAGCAAAAAGGTGCGCGCGATCGTCCGGCGGGCATCAATTGGCGCACAATGGGCCGGGCACTCAGCGCCGGACCGCCGCGCCGCCCGCATGCCCACGCGCCGCCTGCCCACCCCGCGCTGGCTGCGCGCGCGCCGCGCCGACCACGACCGCGGCCCCGGGCCCGCGCCCGCCCGCGCCATGGACCGCCCGCGCCTCTCCCGCGTCATCAGCCAGCCGCCCTTACCACCCCAGGACGAAGAATCCCAGGCCTACCCCTCCAACGGACACCTCGAATACGTCTCCTATGGCTCGTCCCCCCCGGCAGAAAGCGCCCCTAACATGTACGACAGCTTCGAAGAACCCCCGCTGGATTTAACTGCGCATATATGCGCGGACTCGATACGTCAGAGCGCGCACGAGCAGATGCGCGCCGTCGGCGGCCGCTTGCGGCTTTTGGATGAATTAGAATCTGGCGTTATTAACGAGGATACTGCTGTAGCTACGTGCGCGAATGCGTCTGAAGAGGAGAAGAACGTCTGTCTGTTTTGGGCGGCATTTCTAAAGCTGTCTCAGCTGTTACCGGTTCTGGTAGAAGCTGGCGCGGACCCGGTGTACTGCGACGCGTTAGGACTTTCCCCTCTTCATGTAGCCGCTTTCAGCGGTTCCACAGAATGCGCCAGTTATCTGCTATCACGAGGAGTCGATCCCAATTACATGCCCCGCTGTTTCTCGCCTCTCCACTGCGCCGCGTTCGGAGACTCAGTGCAAGTGGCTAATTTACTAATCAGCCGTGGTGCGTCAGTCCACTCCGCGGTCAAGTACGTGAATTGTGAAGGTGGTTTACTTCATTGTGCCGTTAGATCTAATTCCGTGGAGTGTCTTAAGCTATTTATAACGCACGGGGTTGATGTGAACCTGATTGAACCTGGCGGTACGAACGCCATCCACCTCGCCGCTGACTTGGGAATGATTCAATGCCTCGCGATCCTTTTGGACACTCCCGGTGCAAACCCTAGGGTGAGAACGAGAGTAGGCGATAGAGAATCAACAGCTTTACACCTAGCTGCTGATGGGGGTTTTGCAGAATGCGTTGATTTGCTTATCTCTAAAGGAGCAGATGCCTCTTTGAAGAACCATAGAGGCTTCACAGCTCTACACTTGGCAGCGCGAGCAGCAAGCTTGGAATGTGTAGAGTCTCTTTTAAGGAAAGGAAATGCTGAACCGAACGCGAATGACTTCAACAATAGGACGCCGTTACACGCGGCGATCACAAAGTGTGATTCAGCATGTGATATTATAGAAACTCTGATTAGTTGGGGAGCGAATGTGAACCAGAAAGATGAGTATGGATTTACGCCGTTGCATCTCGCGGCACTTGATGGGCTGTCAGCTTGCGTTGAGACCCTCATATACCACGGCGCTGACGTCACGACAAGATCTAAAAAAGGAAACTCCGCTCTAAACGTTATAGCTCGAAAGACGCCCGCGTCCCTCGCGATGATTACCCGGAAGCTTGATTGCGCTATAACGCTGCACCACTCGCAAACTACTAATAGGGAAGTGGAACTTGAACTTGACTTTCGGAGCATCCTCCAGCACTGTTATCCGCGTGAAATCAGCTATTTAAATACCTTCGTAGACGAAGGCCAGAAAGAAGTTCTGTTACATCCCCTCTGTTCAGCTTTTCTGTATATAAAATGGGAGAAAATACGGAAATATTATATCGCTAGGTTATTTCTTAGCTTTATTTTCGTTTTGGGTCTGACGCTGTATGTTTTAACTGCACTGGCCCATAATTGTTACAACGGAAGCAAGGACATGGAAGAGACTATAGAAGAGCAAGAATTGTGTCAAAAGCAGTCTATACTCGGCGATTTGTTGAGGAAAAATCCGTTTGTTATTGAAATGCAATGGTGGGTGCTGGCCGGTATAACGATATTTGAGATATTTAGAAAAGTTTACGGCATAGCGGGTTATTCGACGGTAAAACAGTATTTGATGCAATCTGAGAACATAATAGAGTGGTTTGTGATCATAAGCGTTTTTCTAATATCGTACGTGTATACGAACATAACGTACACATGGCAGAACCACGTCGGGGCGTTCGCTGTGCTAGCCGGATGGACAAATTTGATGATGATGATCGGTCAGCTGCCAGTCTTCGGTACCTACGTAGCGATGTACCAGAAAGTGCAAAAAGAATTCGCAAAACTACTAATGGCTTACTCGTGCATACTAATTGGATTCACAATAAGTTTCTGCGTGATTTTCCCAGACTCGTCATCTTTTGCTAATCCATTTATGGGTTTTATTACTGTGTTAACTATGATGATTGGAGAGCTTAATCTAGATTTATTGTTAAACGAACCAGATGGGAACGATCCACCGTTGTTCTTGGAATTTTCTGCGCAAATCACATATGTACTGTTCCTCTTGTTTGTCACTGTAGTACTCATGAACCTATTAGTGGGTATCGCAGTTCACGACATCCAAGGTTTAAGGAAGACTGCGGGGCTGTCTAAACTCGTCCGGCAAACCAAACTAATATCCTACATGGAATTGGCCTTGTTCAACGGTTACCTACCTAAATGTCTATTAAAAATTCTGCACTCTTCTGCTTTAGTCTCTCCCCAAGCTTACAGGGTAGTATTGAGTGTGAAACCGCTGAACCCAAGTGAAAAACGGCTTCCTAGAGACATAATGACGGCTGCTTACGACATTGCTAAAATGAGGAAGCAATACGGGCACACGATATCTTCAAACGGATCGACAACCGGGGCGTATTCGTGTTTTAAAAAGTATGAAAATAATAACGATTCAAGTTACAAAGAGTATGGGTATTCGTCTGGTTTGGGGAACATACAGTCTAGGCTGGATGAGACGTCGGAGAGTGTCCGTCAGCTGACGCAGGAGGTTCGGGAGTTGAAGAAGTTGATCAGCGCCCAGCAGCTGGTCATCCAGCAAGCGCTGGCTGGGGCGATGGAGCCGCTGGACGAGCGCTGATGACATAATGGACGCGCCGTTTACTTTCAATGCCAACGGCACAAGTCAATAAACTATCGCTTTGTCGTATTGTTACCTACTCTCGTTACGGACTGGAACTTAATACTGAGTGATATTTTCGTTATAAGAATAGTTTTAAGTTTTCGGTTGCAAGAGGGTTTAATTATTTTTAAATGCCACTTTAAGTATACCCCCTTATTTATGAACTCACTATAAACCTATTTTACTTAAAGTACCTATTCTTTGTCTCTTTCCATCAATCTCAAATGTTACAATGGCAGATAACTACGGTAATGAGATCCAAATTTGGAACATCTTCCAAAATTAACAGCTGTCATCGCTGTCACCTACTACCACAGGTAATGCTGGTCATTGCCTACGGGTTTTAAAAGCATAATAGAGGACTTATGATATGAGTGTAGATAAAGATACGTGATATATCGTTTAGGTCAAATTGCATAAAATGTCTTATTCAAACTCTGAGTAGGTACTTTGGGATGGGTGCGAAACTTAACCGAAATTAGGCAGCTTGGAAGAAGAGCAAATGTTACTTTATTTTTCGAAATCTCGATTAACTCTACAAACTTTTGAGACAAGACACCACCTTGATCTGTAGTTTTTTTATTCACTACGAAGAGTCAAAGTTGTTGTATGTAAAACAAGAAATGCTTAGTGACACCTTTCTTTGAGAGCTGATATCTCTTGGCTCAACCAATTTTAATGAAACCTAGCTAACAACAACCCCGATTGAATTGTATTTATTTAAAAAAAACACGTCCAAAGTTAGTCCATTCGTTTGGGAGCTGTGATGCCACAGATAGGCACTCAGATACCAGACACAATAGGGAACATACATGGATGTTTTAAACCGCATTTCTCAACAAAATATGAAAATACCGTAAAAGAGATCACCAAAAGGGAAATTAAAATTAAAATCGGTCAAGAAATACGGATGATACATGCATTTCAAACTGCTAATTAGAAATAGACGAAGAGACCAGATGTGCACTGTGACGTCATGTAGCAGGTCGGACATTTAAACTATATGTTAAATTTTGTTTGCTAGAAAGAGATAAGAATAAATCTTTGTTGGCGTATAATGATCTTGATTACTTTTATAGCTATTAAAAAAAAAAACTCAGCTGTTTCTGACATGACATACACATACATACATACATACATAAACTCACGCCCTCATTCCCAGAGTGGGGTAGGCAGACCTACTGAATTACCAACAACTCTAAAAAACTTGTTGATAATTCTGTAACCACATTTTGCACAATTAGGCTAAGATGTTTACATGTATTAAGTTTTATTGAAGCTGTGAAAAAATGTCATGAATATTCGATATTAACACAGAGCCATACAGATACACAGTACACTCATTAGGCTGCGGCTCCACTGAGGCGGAGATGAGCGGAGTGGAGCGGAGCTGTGCCAATATTAACTAATAGAATCTCAACTAACGTGCGCAAGGCGCGCTCGACGTGACCGCATGCCATTATATATCGCTTCCGTAGTTTTTCTATGATTTCCTTTATTTCTCTTACTATCCTATGACCTCGTGATTTCTAGAATTTATGTATCTATATATTATATAGGTCTATAATAAGATGTATTTAATGTGTATTTAGTATGTTTTTATTAACTCATTTACTTTATGTATGTGTTTATTTATATTTAGTATAAACATGTGCAAGTAGATTTTATAAAATAGAAGCGTTTCTTGTAGTTTAGTTTGAGTTCTGAAGGAATTAGTTTACGCCGCCTGCCATGTATTTTTTTCTTTTATTATATCTCTGTCCAAGGTTGTCTGGAAGAGATCGCTATTTAGCGGTAAAACCGCCTGTTGTATACCTATAGTTAAAATGTACTATTCCGTGTTTTGTTTTTGAGTGTTCAATAAAGAGTATTTGTATTGTATTGTGGCTATAAAGCGATTAAAAGGTGTTTAAATATATTAAATGTTCTTGCAACTGACTGTTTGTTAATAGTATGAACACTGTGATTGTAGGTAGTGCACTGGTTTTGTAAAAAAATTGACAATCATGATATTATACAATTTTTCACGAACAATTCGTTTTTTATTTAATAATTTCAGTCAACGTCATTAAACACAGAACATTTTTTTTTTGTGACATAATATCTCAAATAAGAGGAACACTAATGTAACTGTTCAATTGAAAAAGGAAATATGAATATTACGTTTTTTTTTTGTCAATATGGTTTCAGTGACTCTTTAAGAGAACTTGACTGTAGCGTCTCAATTTATTTATGAGAATATTATTTATGTTATTAGGAATTTAGATTCTTTCACCAAAAATTCTGATATACATCATTTAAATACAAGAAATAAAAATAAAATCGCTATTCGAAAATTCCGCGTCCGTAAAGTATATAAATCATTTGTTGGTCAATGCATTCATTTCTATAATAAACAAGGATCGGAAAAACGCCCGTCATTTTGAAAACATAACCCTGTTCCGTACAGGAGAGACTTCCTTCTGATGTTAATTAAAAATATTATTAGGTATTTTACATTTATTATACCATTATTTATATGTATTCAGCAACAACATTATTAATGAATAAAACCATAATGGTTATGGGATAAAAACACTTTTGCCCATCAAAAAGAATGTCTTTTTCAAAAAAAATCGCCTGTTATTCCATAACGAAGTGAATTTAGGACCTAGTTATGAGTCGAAAACGTTTAATCACAGTTTACGGAGGACATTGGGGCAATCGTTGACATTGGTTTACTGTTTGTATGTGTGTTTGTGTTTTCTAATTAACATTTCGGTGTCATTAATTAATAAAATTGTCGCTAAGTACATATAAATTATTGTATAATAAATCTATAAAATACCTAATAATATTTTAAATTAATATCAAGGAAGTCTCTGCTATACGGAACAGGGTTATGTTTCGAAAATGACGGTCGTTTTTCCGATCCTTGATAATAAATTACCTGACGAAGTTTTAATGTTACGCTTTCCAGCACTTACAAATTACTTGAAAAGGTCGTTAATGTCTAAAGCGTATTATAGGATCGAGGACTATCTAACAGACAAAAGTGCATGGCCTAATCCCGAAACTTAGTCAATAATAATTTATTCACATGCAAAAGCTTTATCTTATCTGGTCGTCTCGCACCATCTTATATACACATAAGTATGTGTTTTTTTTTCTCTCTATCTCTCCCGTAAGATTCTTGGCACGTTTTCCTGCTGAATTACGCATGTTATTTGATATTATATTTAATTTAATATTTATAGCTTTATATAATGCTAGACTAAGTAGTACCATTGTAATAAGAAATATGTTTAAAAAATGACTGACTGCTGAGTTTCTTGCGGCGTTTCTTCTCAGCAGAGGTCTTCTCTTGGGAAGCGCTGGTAGAATCTTGACGTGTAAAAGTGCCCGTGCGGCCTGCTTACTGAATAAATTTCTTTGCCTTGAATAGCCGTGGTCATAACCTAACCTAAACTAACCTAACAAAATAATACATTGTAACAGTAGTAAGCAATTATAACTTTTAGGACAAAGTGGCATATGGCCACATCTATCCTCTAATATCACTATGAATATACATACCTATATTAAATACATTAAAATATATAACGTGTAAATTATTCATTTATTACACAATAAATCTAGAATAGTTTTTATCATAACAATTTCAGATGAGAATATTTTCTTGTTTCCTACTTTTTCAGTAGTCGGGGTTCTAGTTTTTGAACTTTTTTTATATTAGGTACATAATATCGCTTTTTCGCGTGTGTCTGCTGCATATCTGCTTTCATAATTACTTCATAATCACTTATATATTTTTTCCTGGTAGGTTTTTATGTACTTATATTAAATTCTGGTTTATGTATGCACGGGTTCTACAGAATAAACCGAAGCGAAACGTAGGCGGGTCGCTAGTATTTTTTTTTTTTAATAATTGATTTAAAAAAATGAATTGACTACTTTGACAATATCCGATATTGTCTAACAAGTGAAGTAAAATTAATAATGAACAATTGTAAGAATTCAAAGTGACATTTTGTAATAATGAAAAAACAGTAAACAATATTTTTCGAAATGATTTAAAGTTTTTGACTGAAATAAAATTCTGGCAATGTCGGGGTGGTTGAAGTAAATTCAAACTGCCTGCTGAGGTTTTTTTGCCATTTATTTAATCTATTAGCACGATAACACGTTACACAAGAGGACGGGCTTAAACCGCTTAAAATAGATCAAAGTATTTCAACATGTCACAAGAATACGTCTGCATTTATTTTTCTTGATTTAAATATTACATAACAACAACGGAATAACGGGAACGGAACTTCAAGAATCCTGGGGGACAAAACGATTGCGCGATCTAACGTGCAGATAGCGCCATCTGTTAAACATAGTTACGTAGATTTTACTTACACTAGTTAGCGATAGATGGCGCTTTTACGTCGAGACAATTCTCTGCATCGCGCTAGCGTTTTGTCTCTCCCAGAATGTAGACGTTCGTTCGTTTCATGCGTTAACCATCGTAATTATGAAGAATTATGTGGAGTTTTATAGCAATAGTTATTAGTGTTATTACCAGTGATCGGAAATAGGTGAGCTAATTTGCCTAAACTTGATGCATGTTCATTCAATAATGTATTCCCATCTCTCTCACGCATGAATGAATATACGCCAAGTTTAGGCAAATTAGCTCACCTATTTCCGATCACTGGTTATTACACATGCTACACTGACTTTTCAAACTTTTATTACTATATTTTTTCGAAATGTTTTCGACTGAAATAAAATTCGGGCAATGTAGGAGTAGTTGAGGTAAATTCAAACTGCCCGCTGAGGTTTTTCGAGCGTATGTATGTATGTATTTTGCCATTTTATTTATGCTATTAGCACGATGGCACGTTACACGAGAGGGCTGGCATAAAGTATATCAACATATTACAAGAATACGTCTGCAAAAATTGTTATTGTTATCTCGGTATAAACATTAAATAACAACAATGGTATAATGGGGTCGGAACTTCAAACGATTGCGCGATCTAACGTACAATTGCTACTGACCTAAAGGACCGAAGACCGATTAAGATCGTTTACGAAGAACTAGTTCGTTTCGGTCCGTGACGGGAATTCATCCCTTTTAGTTCTTAGTTCCTGACCGACACAAGTCTAATCGTTATTATGAAGAACTAGAGGACGCCCGCGACTTCGTGCGCGTAGAATTAGTTTCCCGCTTCTCCCCCTTAGGGGTAGAATTTCTAAAAATCCTTTCTTAGTGCTCACTTACATCATGAAAGGAATCGCTGTACTAAAATTCAAGTTTCTAGGTACAATAGTTTCGGCTGTGCGTCGATATCTAAGTCAGTCAGTCAGTTTTGCCTTTTATATACATAGAAGATAGATTATGTGGAGTTCAATAGCAATAGTTATTAGTGTTATTACCAGTGATCGGAAATAGGTGAGCTAATTTGCCTAAACTTGATGCATGTTCATTCAATAATGTATTCCCATCTCTCTCACGCATGAATGAATATGCGTCAAGTTTAGGCAAATTAGCTCTACCTATTCCGATCACTGGTTATTACACTCATTACATTGACTTCGTAAACTTTTATTACTATATTTTTCGAAATGTTTTCGACTAAAATGAAATTCGGGCAATGTAGGAGTAGAGTAGATGAAGTAAATTCAAACTGCCTGCCTGCTGAGGATTATTGCCATTTATTTTAGTTATTTAGCACGATAGCACGTTACCCAAGGCCAAGAGGGCGGACTTAATCCGCTCAAAACTCTAAATAGATCAAAGTATTTCAACATATCACAAGGATACATCTGCAAAAATTCTTGGTATTAATATTTTTTGCATAATTGGATAACGGGAACGGAAATTCAAGAATCTTGGGGAACAAAATGATTGCGCGATCTAACATACAGATAGCGCCATCTGTTAAGGATAGTTAAGTAGATTTTACTTACACTAGTTAGCGATAGATGTCGCTGTTCTGTTAGGTCGAGACAGTTGTCTGGATCGCGCTAGCATTTATACTATGACGCTGGCGTCTTGTCTCTCCCGAATGTAGAATTGTGTGGAGTTCAATAGCACTAGTATAATAGTATAGTTATTAGTATATTTATATTATGAATTTTCAGACATTTATTACTATATTTTTCTTTTCGAAATGTTTTCGACTGAAATGAAATTCGGGTAATATAGGGGCGTTTTCACTTAAAAGTGTACCCAATTAAGGAACTTTAACTTTGTCAGTTTTGTGACAAAAATAAGCCATACATTGCGGCCGTCAATACGTGCGACCAAAAAGAGTAGAAATGTAGAAATTAAATAAAATGGAACAAAAAAAAATCCACACTAAAACTAAATTGTTGCCATGTTTACGCATTTTACGTCAAAAATGTGACAGTTACGTAGAAAGTGGCGCCCTCATTTAATTTCTACTCTTTTTGGTTGCACTGTACATAGCTAATTTTCGTCACAAAACTGACTAAGTTAAAGTTCCTTAATTTCAGTCCTTAATTGGGGTCACTTAGTGAAAACGCCCATAGGTGTGATTGAAGAAAATACAAACAGCCTGCTGAGGTATTAAACCGACCAAAAAAAGCAGGTTCTGTTTGACTTGTATGTATGTATGTTCGTCCACGATTATCTCGCATTTGGCTGAACCAATTTTGATGCGGTTTTCAGAAAAGTATTTGTTACACTTAGGTGAATGTTTTGTTATTTTAGAGAAATGATTGGGGAGGGATTTGACCAAACAAGAGTAAGTGGAATGTGTAATTCTTAGAATAAATCGCCAGTTAATCGCGAGTAAATCGGTTAATTACGTTTTACCAACGATCATCGAACATGCTTTTTTTGGGTGACAGCTGCCGTCGGGAGAAAAGGAGTGCTCAGCGTTAAAACATACCATGCTTTACTTAATTATGTATTTACTTAGTAAGTCCGTTTGGCTGTGAAAAATTTAGTACAAAGGCTACGAACGAAACGCACATTGCGTTATCATTGTTATCAATTTGACATTGACGTTTCACACGCTTGCGCGCGACAAAGCAAAAACAACAACAACTCTCCAATCGATCAATAGATAGTCCGAGTAAAAAGGAAAACCTAGATTCAGGTCTTATCTCTTTCGTCCTGTGTACTGAAAACTGCACCTGTAGTGGTGTTATTGATTGTGCCTCTCCCAGTCACATGGTAACCGAGCGCTTACGGCATTTCAATGCAGGGCAGTTTCAAGATACAACTTATAAACATGGGGACGCGGGCGGCGGCCTGTAAGTATTAAGTTTTCGCGAGCCGCTTCCATAATTTTGATTTTATTAACGCTTGCATGCATTGTCGCATTTTTTCAGAGATTTAAGAGGAGGTAGAAAGCTTTTTGTGTTCTAATGCAGTCGCTGGGGGAACTCGTTTGGCCGGAGACGACGGGGTCGAAAGGTGAGCTGGGGTCTTCGTTGGTTCAGCACGGACCCTCTCGCACGATCCGTTTTCTTAGGGTGTCCACTTAGGCTTAGTATTTAGCAGTGTTACAACCCCCAAAAAGTACTTGAAGTTTTTTTGAATTGACTAATGTCTTGAGGGTTCTTTTTGGTACCTATGTTTTTGTTTCAAAATGGCGGATGTGTAAACAGCTGTTAGGCTGATTGCATAACTATTTTCTGGCATAAAGTAAATTAAAAAATGGATTGGATTTTCAGTTGTGTTAGTTTGTCCTCTATTACAAACTCATTTGTTTATAAGTGTTAATTGAAATACTTTTTTTAAAATACAGTAACTTGAGACACAGACCCTTTTGATTAGTATGTATATTTTATTTTTATTTAGGATGTATAAATGGGCAATGTATTTGTGTTTAGGTACAGTGGATACCCTTTCCTGCTCTAGGTGGTTGCAATTAGGCAAACCTACTTGACTATTGTAACTTTTAGTTTCTTGTTGGCCAGTGTGTCACTCATACTGGACTATATTGTGGTGCACTGTGTGACAAATGAGCAGCGAGTTACGATAGACATTCTGACAATACTTCAAGACTGTCACCCATGCTGTTTCTGTCACACTTAGGCAAATGGTTGATGTACCCTTAGCTATGTGTTGGTTTGAACAGGTCGCCTTTAGATGTTGATCAAGTATCACCTTTGTTTCCTTAGCAGCTTACTTAGTTCCTTGTATACATGGTAGGGGAAAGAACTTGCTTTTTTTGTTTTCTATAAATATCATACTAAAAATTACATGTATGGAGCGGTTCGTAGGCATACAAGGAGTTTCAGCTAAATGTTGCTGTGAAAAACGATTATTTTAAATAATTAAACTTTTGTAAAGACAAAATATTACGATTTAAAGTAAGAAAAATATTGGAAAACAACAAAAAGATATATAAAAGTTCTGAACCCATCACTAGTCATATGATAAGTTTTTTTAAATTGAAATATAACAAAATAACTATTAAAAAAAGAAAGTTCATTTTTTCACTGGAACAAGCAATGGGAACAAGAGGGTATATGTTAAAAGTTAGTTGCTGTAATGATAAATCAATTTCACAAGTTACAGTTGATTTCAGATATGTTTGCACTTTTGCACCTTATTTTAATGGAATAAGGTGTAAAAATGTAAACATATCTTTGACTTCGACCATACAGCCTAAGTCATAAATATATAAACCTAAGTTGTGTTGTCTTGATCAATGTTTAGATGGCGCGTTCTTCTGTGTAACTTCTAATTCGTCCCTGTGTGTGTGTGGCTCACCTTTCTTCCTCGTAGGCCTAGATTTATTTTCTGTAGCATTCCATTACTGATATGTAACTTTATATATTTTAAGATGATTATCGTAGTTTTTTTTTTTTATATTAAATGCAGGGTCGCTGCTGTTGATCAATCAGGTGACCTGCTCGCTTGTTTGCCTCCTCTAACATGAAAAAAAATTGGTTAAAACAGAATAAATTATATCACCTTTATAAGTCATAGAAAATGTTTTTAGAATGATTTTGATTAGAATGACGATGAATGATTTATTCTAAAAATCGGTTCAGGATTTTCAGAGATTATCCCCAAGATACAAAAAAAGAAACACACAATTCTTAACTTTTTACAATATTAGTATAGAAATAAAAGTCCAATTTCATTATGCATGTAATGAAATTGGAGGATATAGAAAACAGTGTAGGTATTCAAGTTACACATCAGTATTTGAAATGCCCAACTTGTTAAAGGTACTACAGCTTTCTTCCTCTAGTAGGTATTTGTATCTATTGTATTGTAACATTTCTTTAATATTTTCCAATAGTGTATAAAAATGATGTTCTTTAGTTATTGTACGTAAATTATTAATTGCTCGCATTTGTGGCTAATTACTAGGTAAGTATAAGTATACAATATTATTGACAGGTTAATTCCAATCGTAAATTAAATGATGTTATTTAGTTATATCTTTTTAAAATGATTTATATTTTTTTTTATTTTCCCACGCTTACAACAATTCTTTAAATTTATTTATATTTCTGATGACCTCAATGTAAGTACCTACTTCTATGTATGTTGGCATGCATGTAATTTATTCTGTAGGTAACATTAAATTATGTAAAAATATTTATTTGAATCAAGTGTAATTCTGAAGCTATGAACCATGGCAGGTAATGATTGAAGCTGTAGTCATGAGTTACATTTTCGTGGTATTGTAACTAATTACTTACATTTGATATTTTCATCTTGAGTTTTAACCGCGTACTGTGATGTTTGAGTATTATTTAGAACTGTCATAAATTTTAGGGTTCCGCATCTCAAAAACAAAAAATATAACTTCTAGGATCTATTTGTTGTCCGTCCGTCCGTCCGTCTGTCTGTCTGTCTGTCAAGACCCTTTATCTCTGCTACGCGTGGAGGTATCGAGTTTAAATTAAAACCATATACTCTTACCTACTATGTATATCAGTACTAGATACATTTTTCAGTTTTTTGATCAGATTTTTCATGACTATAAAAGCTTACCTCTTGTTGGTGGAGTAGACAAAGACGACTAATAATTTAAAGAATAACATGCTTCATCGTGTCAGTAAGTAATAAGATAGAATGCAGAACGCAGAAGGCATTTTGAGACTCCATCGACAGGAGACCGTTGAAAAAACTAATTGCGTTAAAACACCTTATTGTGCTGTACAGTTACGGCAAAAATCCGCAGCCTGTATGACTGCCAGCTGCGGCTCATGCACAACATACAGCCGCTGCCGAACGGTGCCGATATCGCCAACACCATCAAGTACTTCAGTCAGACCTTACTCAGTGAGTACATCGGCGTAGCAACAATTATACAAGTTACAGCTAACGTACGCAGCCTGTACGACTGCTAGCTGCGGCTCATGCACAACATACAGCCACTGCCCTCCGGTACCGGCATCGCCAACACCGTCAAGTACTTTAGCCAGACCTTATTCAGCGAGTACAACTGGCGTAACAACAATGATACAAGTTACAGCGAACGTATTCAGCCTGTACGGATGCCAGCTGCGGCTTATGCACAACATACAGCCGCTGCCGAACGGTGCCGACATCCCCAACAGCATCAAGTACTTCAGTCAGACCTTACTCAGTGAGTACCATCAAGTACTTCAGTCAGACCTTTTATTGCACAAGATAAAGCCACTGCCCTCCGGTACCGACATCGCCAACACCATCAAGTACTTAAGTGAGACCTTACTTAGTGAGTACATCGGCGTAGCAACAATTATACAAGTTACAGCGAACGTACGCAGCCTGTACGACTGCTAGCTGCGGCTCATGCACAACCCAAAGCCACTGCCCTCCGGTACCGATATCGCCAACACCATCAAGTACTTCAGTCAGACCTTAAGGCCCATTTACATTATACAACTTTCTTGCACATTCCATACAATAAAATTGAGGAAATATAAAATTGCTCAGTCTAAACCTTACGTTTGGTACAATTCTTAAACACTTTTATTGCAACAAAATAATTGCATACAATTATTGCCGATTCTTGTACAAGAAACTTGCATAATCTAAATGGGCCTTTACTCAGTGAGTACATCGGTGTAGCAACAATTATACAAGTTACAGCGAACGTACGTAGCCTGTAAAACTGCTAGCTGCGGCTCATGCACAACATACAGCCGCTGCCGAACGGGGCCGACCTCGCCAACAATGTCAAGTACTTCAGCCAGACCTTACTCTGTGAGTACAACTGGCGTAGCAACAATTATACAAGTTACAGCGAACGTACGCAGCTTCTACGACTGCTAGCTGCGGCTGTTGCACAACATGCAGCCACTGCCCTCCGGGACCGACACCGCCAAAACCGCCAAGTACTTCAGCCAGACCTTACACAATGAGTACAACTGGCGTAGCAACAATACTTTACATACAATACATACATACGATACATTTTCTAATTATTCCATTTCTTATTGCATTTTTGGCCTCGGGCATCATACTAAATAAATGTAAAATCGTAAGAACTGAGCAAAATCGACACTTATAAGGAAAAAACTGAACTGGCTTTGTTAGTCTTTGGCCTCGAAGCAGGAACTTGTTGATCTAATTCCCACCTGCATCAGACACCTACTAGTATTTTAATTTGTTTCCTGGCTCAAGAATCTTTCAATAGCTTAGGTTTATTAGCTGTGGCTGCAATAGCTGTGCCCCACAGTTGACGTCTTTCTGGTATGTGTATGTGTTCTATTCTTCCAGGTGTACTAAAAGACGTGACGCTCTCCCCCCTTGAGATGATCAGAGATGCGGACAACGACGCTGACCGCATGTTTCTGTACCCCAACTTAGACTACAAGGGGCTGTTCAATGCGATATCCCAGCTGGTCGACTCAGCGCCGCATTTGCAGTACGGCATCCAAGGTTAGACCTGCTTACGTAAGAAGGGTAACTTCCGTTTGACAGTCGGTTCCATTTAGACAATAACATTTTGGAAGTGGACTCATGGAGTCAGGAGAACGTATCAGTGTTAAAAAAACGCAAAAAGTACTAGCCCATTATCGATTTAAAAACATGAGATGATTTTTGAGGACAAGGTTTATGGTTTCTGTAAAATCAACCAAAACCTTTAGCAATATTCTGCTAATCACTTCTATTTGATTCCAGCATTTGGTCAAGCAATCTTGCAATGCTTGGGCTGCCTACTCCCGTTCTTGGAATATGACATGATAGACAACTTACCCTACCTGGTAGCCTATTGCGTCGCCGTGCTACCGGTGTCTCTGCACCAGGATATACTTCATCTGCTGTGCTACTACATCTTGCCATTTACTATCAGTGAGTATATAATATTTTTAGTTGGTACTGATTAATAAGAGCTATATCCTTTACTTACAGTTTGTCACATTTAAGCCAGGGTCTCCAGTTTCTACTATAAAACCCGATATTGAGTCCTTCCCTTAGCACAGCATCTGTTAGATATGGGTTTTTTACAAAACAAAACATATGAATACCCTTATCTTCTGTAAAATAAGAATCAAGCGTTCATCATTGGGTTCTGCTCCATTACTGGTTCCACCACCCTAGAATTAAGCATTAAATTGCTATTGAAAACTCTACTAATCGTTTGGCAGCTCGTCGCTACTCCGGGCAGGAGGAGGAAAGTCAGGCATCACAGTCCGTCGCAGCCATCATCATGATGGTGTTTCAGCATTCCAATAACCCTGGTAAGTAAAGAAGTTGACGGTTTCGCTCACAAATTGGAAGAAGAAAGAAGAAGGAAGCGGTACATGATCATTATCTGTGGTTCAGGTCATCATAACTGTACGACTTGGCTATTTTTATTATTCCTTTTTACACGACTGCCCCAAAAAAAAGGAGTGTTATGGTTTCAGGGTTCATGTTTGTATGTATGTATGTATGTATGTATGTGAGTTTCTTTATTCCACTATAACTTTTAAATCCCTTGACCGATTTAGATGTGTGAGGTATCGTTAGAATCCTTACGTCATCCCGGGTGACATAGGATACCTAAACTCTTAAAAGTGAAATAACAACAATGGCAAAATGACAATTATTAACATAGCATGTAGGTATATCGACGACAGCATACAAAATGCAGTCGGGTTTTTGAAGCTTGCTTTTCATATAGTTATTTATTTATTATTACAAACAAACCAGTAAAAAAGTTATGAACGCACAACTTTAAGTAAGTGAATTCAGCAAAAATAATAATAAATATATCCACAGTGTGTTGTTCGTTGAATGGATTGTCTTGAACTTTCGGGATATTTACACATATTTTCATTTAGACGAGGCATAACTACTTTAAATAATTACAATAAATTAGAACGATCGTGGTCACTAGAAGACTCTTGAATTGACTGGTACTCGTACTAAATATACTAAATATCTCGAAAACTAAAAAGTGGTACGATTTATTCAGCGTACCGAGTAAAATGGATTCCTCGCTCTTGAATAATAGCGACCAGATAGCCTCCAAGTCTCATTATTGAATAACGTCCACAGCACACCACTGCCAACTCCTGGAATGCCTAATGTCCCGCAAGAGCTCCGTAGTCAAGGACGTGTTGTGCGTCATTGCATACGGCACGTGGGGCGCTCGGGTGTCTGCGGCTAAGCTGCTGTTTTACTACTGGCCGCCGTTCGACGCCAAGCTGTTCGACAGGAAGGGGCTGCTCTGCAAGTTCTCCAGTAAGTATTCAGACGGCTTACTTATTACCTAACGCACTCGCAATCGCAATCGTTTTTATTTTGACAGTCCGAAGAAGAGTCTGCTTTCAAAATGAAAACCATAGATCCACTTTGAAGTCGATTGCGATTGCGAGTACGTCAAGCAATAGGCCAGTAGGTCTATTGTACAATATCCTCGTTTCTGCATAGCGGAACACTACTAAATACTGGAGATTTTTTATAGCAAAGAGAAGACAAATGCGCACACAGGCAACAGTTTTGCTGTGTCGTTTTGTAGGTGGTTTCTTCGGTCTATCTAATAGTAATGAAGATTTGTTGTGGACAATTTCCTTAACTGACTATGAATGACAAAATTTCCCAGTAGCTGAAGTACATTTCTGATTATCTTTTTATTTTAAGTTTATTTAAAAAATAGGTACATACTTTATACTTCTAATTTCATGTTCACCAAACTGTTACCCCGCTCAAACTTATAAGCTAATCTCTGATCTTCATCATCATATCAGCAGAAGGACGTCTACTGCTAGATATAGGCCTATTCCAAAAATGTGCAGTCTTAGGATTGCAGTCTCAAGATTGTTGTCGTGAGAATGCAAATGATTATAGGTCACAGAGCCCACTTACCATCAGGTGGCCTGTGGGTTTGCCTTACAAATGCCAAAAAAATATCTCCACGACGGTCGGTAAATGAGTACCGCGTGTCCGCAGACGACCTGGTCCCGTTCGTGTGCCAGCGCGACATGTGCCCGAGCGGCGGCACGGCGGAGGCGGCCAAGGTGTGCCTGGACCACTGCATCAGCGTCACCTTCGCCTCGGACTCGCCGCCGCCGCTCTATCTCTGCATCGAGTGCGCCAACGAGATACACAGGTCGGAGCTTAGTATCAGACCTGTTGTAGCCGATACTGACACTACCATAAGAACAACACGCCACCATGAAAAATGTTTTTGGTGCGGCTATCGTTTTTACACTCCAAAATAGCACAATAAGGCATGCTTCTGGATTTATTTCCTATTTTAGAAATATTTATTCGCACAACTTTCACGCACAAGCGATCGCGGCAAACTATGGAAGGTTGCGTGGAACTCCGAATAACCATGCCACACGTGACAAGCCCACATCACACTTCTACTGTTTTTTCTGTTCTGTGGGTGGGAAATAGTTTGTTTGTACAGCGTTCCGTGAGTCACCAAAACGGTACTGGCTGAAAATCAGCGCTGTAGGTGTCTGACACTTCTGCATAATGCTGAGCTAGTGTCCGATTCGCTAACGCGAGGACACACTCCGTGCTGTTTCTGTCACATTATTAGTTTTCTTTTATTGTCTATTTGTGTGTCTTCAGTGTAGTGTATAAATGTCTTTCTTCTTTTTCTTCTTCTTAAAAATGTCTGATAACTAAACGGCTAAGGGCCCTGTTCCACCGCCGACGATGAGCGGGATGCGAGTAGAGCCAGCGATCTATTATTAATATATGCGTCTCTTGTATTGACACGGGAGCTATATCTCATTCTATCTGGATTCTTGACTGAGAAAATATTCGATAGCTAATCGCTTCTTCGCAGACAGTGGGACAAGTGGTAAACAGGTTGCGTTCTTCGCGGGTTAGCGACTGTAAAAATGTGAAGTTAATTATCGAATTGTCATCTAGAGTATTTCATTCGCAGGGAGCATCCAAATCAGAATTTCTTGGATATCCTGCATCCTCAACAACAAGTCTCCATGGTCTGCGAAAATAAGGTACCTAGTTGCAAAACAGTTTCTTTGTCGTATCTAATCCTTAAAAATATTTCCGGAAGCGTCAGGTATTTGGCGTCTAAAAGTATCTTCCGCGGTGTTTAAGTAGATTTTATAGAAATAGACAAACGAAAGTGAGATTTGACTTTGATTTGAATTTTATTATTCTGATTATTTAGAACTGCCGTTCTACCGACAAGTCAGCGTACTCCATTTGCTTCTCGAACGAATGCGCCAACTACAACGGAATGCATCCCATCAGGTTGGTAAACAGTAAATGCAATATCAACTCATCACTCCGACTTGATTCGATCAAAGTAAAATATTTAATGCACCGAAATGACAATGCAATTCACTAGTTGAAGACACGTGGTCGATAAGTGAATGCTCTGATGATGGTTATTTCACGCAAAACCGAAGGAATCAGTAGAGCACGAACCTCAATGTTGCGAAGTTTGTAGTAATCGGTATTGCTTACTAAATTTTTGCCATTTAGTTTTTAATGAATTGGTCGTTCGTGTCTTCTAGATTCTGAAGCTTAATTTATATTGTGTGTAATCGACCCAAGATTTATCATTTTGATTGTTTTCTTATAAAGGACGTAGGATATAAGTAGGATAGTATCTCTCTTGTAAAATGCGTCGTTAAATTTTTGAGGCTTTTTTGTAATAGATACTGCCAGCAATGCCACGGCAATCGGCACAACAGCCGACGTGGTGGTGACCACGTGGTGCACACGCGGCTGCCGCGCGCCTGGACCATGGACTCTGATATGCAGACCAACCTCGTCGAGGCCATCATCAGGTACAGTTTCTTTTGGGATGAACTATTAAGAAGGCTGGCGAGTTATGTTGAAGTCGTCAATGTCATTAGAGATGCCAAGTCATCTGTAACTTATAGGAAACTCAACCTTATTGTTGTAGAATGTCAGATTCACTTTGAACCTAAGATGTACCAAATGATAGTGTATGACTGTATAATGTGTGCGGGCAGCCTGCTGAAGGAAGCCAAGCCCATCAACCTGGAGGACCCGGACAGCACGGCGGAGGCGCTGCGGCCGCCGCTGGGCGCCGCGCTGCCCGACCCCATCTCCGTCGAGGACCGCCAGCTGCTCGGCAGGTACACCTACATTCGTAGGATGAACAGTTAAAGAATGATCTAAGACAAATCTTCTTGAGTTGCTGGTGTTTATGGGCGGTGTTGATTACTTCCCAATAGGTAACCCGCATGCTCCATGCTTCCGTCTTTTATTTAAAAAAAACTCAAATGATTTTTTCGGGTGCGTCTCACGAGATATGACTACAAAATCTATAATTTCATGTTAATAACGTTTAAAAGATATATAAACGTTAGCTATAATAACAAAATCAATATTTTTATAAGGAATATCGGTCAATTAACATAATATTACATACATACATACATAAACTCACGCCTTCGTTCCCAGAGTGGGGTAGGCAGAGCTACAGAATTACAAACATCTCTAAAAACTTGTTGATAATTCTATAACCACAATTTGCACAATTAGGCTAAGATGTTTACCAGCGTATTAGTGACAGGTTGCAAGTCCATCGCCTAACAGTACTACAAGCCTTTATTCCCTTAGTCGTCTCTTACGACATCCACGGGAAGACATGGAGTGGCACTATTCTAACTCGGCAACCACACGAGGACATAATATTCATTTTATATAATGTTTTTTTCTATAACACTCACGTTATCTAATTTCAATTCGTATAACATACATGACATTTAGCGATCATAATATATATTATCTTTTAGTATAAGGATTATAAGATCTAATATCGTATGCTATACCCAACAGGTAGGTACTGAAAGGAGCAGGTAGAGTCGAGTTCATAAATATGTGTAAACTTTAGTACCTTGTCATTTTAATCGCTATGACAATTCATATACTTATGGCAGTTTAAACATGAAATTAAATAAATAGACAAGGTAATAAAGTGTACCATGTGTGTAGTGTGTGTATCTATGAACTCCACTGTACCAGAAAGGTCTTGCTTGTAATTTATTTTAACTACACTGAAAATGCCACGAGCAAGACGAATCAGGGAAGAACCGACTCGGTTAGGTTAGGTTAGAAGGCCAAGGCTCCCGCCATGGCCTTCGAGGTAATTTTTTTCTGCCCAGAAAATCCATAAAACTGCTGCCAGTAAAATAAGTATTAAAATCGTTATTTTATATTATACGTGCATTATGTTTTTTGATGTTAGATTAATTGATTTATATATGTTTTAAATCTTAGGTGTCATGAACCTTATACGTTTTAATAGTTATAGTAATTGTTATTATATATTAATAACGTTATACTTTATGGAAATAGATATTTTGAAATTATATCTTTCGTTCATTATATCCAGTGAACGTTATACTAAACATTTTTATACAAAGTGAGCGTATATATTGTGAGTGTTATATTATCAGTTGTTATATCTTGTATTACTTACCCGATTTTTTCTAAAGGTACGGCGTTTGGCTGATGGTGGGTCTGTGCACGCCCTACCCCGACACGCCGGATGAGATACTGGGCCGGCTGCTGTCCGTACTGTTCCACTGGTTCCACGTCACTTCTTTCTCCTATACAGGTATACTTTGCTATTCGATTGATTTTTTACCATTACAATGAAAATGTCTTTTCGCAATATATGGCTTATTATTACATATGAGTACATAAGTAATATTTAATTAGCATTTAGGGTTTCGTACCAAAATGGTAAAATGTTTGGTGATACTTTTTCTCTGAAACTATAGAAGCTATCAACTTGAAATTTGGCACAGTTGTATAACTTGCTTACACGTGTTAAAATGGGTTAATGATAAAACTAGATTTACTGGAAAAATGATTTTAAATTATGACTTGATTAAAATAGCGAGGGTAGGTAGATAATAAGTAAAACAGCAGAATTTACCATACATTTTTATATTATGTCAAACTGTGGGTATTTGTAGTAATAAAGGAGCAAAATATGTACAGACATTGATATATTCAACAGCTGTCGAATGGTATACCATTACATACAAGTTATTAAGCTGATTACATACATTTTGAAGTATTGTCGGGCAAAGATTTTAATTTACAACAAAACTATGTCGGGATATAAATCAAATGTTGAAAAGAAAACTGGCAGAGATTTGATATATTGATCTTTTTATTGTAACAGTGGAATATTTAATAATAGCTACTTTATCTAAGACACACAGAAAACACAGTAAACAGCAAAACGGCCTAACATATCTACTCCATGTTGGAGTGAGGAATGTAAGTACACAGGGGTTATATTCACAGAGATAAACTTTAAATAGGCTATGAAGGTTTACATAAACAGTCATAGTCACAGCATTATTGCACAGCAAAATCACACAATAAAGCATAATAGGACACAATAAGAAACAATAAGAGCAAGATAGTAAGTACTTAACTTGTTACTGGAGCTCGCCGGGCAGGAAAACTTGCCGATGCTATCGAGCATCGCTTTTTATACCCTTTTCTGCCCGACAAATTCCCGCCAAATTAGACCAATAGAAATCTCAATTTGTAAACCAATCAACATCTCTAATAAATTTGCATTACAACCAATAGCAAGCCACAAAACCATGATAATAACAAATCACAGTTGATACATTTATTGACCAATGGTAATCACTAAATTACTGTGAAATAGCCAATCACTGGTCAGCAAAAATGTCAACCAATGACAGTTTGCAACCAATCAGATGCCAGTATTATTCCAATAGTCATTTCGTTTAGAAATGTAACAAGAAATTATTATCGTTCTAAAATCTACAAAAAGAACAGAAGCAATATTTTGTAACAATTGTTTAAATAATAGTTATACACATCAAAGAATAAAATTACTTCTTCCTATATTTAAAACATTGATTATCTTAATCCATAAGTTATATTTTACATTAAGATTTTTAGAAATATTACCGTGGGTAATCTTACAATAGTACGGGAGTGTCTACCCACAAAAAGTAGTTGCTCTTTTTGACACACGCATGACATAAATTTTCCAAATATTTGGACAGGTGTATAGAATGGGGAGTTGAAAAATGAAAGTGATTCGATTATATCAAACGGGGTGTCATATAAAAGGGATCAATCAATCTGCACATTTAAAAACTATTTTTTTATAATTTTCCGTGACGCAATTTTTGATTTGTAGCGTGTCTATAGCCAAAAATTTACGAAAAATACTTTGAAAAAAAAAACGTTTGTTGTATATGGTACTTTCTTTCATTATTTTTATTTGTCAGTAAATCCGCTGTAATCAATCACACACAGTCATTATGAATAGAAAAACTTGCCATCTATTACGGTTCAAAAGATGTGCTCTTTAAAGTTAGTACAGACGGACTGAGCAAGCATATTAATAGGATCCCGTTAGGCTCCCATAGGTTCTAATGGCATAATGATTTCCCGGTCTCCCCAGGCGAGACAGCGAACACGGTGGAGAAGCTCAAGAACGAGCACGTGTGTCCCTGGCTGCGAGAGATCGCGGCGACCCACCGCTCCGTGCTCGTGGCGTGCCTGCTGCCGCACCCGCCGCACTACACGCGCCAGGCCGGCCACTGGGACAACCTCGCCTCCAAGACCCAGCACCTCCGGGATGGGCTCCACAGGTCAGTCATGTGCCCCTGTAGTGTGATAACAACTTACCTCCAACGGGCTTATGAAATGGTAAAGCAGAGGCAAGACGTGGCGCCACGCCATAGCTCCACCTCAGGGATAGGCTCCACAGGTCAGTAATGTGCACCTGTACTGTTATAACAACTTAGCTCCAACGGGCTGATGAGATGGTAAAGCAGAGGCAAGATGGGGCTCCACGCCATGGCTCCACGTCAACATGTTTGAATAAATGGTATCCTCAGTTGAGACAGAGTACATGGTAGATAAGGGTGCCCTTTGTTTCGTAGTTTTTTTTTGATATAAGGTTTAATAACTTTTAACACCTAACCTATCCGAGTGGCTTCTGTCCCGACCCATGTTGCTCGTTCGCTTCGTTCCTTCCCACTGTACTATACAACATGCAATATGGGCATTATGCTGAACGAAATTATTCGTAATGAAATTCGGTCTTACCAATAGTATACCATTTAAAATATCGACTAAACAATCGTTCGAATATTTACCAATTATACATACATATATGTTTTCTACCATGTCAAAACAATATAATAAACATGTTATGCCAACTATGTTTAGCTCAATAAAAATAATGCCAAATACATGGCACCTCATAGCAATACCATAAGGGCACACGGGGCCCGTCCTCAAGGCCCCCATCCTCAAGGGGCCCCCTAAGGACCGACAATTTCCCTCGCGAGATCATAGTAGATAAATGTTGGTATAATTCGCTTTCTCTACTCTCCAAAAGGGCCCCAGCATAGTTTAAGCTCGTAAGGCCCAGTGTGCATAATCAAGACAATTTAATTTGAACTGTGTTGCAATGGGAATAAGGTTTATTTTCCTATATTCATAAACTGAAAATGGCATTATCAAACGACCGTAATTGAACTTTATTGCCTTGATGGTAGATTCAAAGTCCCACTCACAAAAAACTCCCTGTTTGTAGTATGGTGGGCCTTACGAGGTGACGGCCTTGGTGAGCACCAAAAGTGCCCCTCGTTATCGGTTACCGTACTAAGTATGATTGGTGGTCTTGCAGGCTGTACTGCCTGATCCCGTACGGCATCATCACGCAGTCAATCTGGGACTACATCATGCCTGCTTGGATGGAGGCGCTCTGCTCTGACGTGCCCGAAAAGGTGTGTAATTTGTTTATTTTCCTATCTTCATAAACTGAAAATGGCATTATCGAACAAACTTAATTGAACTTTATTGCCTTGACGGTAGATTCAAAGTCCCACTTATGATGATTGATGATTGATGCATACGGTGGCAGCGGTCCCGGGTTCGATTCCCGGTATGGGCAAATATTTGTGTGATGATCGCGAGTATTTGTTTCTGAGCCTTGGATGTTTTCTTTATATTTAACTATTTATTTCTCTACTAGGTTCTGCCCGCGATAAAAGTGTATAAATCGCCATTCCTAATTTCATCCAAATCCGTTCAGCCGTTGCAGCGTGAAGGAGTAACAAACTAACACACACACAAACTTTCGCATTTATAATATTAGTAAGATATAGCTTCGCCTAGAACTTTGGGACTAGGTCAAGTTGTGTGATATAATTATGTCAGGGATTTTTGGACATTAATTTTAATTCTGCAGTTTAAGTTTTTTTACGATAAATATTAAGGTATAAAAGTGATATAACAAATAACAATAGTCATACAAAAAAATTACATTATAAAAAAAACCTAACCTACGGGTGCCGCCGGCAGCGAGGTAGGGCTCCATGTAACCGGTGGTTAGGGCTACAGAGAGAGGAACCTCCTCACAATAATACGTGCAGTGTCGAGGGAATGATATGATTCGCCGGGGTGACGGCACGCTAGACAAATGTCGACCGTATCGTCCCGCAGGATAAAGTTCCGGTAGTTACTTCTCATTATGACCTCGTCAGCAAATGCACATACGAAACCTTCGGTTTCCCCAAAGAGAACACAAAATCGTAGCCAGTTCACCGATGCTAAGTCCGTGCAGCTCCTTGCTCTTCCATACATTCTTGCGGTCCGCAGTTCTCAAAACCTTTGGTCTGCACCAGTTATCGTTTGCCAAGGAGAGAGGCGTAAGGCTCCTGTCTACTGCAACCACATCACGATGCACCCCACACTCTTTGCCAAGGGTTTGCCTAATCCCGGAGATTGAACACTTCGCAGTTGTGGAGATTCTTAGCATTTAAAATGCCTCGACCTTCATATTTTCTCGGGGTGTACAATCTCATAACAGATGAGCGTAGGTGCAACATGCGATGTGATTTAAGCAGTAGACGACCCCTCCCATGCAGGGTGTCCTGCTCAGTCTAAGTCCACCTTAGTATACCAAAGGAGTATGTGAGCAGCGGCATGACCCAGCCATTGAAGGCGCGTACCTTATTGCCATCCGACAAAAGACTGTTAAGAACTTTTGTCAAGCGGCAGAAGAAGCGTTCCTTCATCGACTGCTTGAAATCGACGTCCACAATACGCAAAGACTTTGACATACCAAGATATTTATAGGTTTCAACATCGAAAAATTGCTTTAAAAAAATTGAACATTGTCACCATCATCATCGACAAAACTCATAATTCCATTCGAAACGGGTACAACTTAGTATGAAACTGAAATATACCATTAAATAGAATCATAATTTTAAATAAAATAAATGTAATATGAATAAATTGGGGTTTATATTATAATATTTATAACGCGTTAAGTTGCTACGTCATTCTTTTTATGAATTTCATATGTTTAAAAACTTTTAAATACGCTGTAAACGGTTGTTAATAAAGGTGGCAAGGAACCGATCACAAGGGCGTTTCGGAGTTGCGCTGCTAAATACGTTGTGCAACCAGTCCGGCCCAGGACTTTTCCATTTCTGAGCCAACTTACGTCTTCGGGGCAGATAGTAATAGTCCTGTGTGCACGACAGGCACCGACCAGATGCTGCATGCATGATGCATGAAATTCATCATAGCAGCAGGATTCGGTGTCTGTCGCTCACACCTTGATCGGTTTATTCTTTCCTTCCGATCCAGCTGCCGAAGCTGCTAAATGGCCCGCACTTGATCCAAAGTTTGGAGCCCCGTAATACGCTCGCATGCAATTTTGATTGTTTTGTTTGTTGTCGCATGCGGCGCACTGAACCATCGGTAGCTACAAAGTATCCGTACGGCCTTGGGAGGGATGCGCTCGCTCATCGAGCCGATCACCGCGGAGGAATTGCGCGAGATGCGGGCCCGCGTTCGCGCGCGCCGCCCCGAGTGGGTGGCGCTGGAGAGGCAGCTTGCCCACAATCGGAACATTCGGAACGCTGCTCAACCTCCTCCCTAGTTTTATTATTTTTTTAAACGTTTTTTTTTTAAATTGTTGTGCTTGTTCGGTAAATTCATTATATAACTATTTTTGTAACGAGAGCTTGACATCTGTCATGGTCACGGATTTTATTTATTATTATTAATTATCAGCAGCAAGCTTCTCCAAGAGTTTGCAGTTGATAAATCTATGATTATTCCCCTTTGTTGCTTGACTAACTAACTTACTTAGTAACTGTGTGTTACTACGGGGTGACATTTAAAGTTTTTATTTATATAACGTCATTTCATTCTAGTCAATATTTAAATGAATAATTGTAGTGTGAGTGGCACTCATACTCGTGCATTGCTCATAGGTACCCTATATATACCTACTTAATTGCCCTAAATATAATTGTAACGTGATACTTTAATAAAGATACCTATCACTGACATAGATTGTATCCTTTAGCACCCCCAACATCCCAGGCGGCCCCGGCGATGCTGCCTTCGCCTAACCGACCAGTCATCGTGATAGGAAACTTATTTTTTATTATGAATTCCGACCTAGTTAAAAGATAAAATAAGAAATATAGCAGTTATTAAAATAAAACTGTTAATAGTATTTTTCTTTAGTTTTGATAGTTTTTGAGCGTCATAAGCAAAAATTTACGTCTGCATATTCTTTTAACATTGCATAACTCACAAAAATAAACAGATTTGTCACAAAAAGTGAATCTGGTTTTAAAATTTGGAGTGTGTCAAAAAAACATACATAATTAGTACCTACTAAAACCGTGTGCGAGGATATTACGGTTTTACTTGCACTTTCATAGATATTTTAATTTGTCATATATACATTTTGCGAAAAAAAAAGCATTGCTGTTTAGTTTTCAAGCCATATTGTCTCATAATTAGTTTTCAACATGATAATGATGAGTTGAACACATTAAAAAAATAAGTCCCTAGTCTATGGAGAACCGATTTTCAGCCTCCTATGTGACGGGAGATTTGATGGAGGCCAATGAGGACGGAGCGTTCAAGAAGGAACGAGAGAGGAAATTACGCTAAGATCTATAGTTTATTTGGATTTAGTTAAGTATATTTTTAACTGACTTCAAAAAAAGGAGGAGGTTCTCAATTCGTCGGGTTTTTTTTTTTTTTTTTTTTTTATGTATGTTCCCCGATTACTCGAAGACCACTGGACCGATTTGAAAAATTTTTTCGTTGTTCGACTGGGTATACTTTCTAGTTGGTCCCATTGTCACCACGTCAGGATCTGATGATGGGATCATGGAGAAATCAAGAGAACTCCTCAAATATTATAGGCACACCTATAGCGATTTTGGTATTTTTCACTGTAACTCATGCATTTGCTTTTGAAAAGTACTATATGGTGAAGTGGAACTGATGATGAAGACCACAGATGGCCACCGGAACTCCTTAACGGTACCTATTTCAAGGGTGGCGATAAGATATTTCGATAAAGGAAGTTGAGCGACTATGACGAAGCACATTTAGGTTTAAATATGACTATGACATTCCCGCGGCGTTGTCTGCGGCGAGCTTGAAATGTTCTATAGTTTCTTATTAATATTTAGAAGTGGAGCTACGTAACAGCATAAATAGGATCACAAAAAAGTATAAAATAAAATAAATGTTTAAAAAAACAAAAAACCGCCTTCAAAAAGCAAAAAATAACTTCTTTAAAATGGTAGGTAAATAGGTCAGTCCAACTGAAGTCGGCGTCCAACAATATTTTAACCAAAAGCAGACTTCAGTTGGACTGACCTATTTACCTACCATTTTAAAGAAGTTATTTTTTGCTTTTTGAAGGCGGTTTTTTGTTTTTTTAAACATTTATTTTATATTATTCTCGTCGAATGCCAACAGACAGAAAATTTATATTATGGTAAAATTAAACAGAAAGAATCTAGCGAATATCAGACTTTTTAAGTTCATTATTTCCTAAATGTTCCCCCAAATCTTAAAAAAATGATAATTACATATTTATACTTTTAGAGCTATCCAAATATACCGCACTCGATGTCATAATGTTAAAAAAATGACCCTTTGCTTATGCGAGGTATTATTTTTAAAGCGCGGACAGACGGACATGCCGAAACTAGGGTTAGTGGAAAGAGAGGTGGAAAGTAAATAATTATTATTTTCACTTCTCATGCTCCAAAAGTCTGTCTTTATGTCATGCGTAGGCGACATAAAGTCGCTTTTTATGCTCTAGTGCATAAAGTAAAATCTTCGTCGAAGGCCAAGGCAATCGGTCCAACAGCCACACCAACAACTTTAAATTCATAGAATAACCTCTTTATTTTATTTTATTTCGTTAGTATTCTAAGACCAAGGCAAGGATACCAACAGCCAAAGTACACAATAAAACTTCATGAAATAAACTTATAATTTTGATTTTGTCGCTTTTATTATCATTATTATTATTATATTTGAGTAAATCAATATATTTAAAGCATAACAATAAGTTATCATAGATATAAAAAACAAAATGTTTTTATAACTGAGCGGTATGTATCGACCTAAGTCAGATGTCACGTACCTAATGAAAAAAAAGAAAAAAAAAGCGGCGGGAACCATACTTATTTTGTCATTGTAAATATTTGTGTTACAATAATTTTTACATGTTTCTGTTTCAATTTCTCGCAATCAAAGTGAAAATTAGAGTGTACAACTCGTCCATAAAACCCATTTAACACTCGACTTTATATCCATCCTATGAAAGTAGATGGTGCGTTTTATGCACTTGTTGTACAATCTACTATTGCGTTAATCAAATATTTTATGTCACTAATTATGTCTTATTTTTACAACACTATTCAAGTTTCGGTTGACCAAAACAAAACAAAAGTATATTTTTGTGACTAGACAAATTGTTAGTATAAATGTCAAAACTTTTTTGAGTCAGAATAACAGTATTGCAAAAAATGTTGGTTGTCCAGGAGACAAACCACTATTTTCATACAAAATCGAGGGAGAACCTTGTTCACTGGGCAACCAATTCTGAGTAGAGAAATTCTAAAAGTCATAAAAGTATTTCTTCTGGCTCATTAAAGCTGGGCATTCATGGACGCGCTGTTTGTCTCGGCGACCGATGGAGAGCATACAACTGGATGGGTGTAATATTATGACCACATTCACGGGCGCGCCACGCCATTCAGTTTCCGCTTCTTTACGTTCTAGTCTTTATTAGAAAAAGGCAGCCAGAGAACGCATTTACGACGACGCCATTTGGCTTGGCGCGGTGGAGTGCCGTGTTCCAACGTTAAATTTCAACATTCACGATAGTTCCCTTCGGATTGCGCGATGGCGCATCGCGCTGGCTTTCCGTCCATTTTGAAATCCAACGGACCGCGCCAAGTACTTTAAAACACTACAGTTTTGACATTCACGGATCGATTTTCGTGCGGCCGTGAATGCCCAGCTTAAGTATCACTATTCAATTATGTTATAATATAAAAGCACGCAATATTTTAAAGAAAACTGGTTTAGTATTTCTTTAAACTTCAATCCCCCACAAAACTTGCAAAATGTTAGTGTCAAACAATTCTTGATTTTACCCATTTAGTGCTCAGGTCGCGGTTTTTTTTAGAATCGTGCATTATGCAATCGTTGTAAGGAAAGCTGAGGCAAATAAGTGTTATAACGAGCGATTAGGCTGGCCACCTAATAGTTATTGGAATAATATACTTATGAGCTAAGGTTTTTTTTGTTTAGTTTTAGGTTGATATTTAAAAGAGATGGACTAATATGATAAAGACATCATTCGTCATCAACAGTAGCCCGAGATGCTCCAGGTCCACCATAGCGTCGAATATGGCTGAGTTTATCGCGTGACAAACTGTGGATAAAACATAGTCATTTTCTGACACGTAAAAAAAAATTTAATTTAAAATGGTAATGTCAGTCTAACTGAAATCGACTTGACTTTGACTGACCTACCATTTTAAATAGTATTTTTTTGCGTTTTTGAAGGCTTCCTTTTTTAACATTTTGTTTATTTATTATTATTACTTGAACGCAACGGATGTCGTAGGTCTACCTTGGACGCCTATCCACTTACTACCACATAGGATCTACCTAGGACGACATATCATGGACCCACAAGAGACACCCTCACTGCCTAAAGTATCTGGAAATTCCTGGACACAACGGGCCTTTGCGGTGAGCTCTAAACAAAGGGCTGCCACAAAAGATCAGCAACGGTCGAAGTGGCACGCAAGGCCCCTCTCTCTCTCTGGGGTCGTCAACCCTCTAATAATAATAAAATACTACCACCTACTACCTATTATGTGCGCTAAAATAACAATATTCCTGAATAATAAATAAATACCTATATAAAAAAGTGAGATCGACCGACCACGTATAAAAATGTTCTGTGTACCTTGTGAAAGTAATGCCGTTGTTGCACACTGACTCTTTTATTCATAAAATCACAGTAACTAAAGTATGCTTCAAGTCTAGTATGTCTAAAAAGCAAGATACCTATCGAGCGGGATGTTTAAAAAGCAGGGTGCCTAGGAAGCAGGATGCCTAACAAGTAACTTATAACTAGGTCGAAAAAGGTAAGTAGGTTTAGCTTATTTTAGTTTTGCAGCAGGCCCGAAGGGCCAAATCTTCCAGAAATAGCAGCTCCGCCAAAGCGGAGCTCCATCGAAATTCCGCTACTAAGAAAGAACGATTTTAGAAAATTTATCGAACAAATCATTATACTTCTCACGCATCTTTATTTTCAGGCAACTGGCTTGGTAGTCGAATCGTTATACTCTTAGTCATATCTTGGACACTTGATTTTTATGTTACAGAAAATAAGGGTTATTTATTAGTTTTGAGACAATAAATTAATAACCTTATGATCTTTGAATTAAGAGTTAAGTGTCCATTATTGGTGCCTCACCCTATTAAGTGTTGTTTATTAAGTAAGCAAAATTGTATCAATTACAACTATTCTCAACTCTTATTTATTTATTTAATCTTATTTGCACAAAACACAGTAACGTACAAGTAGCGGACTTAATGCCCAATGGCATTCTCTACCAGTCAACCAGTAGGCGAAACAGGAAAAAAAAGAAGGTCTGTTCGGTGCGAAGAAAAATAGCTTGGAAAATAAATCTATTAATTATTGTTATTAGTAATATTACAGGAGTGTATTAAGTGTGTGTAAGAAACTGCGTAAACAGTTTATTTTAATGTGGTATTTTGTAATAGAAAATAATCAAATAGAAAACATTGGTGACACATAAGTAAGTTTAGTTTTCATGAATATCAAGGTGTTCTCCGCCAGTTGGGCAAATCAGAAAATGGTTGTAGACGATGCAATAATACGAATAAATTAAAGAGCATTAAGAGAAAAATAAAATCAGAGAATGCATCGAAATAACGTAATAATATGCATAAAGCAACATACAAATAAATACATACGTAAATATATACCTGAATAAATTCAATTCGTATATACGGATGATACAAGCATTTTAAACTGCTAATTTAACAAAAAAAATAATTAAACAGCAATCAGACAGAGAGACCCGATATGCTGTAAGGTCATGTAACAGGTCGGCCATATAACCTCCATGTTAAATTCTGTTTTGCTACAAAGTGATAGGAACAAATCTTAGTTGGCTTATATTCTGGTTATTTTTATAGCAGTTCATTTTACTCAAGTGTTTTTACGTGAATCAGCTTCTATTGAAGCTGTGAAAAATAATCATGAATATTCCGTATTGTTCTATAAATTCCGTAAAAACTTCAATAAAAATCAATTTTAGGCTGTCCATTTTATTTTTATAAAAAAGAGAAATACTTTGCTTTGCTTTACTTTGGGGTTGTACCCCCTCGCTTTACCTGAAGGCCTGGTATTAATTTAAAACAAAACTGTTCCTTTTATTTACTTTGCAGGAGTTGATCGAGCTGAAGATTCCAGTAGGCAAGATTCTGGAGCCAGACGGAGCCATGTTAGGCCTGGACGAGAGGAACCTGTACAACTTCGCCGTGCTCAAAGTCTCGGATGAGCCCACGCCGGAGACGGTGCTGCCGGTCTTGGAGTGGTTCCAGGTCTGTTCACTATTTAAGGGTTAGGTGGTGCAGTGGTAGTTTTGGAATTCTAAATTTGGGACAAGAGGAATCTCTTCATCTTGGCCGTTCTCAGGGTCTCTGATCAGCCGGAGACAGTAATGCCGAGCTTGGAGTGGTTCCAGGTCTGTTCACTGTCCAAGGGTTAGGTGGTGCAGCGGTAGTTTTGGAATTTTAATTTTGGGATTAGAACCTCTACATCTTGGCCGTTCTCAGGGTCTCTGATGAGCCGGAGACAGTAATGCCGAGCTTGGAGTGGTTCCAGATCTGTTCGCAGTCCAAGGGTTAGGTGGTTTGGAGGTGGTGTTGGGTAGATTGATAGGGGTTCGATGAATAACTTTGAATATTTTTTTATTTCTTAATCTATTTAACTATACATAGATCGTTGGTTTGTATTCTTAAAAAAGTAATTAATATTTAAACCTTGTTCTTCTATTAACTAGGTACAGTCAAGGACTTTAATTGTTATGCCACTATGGAACCCTGTCATAATGACAGCGTCAAACCACATGACAGAAATTACGCTTAAATGAATTAGTAACGTTATGCGACAGGGTTCCATAGTGGCATATCAATTAAAGTCCTTGACTGTACTTGAAAAGAAACGATTAATTAGTCTAATATATTTCATTACTACTTTCATAAAAAATATATCGTCATTACTTTGAAAAAAACCTCGTATTTCTTATTTCAGAGAAGAGAACTAAGTTCAAACTTATACATCTCGAAATATCAGATACGAGTTTTTTCTAAAGTGGTAACGATATTCTAAATTTGCAGACCATCTCGCTTTTGGAGGTAAAGATCCCTCTGCCGCAGCTGTTCGATCTATTCAGTCACTGCGTCATTAACCTGCCGGAGAAAATCTTCAAACCTCCTACAGGTATGTTATTTCACGTATAACGGAATATCCTATACTATTACACGAGCAATATTTGTATATACATATATATTAGAAACCAAGTTGTTGAAAACGGCTCTAACGATTTTAATGTTTGAAATATGGGGGTTTACGAGGGCGAAAAAATCGAACTGTCAAGTTGGCATCTTCGAACAAAAACGTTTTCAACCCGAGCTATGCTCGGTGTTCCTGGTAATATAAGCGTATATTAATCAGGGATTATGTGGCTTCGTTTTCTAAATGGTTCAAACATACAAACAAAACCAATAATATTAAATAACAATTTTACTCGTTTATAATATTAGTAGTTATCGGTCATTTCCAACCTAACCCCTGTTGACAATACTCCGAATTTGAATTCAATTTTTATAAACATGCAACGAATTTAACATTTCTGGACCTTTCGTGTTTTTAGCAGGTGTGAAAGGAAAGGAAGATTCGTCCGAGTTCACCGAGATGACCGACAAGGAGACGAAAGAGAAGGAAGACCTGCTTCGGCCGCAGAACTTGACTTGCTGCATATTGATGCTCGATATACTACTTAAACAGGTAACGTACATAATGACAGCAATCCAGGAAACTAACTGACGTACGGTTTACGAAGAAAGTGGGTTTAATTTTAACCCAACTTCCTAGCATATGTAAACATTGCTCAGGTCGACCCAAACTCACAAACAATGTTTATAGACGTGACATGAACATTATGATTTATTACCTCGGATTTTTTCTCGTATTGCAACATTTGCAACGATTGTGGTCATCAAGTCAAGTGGAGCGGCGGGCATCATTTCTGTGTGTGGTGCGAGTTTTCTAAACTACCCAGGTGTGGTGTATCACACTACACGCATCTGACGACTACCTTATCGACCATCTTAGTTTTTACATACATACATACAACCACAGTATATAAAGTATATAAATCATTTGTTGGTCAATGCATTCATTTCTATAATAAATTACCTGACGAAGTTTTAAAGTTACCCTTTCCAGCACTTAAAAAATACTTGAAAAGGTCGTTAATGTCTAAAGCGTATTATAGGATCGAGGACTATCTAACAGACAAAAGTGTAATATAAAATAATTTATACGAATGCAAAATCTTTATCTTGTCTAGGGGACACCGTTGATGTAGGAAAACATATCGAAACATTTATGTGGTCGTCTCGCACCATCTTATATACACATAAGTGTGTGTTTTTTTTTTCTCTCTATCTATCCCGTAAGATTCTTAATTGGCATGTTTTCCTGCTGAACTACGCATGTTATTTGATACTATATTTAATTTATTTTTTATAGCTTTATATAATGCTAGGCTAAGTAGTACCATTGTAATAAGAAATATGTTTAAAAAATGACTGACTGCTGAGTTTCTTGCGGCGTTTCTTCTCAGCAGTGGTCTCCTCTTGGGAAGCGCTGGTAGATTCTTGACGTGTAAAAGTGCCCGTGCGGCCTACTTACTGAATAAATTTATTTTATATTTTATCTTTTATCACGCCTCTTTCTGTTTGTTAGGGGTAGGCAGAGACAACTTCCTTCCACTTGCTACAAACCAGACAAACTTCCCTCGCTTCCTCCACACTCATAAGTCTTTTCATACACGTGCGTCGGTTTAGAGTCTCCTGTCCTGGCCCTTTCTTAATACGTCCCCGATCTGATCGTGGAACTTTCGCCTTGGCCGCCCTCTTCCAACATTCGCAATTACTCGTGCCTGATATATCTGTTAATCTTACTTCATCCATCCTGTCCACATGACCAAACCACTTCAGAGTTCCTTTATGAATTCTTGTCTCTTCATCTTTTTTTCCATTGTTTTTACGACTTACGATTACGAATTATGATAAAAAATGAAATCCTACGTTACAGACCTTTCTATCCATGTGTTTTGGTTGACTGTGTGCTCCAAGTGCCCTAAATTCGAAGTTTTTACATACCATTGTCACTATAATTCGCGTTGGCCCTGCATAGCTGCCCTATTTACATAATTTAAAAAAAGAACCATGTTATTTACGCTACTAAAGGGCGAAATAGACTGAAGCAATAAACATTATAGAAGTATATTGCTGCCTTACTTTAACTTTAGTTCTGGAGCAAGAAGCACAATTTTTCTGTCTTATTCTAACTTCAAAGTTAGAGTAAGACAGCAGAAAACTTCTGCATTTTTTATTGCTAGTCTTAACCTGGCTATACTTTTTGATAAACTTCTGGTCAAGTTTTTTTTGTAATTGTTTAGATGGAGCTGCAGCACCGCCGCATTAATATTCAGAACGTGAGCAGCGAAGCGACCAAGCTGCTGCGGCTCATGCTGAAGTCCAACCAAAGCAACACGATTGAACATGGTAACTAATGTTTCATTAATAGTTTTCAAAATAAGTTTCTGTCAAAAGTTTCATTTTTGGGACAAGCTTCTGTAGCGAACTGTACTTTTTTTGCACAGTCGTCATCTACTCGTCAAGACGATTCTAACGAGCCCTAACACGACGGGTTTATCACGTGTAATTTAGGAGTTCCTATGGCCACCCTGAGTCTCCATCATCAGACCAGCTCGATGGTGCTATATTATTGTATTGTCATCAGAACTAAAGGTGTATGCAAATTTTCAACTTAATTGGAAACCGGGAAGTGGGTCAAAATGAACTTGCAAGATATGCCCCGTACATACATACATACATACATCCATTGCAAGTTAAATAGAAGCGTGTCTGCGTGTCTGTCAATATCGTTTTTCTCAGAAATTCGTGGAGGTATACAAAAAGTAAAATACTTCGTTTATTAGGGTACCGTACCAAAATAGTAAAATAACCCGCCTTCAAAAACGCAAAAAATAACTTCTTTAAAATTGTAGGCACCTAATAGGTTAGTCCAACTGATGTCGGCTTTTTGTTGAAAATGTTGTGGTCGCCGACTTCAGTTGGACTAACCTATTAGGTGCCTATAATTTTAAAGAAGTTATTTTTTGCGTTTTTGAAGGCGGGTTTGTGTTTTTTAAAACATTTATTTTATTTTATACTTTTTAGTGATCATAATACGCTGTTACGTAGTCCCACTTCTTAGTTGAAATGAAACTTTAAGTTATTTCAAGCGCGCCGCAAGCAACGCCGCAGGAAAGTCATATTTCAATAACCTCCTTTTTTGAAGTCGGTTAACAAGTAAATATTCTTTGTTGTAGTCGCTCAACTATCTTAATCGAGATATCTTATCGCCACCCTTGAAATCGGTACCGTTAAGGAGTTCCGGTAGCCATCTGTGGTCTTCATCATCAGTTCCATTTCACCAAATGATACTTTCTGAATGCAAATGCTGGACTTGTTACTAAAAATACTAAAATCGCTATATGTTTGCCTACAATATTTGAGGAGTTCCCTCAATTCCTCACGGATCCTCTCATCAGATTCAGATTTGGTGACAATGGGACTACCTCGAAAGTATACTCTATCAAACCAAAAAAAAAATTTTGAAATCGGTCGACAATTGACGGAGTAATCGGTGAACATACATAAAAAAAAATACATGCATTGGAACGTATAACCTCCTCCTTTTTTGAAGTCGGTTAAAAAAGGAATCCTTATGGTGAGACTTCGTTGTCTGTCTGTATGTCGCAGCGGTGTTCTCAACAATTACAATTGCATTCAACTTGAACTTTGGCATAGTTGTACAACTTGCTTGCCCGCATCTGTTTTTAGTAAAAACAATATGAAATTAATTTTATAAATAATTATAAAAAAAAATACATACAGTGGAACGTATAACCTCCTCCTTTTTTGAAGTCGGTTAAAAAAGGGGTCTAGAATGGGGGGTTGAAAAATTAAAGTGGTTGGTTTGTAGCAAATTGGGTGTCATATGAAAGGTCTAACGCTCCCATACATTTAGTACGACGTTCCTTGAGGCTGTAATTTCCCTACCGTAAGAGATAAAACTGTTTAAGATTCATAATTTACATGAATAAACTGTAATAAAAAAAAGTATATTACTTTGCACTCCCCAGCGCAATGTCTCTCGGAAGGCGCATGCTCATACTGCGAGGCGTCGGCGCTGTGGCACCAGCTGGCCGTGCGGCTCGTGCGGGCACTGGTGCCCGAGAAGCCCAAGCCGCAGCCCACGGTCAGTGTACAGTACATCTAATACCGTCATCGTGGTTAGACCAGCAGACTTATTGTCTAACGCACTCGCAATCGCAAACGTTCTCAATTTGACAGTCTAGCGAGTCTGCTTACAAAATGAAAACAATTGTTCCACTTTGAAGTCAATTGCGATTGCGAGTGCGTTAGGCAATAGGCCAGCTGGTCATAGATTCGTCTTGATGGCCACCGTTGTACAGCTAGTCCTGTCGTTAAGCAGTGTTCACAGTGTTGTGTTTATGATTACGAGAGAGCTTGAAAAAAACGTTTTTTACTTAGTATTTACAGTCTTGTCATTAATGTAAATTTATTTAACAGGGAGATTAGTATCAGTGGGAATTTGAATGTATCAGTGAATTTAAATTCCATTTTTAATTTTGAAACAAATTAAAATGAACTTTATTGCCATTAAAATTTAGTTTAATATGTTCATGGACGTGCAGTCTCGGTCTTGTTTATGTACGCTGTACACTGGGTCTCGTGAGTGTGAAATTATGTGTGTATTAGATAGTTTAATGTGAAACGTTCTAATACTGTTTTTTTATTTTTGCGAGGTCTTGGTTTTCACTGACAGTTTAGATTGTCCTTGAATATGAACCATGAGAAGAGTCTAATCAGTGAGCAGTGACACAAAAAATGGCGGATAAACGAGATGCATAACGACTGTATAAGTACTCATAATTTGACAGCTTGTTTCATAGGTAAAATTGTTGCTTTGTGAATATTTAGAAAAAAATGCTTGTGTCACGAATCGCTGGTCAGACTATAGTAGCGTAATCTAAAATTGAATTTGGCTTAAAAGACTAAGAATCCACGCCATCAATATTAAAAAAAAAAATCACAACACTGCTCGGAAATATGGCCATAGATGGTCTTGTTTGGGGTCACAAAACGTCACTTATAAGGACAGACCAAGAATGTTTTTGTCGGCGTGTTTGCTGATTGGTCGAGAACATTGTTGTCCAACTTTAGGAACCAATGAAAATCAATCAATCAATTTTTGTGTCATAGCTCTTTAAAATGAAAAATTGAAATCGACCAAACAGAACACAGCATTTTGTGTCGTAAAATATTAGGTGTATTTTTACTAAAAGATACACAGACTAAAAACTATGTCACTGCTTTTTTTTTTAATGTAATTTAAACTTGGCCCCTAATCTCGAACCACTAGAGATTAAATTACATGGGAGATATGGCGAAACAAATACAATTTTATACGGAGTTGACATCTTCATCTCGTATGTTAGTTTATTAAAAAAAAAAACTATGGTAAAATTGGCGGTGATGTCACACATTAACATGAATTAAAATTTGAGTTTTAAATATGATTTTTTATTTTATTTCCTCTTAGTAGTTGTGAAAAGCACTATGTCTGCCTCGGTAGAAAGTGCAATTTATGGACTCGTGCAATAGAAGGCCTCAACTACGTTTCGGCCCTCTATATAACTCGTCCAAAAATCGCGTACTTTCTATCCTCTACAACAATGTACTATTACGTAATGTTTGCCCCCTTAGCCCCCCGTAGCGGAGCCGTGGGCGGAGCGCCGCCCCGAGCCGCGCCCGGCCGCGCCCGAAGCACCGCATGCTCGCGCGCAGGTCTCCGTGGGCGGCGTGCTCGTGCACATGCCGCATGTATGTACCGCACACACCACGCGTCCTACACACAACCATACACGGTACACTGGTGCCCGCTGTACACACTCGCCGAGAGACCGCCCGAAACCGATACCGATCGGGAAATTTTAAAATAAATTAGGAACATACCATTTTCTGATTTGCCCAAAGGTCTACTGGTAGAGAATCCCATTAGGCTTGTTCACCTTTTTATACTCAAGTTTGTATTTTTGTGCAATAAAGATTAAATAAATAATGTAACGCGTCGGGTAGGAGAGGGTTTCCGAAATTACGTAAACTTTGATGTTAACTAAGTTAACATTTAGTTAACTTAAGTTTCGATTTTTATTAATACTCATCTAATTTCACTAATACAGTTAAGGAGTTGTCCAATAAAGCTCGGTAATCCAAAGATTTATTGTACACATTAGTAAGAATTCGATACAAAACAAATCTCTTAAGTCTTCTTGGGGATCCAAACTATTGCGCGAGCTAGATCCCAGCGCCATCTTGGACTGTTTCGGGTCGACTCGACGATTGTGTACAGCCGGCACGACACTCGCAGGGGAAGCAGTTAGGTCTGGAGAGTGTGACGGCTAGTCAAGATAGTCATTAAGGCCAAGCCAAACGATCAGGCTACTGATTGTAAGCTGTTACCTTTGCCCAAAGCAAACAATGACGAGGGCACAGACTTTCAGGAAATAAACGCAATGTATGCAACAATACATAATGAACTCTTATAATACTTGTGCCTATTATTGAAATACATTTTAATTAGCTACCTTAGGATACTTGTGCCTTTTTACTATAGATTCAAGATTCCCGGTAGCAATCTTACCTGTTCTCCCACAACCCAATAAATCACCCCCTTATTTGCCAATCTTTTCTAATAACTCTAGTCCAATCTAAATCTAAAAAAATCTAAAAAACCTTATCGCTTTTGACATGTTATCGTATTATCAACGTTATAACTGCTGTTATTTACTTGACAGTAATGGCGGCCGAGTTACAAACGATACTATATCATGTCAAAAGCAATTAGGTTTTACCGAGTAGAATAGCTCCTGATGTAGTGAATAATGAAACGACATCGTATTTTGTCGGTGTATTTCATTTTATCTTGCCTTCTCATTCAGCTTAAATACGCTAAGTGAGACAGCAAGATAATAACGATAATAGCCGATAAAATACGATGTTGTTTCTTGTATAAATAAGTTGAATCTAAATAAGTCCAGTGTAAATGTGTAAGTTAAGGCTTCATCATGGCTTGTTTGTGCCCAGGGCCCGTATTACGGTCTCCTTTATCGCGTTGGATAAAGCATCCGTCACTCTCGCTCTCATATACTGGTTAGAAAGGGACAGATGTTTTATCGACACCAATAAGCACGACCATAATAGGCCCGCAGGATCGAACCCCTTGCATGTATCTTTAGCCTTCCTACGTGTTAGATTATGAATGTATGTCTCTCTGTTCCAAGGGATATTCTTTGCGTTGTGTTTTTATAATATTTTGAATCACTACTTGTCTATTTTGATAATTTATACTTGGGGAAAGCGAAACGCCAAAAAGAACGCTAAGGATATCTCGTAATTGGATATTTTGAGAGTTAATGTGTAGGTTAATTAAATGTTTTCTTACTTCCGATTGACATTGTTTTGTCTTCAATAACCTTTAAAATCAATGTTTTTTTTTATAAGAATGGTAATTAAACGTCATTTATAGTAATTTCAAGTGACATTGGCATAAGTGCACGGCGGTGCAAGCCAAGTTTTATAAAACCAAATTATATACAAACTCAGGCTACATAAAGATGTAGCTTTCCCCTTCTACATAGCTGCGTATCTTGTTTCTCTACGATTGATTTTCTCTTCCTGTTGCTATAACAACTCCAAAAATGTGCTTTTTAGTAACTTGTCGTTTAAATATAACACTAAATTTACTTGAAATCGACATGTCTGCAACAAGCACCTATCTGGTTTAACGTATGTGATATATGTTAAGACGTTTTTGTTTTACCTATTGTTGGAATCACCAAGTAATTTGTTGATTTCTAGTAAATATAGAAATAAATATGCTTTTCGTGTTGATACGGCAAGCTGCTAACATGTACCCGTTTTCGGTGTTGAATGTATGTCTATATAGATGTATAGTTTGTTCATTTCATGCAACTGTCACTCATAAGCGACGTCGAATCGGAAACCGTGACTAAGTCGCCCGCCGACACGCAAGTATGACCTTCCTTGCTCTTTGTCATTTGTGTGCTTTAAGTATTTTGTAATACGGTCTATATTACAGTTACAGTTTTGTTTTGTTAAAAAAAATTCGCCGAGATACGCATTTTTGATAAAACGAATATATAATGTTTTGAACTGTAATGTAGGCTTTATTTATTTTCTTAATTACGAAAAGACTCCATTCAGCCGTTTTACTTAAATCGTGTTTGAACTTGGCTTTAATCACTTTCGTGCCCCTTTATAAGAACGGCTCTAACCAGTATTCAATGGAGTCTTTATTTCATTATCCTATATGAATCATATTTTATTATTTTCTCCATAACTCTTTCTGTAGTTTGATGTTCATATGTTGCTTTGTTTACCAGTAAAACAATTTTGTTTTTTTAGTAGATTTAACCTTTGTTTATTGTTTTACATAAATATTAATAGATATATTAGAGTTCTCCTATCGATGTTCCAAACTACCTTAATTTCAAGTTTGGAAAAAATTGCACGTTGAGGGACTAAGGCTGCATTTCACCACCCTGGAATAGGACTTACTCCGAGATTAATCTATACATATTCGGCGTTTGATCTAGGTATAAGACCTTATTCCAGTTTGGCCGAATGTAACCTAAGTAGAATGCTGTTCGAAAAGTGGTTCATTCACATTTTGGAAGTATTTTTCGTTGTTTTTCTCCAAAATAATAGCCCCCACTAACTTTTCCAAATCTAAAGAAAGAAAAATCTGTCTTGTGTTTTCTTTTTTTTATAATCAACTAGCGACCCGCCCTCGCTTCGCTTCGGTTTATGACAACTGTCTGTAACATCCGTGCGTAAACCAGATTTTTTTATACATAAAACGTTCCTCTTGAATCACTCTATCTGTTGATGAAAACCGCATTAAAGTCCGTTGCGTAGTTTAAAAGATCTCAGCGTACATACAGACGGACAGACGGCGGGAAGCGACTTTGTTTTATACTATGCTAAGAAGACTTCATGTATAGTGCAATATTTCCAGATAATGACGGCGACGGTAGAAACGATCACGGAACAGCTGGACATGGCCACCAACCTGCCCCCCAACGACGCGCCCACGATGGCCACCGCGCACACCGTGACGCTGACGGACACGGACGTCGCCACTGCTACCGCTGATGTGAGTTTGGTTGGATTATGTTGCGGTGTGATGGGAGGATGTTTTTCTTTTGTGTTTTTAATGTTACTGTATGATTTTTTGTTTTTAAAATGACGTCTTGGGTATTCAGGAGTCACAATAGATAGTGCTTATTTACATAAACTTGTATTTTTTTTCAAATAAATAAGGCAATTAACCTAAATATTCCAGCCCAAACCTGTACATTTCATCATTTTTATACTACTGCCAAAGCAGGAGGGTGATGTTTTTGACCTGTACCTGTGTTATGTATGTATGTGGGTATGTATGTACAATAGTATACCCGATTTCGACAAACGAGGTGTCGTAAGATCAATCTTAACGTAGAAGGTGTCACTGGGTACTTTGAAAAAAAAAAAACGAAATGGTAGAGACGACGTTATCAAAACATGAACTTTCTGTTAAACATGGTCTCGAACAGAGTGCAGAAAAAGAGGATTTATACTCCTTGTATCCTCTTTGTCAGGTATCCACCCCGAACTTGCTGGGTGACCACGAGGCCATGGCAGATTCCGTCGAAGAAGACATGACAAATTTCTGGCCCACCTCCGCCGGCAAGTTCCACTTCTGCATCGAGGAGTTGCCCCAGGAGTTGCAGTACATCCACCAACTATTGCAGGTGAGGAGTTCTGACAGCCACGGCGAGTTTTATCGTTACAGACGAGATAGAATGGGATATCTATATGACAAATTATCGCGGATAACTTTCTTGTTCAATCTGCAAAGCCTTGAGTAGTTCCTGCAACCACTTGTTCATGATTCCAGGAGTTGAAGAATACCTCGCACCCCAACGTGCTGTACCACTTACTCCAGTGCCTCCAGGTGCTGGTCCTCAACGCTGATGCCCTCTCCGAGCAGAAAGGGTTCCTCATCTGGTGCCAGGAGAACTTGCTCATTGACAAGTGAGTGACTAAGAATATGAACCTCCTACGGCCACAAGAATAGCAATCCTGCGTTATCCTTTATTTAAATTCATATTTTGATTGCGATTAAGCGTTACCGTTTTTAATTGTGAATTATTTAGGTACTTATTTGTCCTAGTTAATACCTAAACACCCACTGAATAAGAGCACCCTGTGCGCAAAATTTCGTCATTTTGATGTCATCGGCACCAAAATGACGACCCCTGATGATAATCATGTCATTTTCCGCAGCCTATGGAACGTGTGCGACGCGTCTCACTCGGCCATCTGCTCGGTGGCGGTGCCGGTGCTGCTGCACTGCTGCACGCTGACGGGCGGCGGCGAGGTGTTCTGCGCGCGCGTGCGCGACCAGTTCCACCACCGCGACGCGCGCGTGCGCTTCCACGCGCTCGAGAAGGTCACCGTCATCATCAGGTCAGGCTACGACACTGTCATCCGCAGGTCAGGCACAGACACTGTTATGGTCAGGGCAAACTACAACACTTAAGGATTGCGCCGAGCAGACGTCGAATGTACAGTGACGCCCTCTATTATTATCGTTAATCAATAATTGTGTTTTCTAATAAGCTAAAAGTATCTTCGGGAAATCAAAGAGTAGTTGTTTGTTGAGCAAACGAAAAAATTATAGGAAACTTGATAAATTTGTACAGTCGAGTTCATAAATATGTGTACACTTTAGTACCTTGTCTATTTAATGTCATGTTTAAACTGCCATATATGAATTGTCACAGCGATTATAGTGACAAGGTACTAAAGTGTACACATATTTATGAACTCGACTGTACAGGGACGTAACACGCTTTCTCCTTGCCATAAAACATCAACTCAACTCTTATAATTTACGTGACTGCATTCCCACCCTCTAAACCAAATGTATTTGTTTTTTTTTTCTGCATTTGAGTGACAGATTAGAGCTAGGGAGCAAGATTACGACTTGTCATTTTCTTGTGTCTGTCTTCTTTACATAGTATAAAACAAAGTCGCTTCCCGCCGTCTGTCCGTCTGTCTGTTCGCTTAGATCTTTCAAACGGATTTTAATGCGGTTTCCATCAATAGATAGAGTGATTCAAGAGGAAGGTTCTTATGTATAATACATTCTGATTTATGTACGGACAAAAAAGGAAGCGAAGCGTGGGAGGTCGCTAATAAAATAATAATTTACATACATACATACATTAAATCACGCCTGTTTCCCAGAGGGGTAGGCAGAGACCACTTCTTTCCACCTGCTACGATCATGACAAATCTCTTTCGCTTCCTCCACATTCATACATCGAGTCATGCTTGCACGTAATAAATAATATACTCAATTTCAAATTGATCAAGAAATACACTGCACTCTTAACCATATTCTTATCTTGAACTAAATAGGGAATATACATGGATTTTTTAAATCGTATTACCGAACAAAATATGGAAATAACGTAAAAGAGGTCGAGAAAAGTGAAATTAAAATCAAAATCGGCCGAGAAATCCGGATGTTACAAGCATTTTAAACTGCTAATGTGACAGCGATTAGCCAGAGAGATCTGATATGCACTGTGACGTCATGTAATAGGTTGGTCATAAACTAGAAAGAGATAGGACAAATATTTGTTGGCCTATATCGTGGTTATTTTTATAGCTTCAAAAAATTATTTTTCTCACCTGTTTGTTACATGAATCTGCTGTTATACAGTACCGGCATGAGGGCTTTCCTTGATATAGAGTAACAATGGGCAATTATATTCTAACAAAAAATAAATTGCAAGCAATGTACACTGTGCGTTAAAGTTCATTAATAAAGCAGCAGCCCGATATTTGACGTTTGACTTGTTCTGCCCCTGTACCAATGTATGCATTGTACCAAGTAATAACGACACTGATTACGATACTTACACATAGCTCCAATACGTTGATGGTAGTTAAAATCTACGAAGTTAAATTGCAGCGTTACGTTAGTTAAGTTCGACTTAATATACCTGCAAATAGTTACTTATACAACATATTACCGTTAGTTAAAACAGAAGCCCTCATGCCAATAACACCATAAGAATAAACAATAACTACACGTAGAAGCGAAACTCCCGGCTCTCGTGGCTCGCGGCTTAAATACCTACCGCCTGGCGACACCTGAGGTGTCTAGTTAGTCAGGGGCGTAACAGACGGAATATATATGTATTAACCAAGATATTGTTATTGTGTCTTGAATTGGTTTTCGTATTTGTGTTGATTTTAGTGTTATGGTTGAACTAAGATAGTGTTTTAAAACGAATTAATAATTAAGAATAATATTTTGTAATAAAGCTTTTTCAACTTAATAAAAATTGAAATTAATGGTCCGGAAAGGAACGTAAAAAGTAACTCCGGATCCCAGACTATACTTAAAAATTATTGAGCTTAAAAGGTTCTTTATTTATAGACTCGTTTCTGTGTTTTATAGATGATTAATAACCACATAACTTATTCATTTTTTTGGAGATAATCTTAATATCATCAAAAATATTATTACCTAATTTAACGTAAATGCAAAAAACTCATTTTGAAACAATGTTTCCACGTTGAAGAAGAACATAAATAACATTTCGTGACTAAACTTGTATAAAACATCCATAAACTGATTAAAATATTTCACAAGTGACAGCCCTGAGTTTGGGCGCGGAAGATAGAGGGGCGTAGCGGGGTGAAGGGTGAAGTAGGTATTTAAAGCGCGGCATTTGGGGCCTGGGTAAAGGAGTTTCGCTTCTACGTGTAGTTATTGTTTATTCTTATGGTAACACCGTAGAAGCTGTGAAAAACAGTCATGAATATTCCATATTGCCATCAGATTCATGGACGGCTCCCCCATCAAGACCAGCCTGCCGCTGCAGACTGCCCTGGCCACTGCGTTCTGCTACCTCATCTCCAGCATGGACGACATCAACGTGTATGTAGCCCAACGCGCCACGCTCTACATCGGGACTATACATGACAACGCTATTGATGTGAGTATCTACTTTCTAGTCCAGGGCAACCTTTTAGCAGCCAAGGGCCACATAGTAGCTAACGAAATTGACGCGGGCCGCACATTTTAATAATTTATGACTTTACAGACAAAAGATACATTGTCGGTAGTCAATAAGGATTTCGATTACATAAAAAATAGCCAGGAAGGCTCGCGGGCCGCCGGTTGCCGACCGCTGTTCTAGTCCATAGGTTTAATTTTTTTTTAGCAAGAAGATTTTTTTTCACGGTCCCCTTGACAAGATAATCATTTTTCACGAAGCTAGCGGTCCCGCGTTCGATTCCCGGTATGGACAAATATATGAGTGCGAGTGTTTGTTTTTGAGTCTTGAATGTTTTCTATGTAATTGAGTATTATTTATAGAGGTTTGATAGAGGAGCTCAAAAACTATTTATCATCAAAACTTCAGTTACATTTTTCAAGTATCTAAATATTGCACTTATTAGGGTGACATGGTGTCCGTCTGTCCGTCTGTCTGTCTTAACTTTAAAGAGCTGTTATCTTATAAACCATGACAAGAAAAAAAGGTGTACATGAATTTATGAACTCGACTGTAATAGATAGCGGTTTTTTTTAATAATATACTTGTAGCAAACACATTGGCGTAAACAGGGTCCACTACTGTTTAAATATTTGTTGCTCAAGCTGAACTTATAAACTAAGATTGGTTAATTGTTTAAGCATCTGATCACATTAAGTGACAAGAAGCATATTATTACACTCTATCATTCTTCCATTATAATAAACTTACTTAGTACTTATTTACACAACAATATTCATTTTTCTCTTGTGATGTTCTATTACTGTTCCGTAATCTTCTTATAATTTACTTTATTTTTTACACATTTCTGCCCGCGACTTCGTCTGCGTAGACTTCAGAATTTGATATTACCAGGATCCCGTAGGAATGAGATGTTTTTTTTATATATTTCCAGCTGTTAGTGTACTGCCTGGAGACCCAGTTCGACCTGGTGATCGTGGACCGCGCCATGGTGCTGCAGTGCGTGTACCAGCTGCACAACACGCTGAGCGACCGGAACATACTCTCCTGGCAGTTCTTCTTGAATCGGTTCGAGGCGCTGTTCCTTGAAGCGCAGATCAACTCTAATAAGAATGTGGACTTTAACAATCTGAGAGGTGAGAAGAAAGATTTGTTTTGTATTCATTTTGGTTTGCTCTAGAGATTTTTTGTTACTTTGTTTTGATTTTTTTCTTATTTTTTGACAGTTATGGGGTTAATTAATTAGTATGGTAAGTTATTTTTTTCTCTTTGATTTTTTTTCTGTCACCTCCTCTTTTCTATCATTCGTCTCTATTGTGTGCATGCTTCCGCCACTCGCTATGGCACGCGGCCAACGTGCAAGGTTTCCGGTGGCAATGTCGCAGGGTCCGTTCCGTATGCATTCGGCAGACGTGTCCAATCCAGTCCCACTTGAGCTTAGCAGTCTTGGCACCCACATCCGCAATACCAGTTATGGAGCGTTCGGTGCTTCTGATCCCGTCAGTTCTACGAACACCTTGTGGACTTATAAAAAATAATATTGCGTTTCGGTTCTTTTGTATTTGGTTTTATTTTATTTTCAACATGCTATACATTCGCTCTTGAATATCGAAAAAAAAACCACTGGAACTTCATCATTGATGAATAAAACTCATTCCAGAGCTAGTAAGCACCGATACGAGCTCAGAATGGTTCTTGTACAAAGTGCGTCGCGCGCACGAGGCGCTGAGCGTGTCCTGCGTGAACACGCTCAGCGCGTCCTTCGGCACCAAGTGGCCCTACAAGAGGACCATCTCGGCGCCCGCCACCATGCCGCCGCAGCCAGACAGGACGCTGGGTGAGTCAATACTGTACAAGTGCATGCTTCCTGAACTGATTTGTGGGTTGATAACATTTTTATGTCCGTCGCTTTGGAATTTGAAGTGGGCCGGCCACATGTGCCGCAGAACAGATAACCGCTGGAGTTATCGTGTTCTTGAGTGGAGACCGCGGATCGGCAACGACGACTTCGCAAGGTGGCCAGCAAGAGCTGAATGGTAGTGGCCGTAGATCGTACTCGGTGGCGTGCAAATGGGAGAGGCCTACTTCCAGCAGCGGACTATACTCCATTTAATTTAACGACCTAGTACTGGAAGAGTGCAGTTGCACGTGATTGGCTAATGAGAATCCGCTAAAGCCGCACTCACAATGGAGCATGTCGGTTCTTACATCAGTACGGTGCGGACGCGTTTGCTTCCCTTCTTGCGGCTTATTGTTTATCGTTTACCTGTGATTCGGCTAGTGAAACGGACCGATGTCTCCTTAATCTTTTATTTTCGAATACTATTGTGAAAGATTCCTAGGAAGATTATCGCCCACTCGGCTACTCGCCCCTATCTTTTGTCCTCGTCATTCGTATGCCACTGTGCGAGTGAGAGAAGCCTAAGCTAGCTAGCTAGCTAGGTCGTTAAAGTAAATGGAGTACATGCAGTACAGGCTGATGGTGACCGTACGAGTGACACTTGTGTGGTTGTTCCCAGAGCGCGAGAAGGTGTACTCGCGGCAGTACTCGGCGCCGCTGCTGAAGCGCAAGACGTCGCGCTTCGGGCTCGGCCAGCTGCTCGCCGCGCCCGCGCCCGCGCCGCGCGCCGCCCACGGTGGGGCCCGCGGGGACACGGGTGGACAAACGAGGGCCACATGGACGGCGACTAACTTAAATATTGGAAATAGCTAATTCTACGCGAGGGAGACTTACTTTTATTCATGAACAAAATAAATCCTGCTTTATGGTTTTTTTTTCTGTCTTAACCGGGAATCGAACCGGTCGAATATGACAAAACAATAAAGTCGTGTTATGATACAGATTGAAAGCGTCATTGATAGTGATAATTTATATATACAATACATACACATGAAAAATTAATAAAGACCGTAAAAACCCTTCTTTATTATTTTGCCATATTCGACCAGTTTGATTCCATGTTAAGGCAGACGAAAAAACGTTTTATTCCACCCTATATAGTCGCGTCCGCATCGTGGCACATTAAAATTCATGAAAACGTTTTGAGAATTCTAAAAGTTTCCATTTTTACTGTGTGGATAGATAAAGTGCTTTAAGAGCTATTTAAAAAAAAATAAGTTTTATGGCGGTGCTTTAGGTATTTAGTAATATTGCGTGTTACGTAATATATAAAGCATTAAAGTTTAAAATGTTTGCGAATAGGAAATGACGCAGCAAACCGCTGCGTCCGAACCATTGGAAATTCGTCTACATGCAGAGAGAACCCTCTCCGTTGTCTCGATGACCGTTATATCTGTAGTCATAATATACTTTCAGTACGAATAAACTTTATTACTTGTTGGACAGAAGGTCTGCACACGCTTTCGGGGCGATCTACAGAAGAAATCATGACAGTGATGCCCAAAGCTGTGGACCTGGAGGAAGCGGACAAGGAAACAACCAACCTGCTGGTCTTTTTGCTCATGCAGTTCTTGTCCAGGTGATCTTCGAAATAACTTAGGTTCTGTAACAAAATGTAATCATCATCTTGCCCTTATCCCAATAAAAATCAAAATATTTATTCAGTAAATTGGTCACATAAGGGCTCTTTTACACGTCGGTAATATGGAGTGAATCTACTAGCGCTTCGGACAAGACCATAAATACAATACAATACAAAAACACTTTATTGAAACACCACATACACCAAGTAAAGGATATACAAGAAAATAAACTAAAGATTACATAGTGAGTCAACAGGCGGTCTTATCGCTAAATAGCGATCTCTTCCAGACAACCTTACAAAGAAGAGATGGTTAAATATATACAATAGAGACCATCATTGTGGAGAAGAAGCTCCGCAAGAAACTCCAGCACAAGGTTATTTTCAAACATAAAATGCATTAATACTTAGAAGTAAGTTACATTACAAGGTAATAAAGTACAGTAAAGGTAATAAAATAAAAACATTACAAATGTAAGGTCAATAACATTAAAATTAAAATAATGACAAGAAGAAAAACACGTCGGATTCTCTTCGTCAAAAGCCATAACTAGAATAATTAACTGAAGAACAAGTCCTTGCAGACGTGAACAGACGAGTATCTCAGCCATCGCCCCCCTGTACTCAACCATGTGTTCGCGAAGGTGGCAATCATAAACATAGCTATCAACCTTCATATCAGTATTCACTTCAATATTTATCATATCACTCTTCACGCATTATATCCCTGTCTTAGGTCTACCGCCCTTCCACTATAACCCTCCAAATTCATATTAATTAATCTTAACAAAATGTGACAGAACAATATAAACAGAAAAATCCTGGTCAAGTTTGGTCCTGGTTAATTCGCGCACCAAGGGTTCCGTGCTGTACGAGTCGCACTTGGCCACTTTAAAATATTGTAATGTTGCCACTTAGTTGTTTCTTACGGGTGAAGAAAGAAACTTTCGTATTCCCCTTCTTATGCTGCGTTTCCACCAGAGCTTTGCGAGGCAACTAAGCTGTGTTGCGAGGAAAAAAATCACTGATAGGTTTTTTTTTCTGGCCTCACTATCCTATTGGTGGATTTTTCCTCGCGCAACGTTTAGCTGTTTCGCACAACTCCAGTGGAAACGCGGTCTCATTGCTGCCTTCTCTTTCATGTTTTCCTACATAAATATCTGGTTCGATCCAGGTCTGACCAAGCCCACCCGAATGAAGACAAGCAGTCCCTGAAGACCCAAGAAGTGGTGATGCGGCACCTGTTCCTGCTGCTCGGGTACAACTGCGTGGACAAGTGTTTCCACATCTCGCCGCACACGCTAAGGTAGGTCAAAATCAATCCACATTATAATGTGGAAAAGTGACATAGAATTTCTTAAAAATAGTTGTTTGTCCAATAGAGCAAAGTTTGTTATAGCTGCCAGTGTTGACTATGAATCCCGAGTAAGCAAAGGATTATGTAATTGAATCACAAGCGTAGCAAGTGATCTAGGTTAGAACCCTAAGCGCGGTGAGGGATTCAAAGACACAGGATGCTAATAACTTTGGTCTCGTGTTGCTCATAGGTACAACTTTTCACCTCAACAGCGAGAGCAAAAATACAACATGGTGAAATTAAACCACATGGTTATATACCCACCCAGCCTCCCACCAACTTATATTGACCCAGCACTGTTCTCGCTTTTTTAATGAAAAAGTTAAAGTCAAAGTCAGGGTCAAAATATTTATTGCATGTCACATTACACAAATCAACAGATGGAACAAAATACAGAAGTATACATGACTGTGAGTTACTTTGTCTCAAAATCGACTTGCAGCATGCCTACTTTGAGGCCCTTTTTTAAAGTGCTGAGGTGAAAGGTGTTTTGAACAAAGAATAAATGTGTGTTTATATTTCTGTCACCGTAAGTTTTTTTTTGTTATAGACAATCGGCCATCTTTAACGCGTTCATAGCGAACCTGCCGCAAGTGTTAGACCAGAACCACCTTATGGGAGCCAGCATCGCCGAGCCCACGCTGATGCTCTTGCAGGTATGCCGTCAAATAACGAAAAAACCTATGGCTATTTAACAGACCTTTAATAATAATAGACCTTTTTTTTGTTATTTAAACGTTAAAAGATAACCGTCACACCTCTCTTAATTAATTAATTTGTCAAATCTATCAACACATCCCTACATTTTAAACGACAACAAGATTTCAGAAAGTAAAATATTATGACAAGCATTGGTCAGCTCTCATTGTATTTTCACCGAAAGTGCTTTTCATCAAAAAAGACAATATTAAATAGCTATTACTACCTCAAAATAAACTTGAAGACAATTATTAAGATTAAATAAATAATATGCATAATAGATATAAATAAAAAACATGTCCATGTCTTCAAAAGTAGGACGTGATTGTGGAGTAATAATGGTAAATTGATTTGTTTATATGAGTGACGAACGAAAAGGTTTTGACTATAGACAGAACTATTCTTTTCGTTTATCTTTCAAAATATTTCACATGTTTTCTACATGACATAAATTAAATAGGGAATATTTATGGATTTTTCAAAATCGCATTTCTCAACAAAATATGAAAATACCGTAACAGAGATCACCAAACGTGAAATTAAAATTAAAATCGGCCAAGGAATATGGATGATAGTTAGGTACAAGCATTTTAAACTTTTCGCATCCACACACACATTGGATGCGAAAAACATAAGACCGGTCTGAGTGGAGAGCCTTGGGAGAGGCCTATGTCCAGCAGTGGACGTCTTTCGGCTGACATGATGATGATGATGATGATTTTAAACTGCTAATTAGACAGCGATTAGACACTGATATGCATTGTGACGTCATGTAACAAGTCGGCCATATAAATCATCATCATCATCATTAGCCTATAGCAGTCCACTGCTAGACATAGGCCTCTAACATGGCTCGCGAACTAGCTCGATCCTGGGCCTCCCTCATCCAATCGCTCCCAGCAAACCTCGCAAACCAAACGTCGTCCATCCATCTAGCTGGCGGCCATATAAACTTCATGATAAATTCTGTTTTCCTATAAAGAGGTAGGAACAAATCTTTGTTGGTTAACTAGCCTATAAATCAGCTTTTATTGACGCTGTGATAAAAAGTCGTCAATATTTTTCCTATTATTGTACGAGTAAGTCTGAAGTTCGACTTTGTCTTACAAGCCTTAATCAGCCTTAATAAATTGTGATTGAAGTACCGTAAAACTTGGATACTTGGGACACCATGGGTACTCGGGACAGTGTTCATGCTCGGGACACTGTAAGTTTAGAAATTACGCTGACAACACTGAGTTCTAGCGTATCGTGTATATCACCGGAATGCGTTGGGGCTAAGTGGGATGTAATTTGTAATAGTAGCGTACACTGTCCCTTGTACCCACGGCGTCCCAAGTATCGCCGTCGGACGATAAGTGAATAGTGTTGTGTTGGTTTGGGTCAGTACTGCAGCAGCCCGGGCGGCGGCGCGGGCCCCACGTCGATGCTGGGCGCGGTGGGCGCGCACTCGCTGCACGCGTTGGAGCCCCACGTTCGCCGCCACTGGCTCATGGCGCTCTCCGTCGTGCTCTACAAGGTACTTACACTCTTACTTCTGACAGTCTACTATAATACATTTTGATGCAAGTGCCGAAAGTATGTCATTTAACACGAGTCCCGAGGTGTCTTGGCCCGTGCTGCAAGCGAGGTGTATCTGTCCTCTTCCCCCCGGACCTCTGAAGTGAGCTTAACGTGTGCACACACTCTGTCCGAAATTATTTAAATTTTAATAAAATTATTAAAACCAAAATTATAACGTCAAATACTAGGAGTGCATAAATATTAAAAGTAACCTACAGTGTCTGAGTCATCCGCGCTGTGTAGTGTGAGCCCGCCGGTGCGCCGCACCGTGCTACGTCATCGCCCGCGATCTAAGTTGCGCTACAAACCCTCCTAATTACCGCTGCGCTCCTGGTACTTTATTTAAACATGCCATTTCTTTGGTTGGATGAATGGCTTAGAACAAAAACATATAAAAAAAAAAGGAAAAGTGAAAACGCAATTGGGCGAAATATCCATCATTCCGTACGATATGCAGATAGGAAAAGTAAAAAGCTAGTTCGAAAAAATCCGACTTTCCGCACGATATACAACTACGAAAAGTACTACTTTTACTAACTGTGTTAAAAAGTTTTATTTTTACCTTTGTTGTTGTTGGACGGTACACCGTAACATTTTTACATAGCTTTGGAGGACGTTCCTCTAAGAGCACTGCTGTTATGTCTACTATAGTACATTGTAGCCCAGGTACAGAAAGTAAGCAATAGATGGACGAGTTAGTTCGCGGGCCGAGCCGCAGGTGAGGACCGCGAAGATACGAGTCCATCTATTGCACTTTCTACCGAGGCAATACTATGTGCTTTTCACGCCTAATGTAAGGAAATAAAACAGGTTAGGACATAATACACAGTTTAATTAAAAGTAAAATTCCGAATTACCGACTTTGCCGTATCCTGAATTTCAGGCGGTGTAAGATCCATATCTGTACTTGTATCACTCATTTTTGTTGAATATCGTACAAATTTCCAATCAAAAGTTCAAAAGTTTAGCGTTTGTTTCCAATTAAAAGAACAGAAGTAATTTTCATTCCCGCCTTTTTAACTTTTTAAATTTTTACCTTATTTAAAGATGCAAAGGCGTTTTTCACGTACGCCTTAAAAACTTACATAAAAACACGTTTACAATCGCAAAAATACACTTTCACTGAGCGGATTTGACGTTTTAATTTTTTAATTAAACGTTCTAATGTCATATTTGTCAAACATTTTTTTATTTATTTCCGAACAAGTTACTAATGTCATAAATAACCGACCAATAGCAGAGTAGAAAGTAAACTGGTCTAAAAACACTCCATTTTACTTTGCAACTCAACATTGTTGGACTGTTTTTGTGTTGTACTACTAAGAGCAACTTTCTATTCTGATTTCGATCCTTCTTTGGCCATATTTCCGAGCAGTGGCGTGAAAAGTCTTTTTTTACCCGACTACGCAACGCAAAGGAATTATAGAGTAGTATGTTTGTTCCTTCGTGGCGCTCTGGAAACTAAACGCGTCAACCGATTTCGAAGATTCTTATGTCAATAGATTTGTCTTATTCTTGTGAGTGTTACTCAAGATATGACAGTAATAAAAAATCAATATGGCGTCTGATTGCCGCCATATTGATAAAGTAAGAAGTATTTAAGGAAAAAAAGTCGACGAATTATGACATGTCGGGTATCGTTGAATAGGTATTTAAAAATCATGTTAAGGTTTTCTTCATCATTTTTCATTTTGAATGATCATTTAGGATATAAACTTACTTAAACTTGGTTATAAATAAATAAATAAATAATATCAGGGGACAATGTCACACTAATTGACCTAGTCCCAAACTAAGCTCTAGGCTTGTACTATGGGTACTAGACAACGATATAAATACTTATACAGAGAAATATATACTTAAATATATAGAAAACATCCCTGACTAAGGAACGAGTATTCGTGCTCGTCACACAAATATCTGCACTTACCGAGAATTGCTTTTTGTTTCTCAGTACCACTACGGCACGGGCCCGCTGTGCGCGCAGGTGCAGGCGCTGGTGCGCATCGTACTCAACACGGTGGAGGCGCAGTACCACGTGTGCAAACGCATCCCGCCCATGGTCGTCATGCCGCACACCAGAGGTGACCACTCAGTCTGCTCGGCATCACTCCGGCTCGGGCCCGCTCCCTACCATTTTAATGGCGGCCACATACACTCGGAATTCCGTTTCGGAATATCGGTTCGGAATTTGAAAGGCAGCTAATCCAGACAATCAATGACCCTACCACACATGTATCTATAGTAGTTCTCCATAAAAAAAAAACCGATCCGGAGTTCCGAATGATAGCCTGTGCTTTCGGAATTCAGCACGAAAAAAAACAATTCCTAATGCAAGTCTTCCATAGATTTTGTATGGGTCGCATCACAAATTTGTACATTCTTTATAGAACGCATTCAGTTGCGTCGCACGACCGAAACTAAATAATAAAAAAATAATGAACACTAATAATATTTTTTTCTGCATTGTATCTTAATTTGGCTCTTTTTACATAAAATTTACTATCTTGCAGTCTTTGGGTGTTCAGGGGATGAACCCAGTAACGGCGAGGTTTTTCCCTGTTTCCTGGTAAGATATAGCAACAATGCAATCGTGATCAGAAAATCGTCGATGTCCATATTTGCTGCCAGAATGTCGGAACTTCATGACTAGCTACTCTCAACTGAGGCTTGTTATTCCGAACGAAAATAAACGTATGTGTGTGATGTATATACGGGATATCAATTCGATATTCCTAAACGGAATTCCGAATGTAAGTGGCGCTCCTAAAAGTGCCATGAAAGGACAAACGATTTATAAGAACAAATGAAGATTTGGGATTCCCACAGATATAAATACACATAGATAACGCGGGTCTATATTGACTGACATAATTATTTTTAGTCATAATGTGCTTTAGGTCATAATCATCGCAAGTCATAACGTGTTTTTTTTTAAAAAACTGTTACTTTTTCAGGATTTTTATAAATCAAACCTAACCTAACCTAGCCTTGTCTACACGTTAGATATTTCAGAACTTCTGAAAAGTTTACAGTTTCAGCGACATAAAAAATTATGACTATCAAAAATGATGTCAACAATTACATTATGACTAACAAAATTATGGGAAACAAAGGGCTCCCAGATAACGCAAATGCATCTACTTCGCGTGTCCAAATCCGGACTTAAACTTAAACTTATGCTTGATCGGGACCAAGCATCGGGGTTGGCCGTCGCCAACGTTCGGTGCGCCTGTTGCTGCAGCCGGTCGACCGTGAAATTAAGAAAATGCCTCGTTGCGTGGTACCAAACTGCAATAGCCCAAAAAACGCCGACTTTGAATCGATTTTGCTCGGAAAACGGAAATTCTCTTCTCTCGGTGTGTCCCAGTCGGTAACAAAAAGTCGCACCATTGGTTTTCTTACAGATTGAGGTGTTTACGTTATCTATGTGAATTTATATCTGTGCGGATTCCAACGTAGAGGCCAATAACTGAGGTCGTATCCCCCCCAGAGCTGAGCCAGCCGTCGCTGAAGTCGTGCGCGCCGGGCGAGCGCGGCAGCCCGGCCGCGCCCGAGCGCAAGGCCAAGCCGCCCGACGCCATGCCCACGCACTGGGAGCAGCCCGCCGGCAAGTCAGTACCCGCTCACTGCAACACAAACTCTCACCGGTCCTTCTTTCCTGGGACCGCTTTTTTCCACATCATTATTTTTAGTCCGAATTTGTTGTTAAGTATTCATAATCATCGCAAGTGTTGGCGACACCAACATTGAGGAGTATTATTAATGTATCTTTGTGACTTTTCTTCCCTTCTGCTTCGGCGATCCCGGTGAAATACACGGCCGGAACGACCTCCTGCATTTTTATTAATTTTACCACGGACCCCACCCGAGGAAGCGAAAGTACAGTCAACACACCTAACATTGGTCCTTCGAACCGGACCAGTGTTTTTTACTGAAACTGTTTTCATTTCAGGATTTTTTGAAATGTTTAGCTGGTAAATGAGGTCAAATTAGGTTAGATTTGTTTTATAAAAACCCTGAAGTAAAAAACACATTATGACCTGCGATGATAATGAATAAAAATACACTCGGACTACAAATTTTTATATGAGCCAAAATGGACATGGATTGGATGGATTGCGATAATATTACCAGATTTATATTTTACTGTGCATGGGTGGCGGTAACGTTACAAACTGCATACTAATAGTATAAGCATTTTAAATTTAATGTGGTTACCAATAGAGTGTATAATACTTCGACTGCTACATTCCAGTTACCTACCTTCTTTGGTATTACGGAAGAATGACTCTTACTTAGGCTTATTGACATTGATAATGCGTTGTCAACCCTAAAGATGTAATGCCTATGCTAGCGATCTTACCGATTCTTTACGCCCTAAGTAACTTAATATTGAACTGCCTATCGAAGAACAAGACTGGTTCACCATCGTGTTGGCATCACCAGGTACCAGCAGTGGAGCATCGAGCACGAGTCGTCGGAGAGCGAGCTGATCGCCATCCCGGAGACCAGCGACGTCGACACCACCGTGCACGGCAGCACCGCGCCGGTGACTGCCCTTTACTCATTACCATCTCAACATTTTTATTTATTTATAATCTCATTTTGCGTCTACCTCTGCTTCGATAAATAGTTTAGAGCACGATCTCCATAGGTATGCGTGGAGAGACAGAGGGGATCTTTGCCCAGCAGTGGGACACAAGCACAAGCTAACAAAAAGAAAATACAATCTTCAATATTTTAGAGGCTTTGTTCCTAACCTATACATTTCATATTTCATATTATCAGCCCCGTTAGGAAGCTCTTCTTTTATACAGGGTGAAAAAAACGAACGCCATATGAACGGCAACTAGCTTAAATATTGGAAATAGCAAGTTCTACGCAAAGGAGACTTACTTTTATTTTTGAAAACAAAAAATAATGCATTTTTGGATTTTTGAAAATAATCCTCTTCCTTAACCGGGAATCGAACTGGTCGAATATGACAAAACAATAAAATCGTGTTTAATGATACAGATCGAAAGGGTCATTGATAGTGATCATTTATGTATATAATACACATGGGGTACTGTCGTTTGACCAAAAAACGTTTCAACAAATGTAAATATTTCAGGATTTATTTCAGGACCATCGTGTAGAACCCTATAGGTTAGGTTAGGTTTGTTTTTTAAAAATCCTGAAATATTTACAGTTTCGGAAAAAAAAGCGGTTTGTCAAATGATATGTTTGTGAAATGAATCATTTGGTGAAACGTTTTTTGGTCAAACATTAGTGAACCAATGCACGTACACCTTTAAAGTAAATAAAGACCGTAAAAACCCTTCTTATTATTTTGTCATATTGGACCATTTCGATTCCCGGTTAAGGCAGGCAAAATTTCTAAATTCCATAAATGCAGTAATAATTGTTTTCAAAAATAAAAGTCTCTTTTGCGTAGAATTTGATATTTCCAATATTTAAGGTAGTTGCCGTCCATGTGGCGTTCGTTTTTTCCACGTATAAACAAATAGTATTCTATTAAAAAGAAACAAAAAAGAGGAAGAGGAAGAAGGATTACTTGTTCAAAAACGAATACACTAACTTCGCAGCGTCTGAACATCTGAATCTCAGTTAGAGTTTTAATCCTGAAAAAGTTACTGTTTCGTAAAAAACAATACCTTATAATTTGCGATCATTATGTCCTAAAATATATTGTTACGTCAAATAATTATGGCAGACGTTATAGACCCTAAACACATACACAAGTTAAACAAAAAACACCCCTCTGCTTCACCCTACCCTGCTAGGGGTTTATACACACATACCTTCACGCCTTCATTCCCAGAGTGGGGTAGGCAGAGCTAAAGAATTACCAACAACTCTGAAAACTTGTTGTTAAATCTGTAACCACATTTTGCACAAACAGGCTGATGTTTACCAGTGTATATTAGTGACAGGTTGCAAGCCCATCGCCTAACAATACTACAAGCGTTTATTCCCTTAGTCACCTCTTACGACTTCCACGGGAAGACATGGAGTGGTACTATTCTAAGCCGGCAACTACACAGCTTAGGGGTTAATAAAATAACGATATTCGCGGTTACGCATTAAATTATACACTTTCTAGGTACTCTATCTGTCAGTTTTCCTTATTGACGTGGGAAATTTATATGGAGACTTTCTGTTTCAGGGATCCTTCGACGAGCCATCTCACTACGAAGACCCTCCGCCGAAGATCGAGACTGTAGCCACCGTGACACATCTGCCTCCGAGCAAGATGGTAAGTTATTTGGGTGGTAGGATATTGTGCTGGGTTCAGATGGCTATCACCATGTTACCTGCTATTCTGCCAGCAATCAGCAGCCTAGAGCTTGGGAACGGTTCGAAAAATACCGGTTAATTATGGTTCTTAACCAGATTTTTCGTAAACACTCGCTCGGAGCGGAATCAATTCGCGAGCGTTATGATCGCTGGAATTAACCTGGTATTTTTGGTTTTTGATTCTTCCTGCAGTTGTTTGGCGTCGCGACTAAAATAATAAGACCGGCTTGACTTGAAGCTGAGGAAGTGAAAATGTAACTAAAGAGCTTGCTTACACGGTAGGAAATACGAGAAAACGTGGGCGGTGCGAACGAATGACCGAGCGAAATTAACCGTTATTTCGAGCAGGAACAGTTTTGTTTTGCTCTTTGATCAGAACCAAAATTTCGATTATGTTCTATTGGAAATTTATGGCGTTTTTGACGAGCTGTATAATAAAATTAACCAGGTTTCCGAGCCTAAAATTACTAGCATATTACTACAGTCATTCGACAAACTTTATATTTTTTCGGGATATTGGTTTGATCCACTTGCCCCGTATACAAACTCGCCCACCTGACCCTATTTCCCATTTTGCCGTAGGCGCCGGTGGGCTCTCGGCCACCAGCACCAGCACACCAGCTGTCTACTAGCTCTTCGGTTTCAATCGGCAGTGACTCTTCTAACTTGTAAGTAAAAAAAACATTACGCCACCATCCTATTCTTTCTTTCTTTTCTACCACCATCTCATTCTTGACGCGTTTAGCCTAGTTGGTAGTGACCCTGCCTGCCGGTCCCGGGTTCAATTCCCGGAATGAGCAAATATTTATGCGATGAGAGCGAGTATTTATTCCTGAGTCTTGGATGTTGTCTATGTATTTCTCTATATAAATATGTTTGTCTAGTACCAATAGTAAAAAGCTAGAGAATAGTTTGGTACTAAGTCAATTTGTTTAAAGTTATCCCTGGATTGAAAACGATTGCGATTTCGAGTGCGTTAGGCAATAAGACCTCAAAATTATTGTGTTTTGTACGACTATCAAGTTTATGGATCCTTTGGTTTCCTTTTGTAAAGAGCCACGACCTTCAAAAAGAATATGTGTCGGCGTTTTAATTGCAACAAAACACTACAAGCTACATTGAAATTCGTTTAGTATTTTGGAAATTATCCTCTTTTTTAAGAAGTTAGGCTGCGGCTCCATTGAGGCGAAGACGAGCGGAGCGGTGCGGAGCTGTGCCAATATTAACTAATAGAATCTAAACTAACGTACGCAAGGCGAGCTCCACGTGACCGCATGCGCCTTCTATTTGTTAATATTGGCACAGCTCCGCACCGCTCGGCTCGTCTCCGCCTCAGTGGAGCCGCAGCCTTATACTTGTTAAAAATTGTATGAAAAAAGATTGGTGGGCAGGTTTTTCGCCGGTGAGTGTACATAATCAAATTATAGGAAGTCCACCCCGATGAGTGGTCAATCCGTGGAGATCTGGCCGGATCAGCTGCACGGGCCGCAGACGTCGCCGCGCGCCAAGATATTGGGCAAGCAGAAGCGGATCATCGGTGAGTACATAACTAAACGTTCAGAGTTCATTTTATATTGGTCTTGCAAAGACATATCACCTGTGTGTTTAATTTTCAATATTACGTGGTAATTTCAGAAAAAAAAAAAATTGTGTCTAAGTAGATTTTTGATTTATTTCCTACAAAACGTAGATGGGTTACTCAAAGTAGTCAATTTCTGTTTTGTATTTTGTAGGTTTTCTACTTATTTAGATTATTTTATAATATTTTTAATACAGTTGCTGAAAAAGTTGTACTGTTTGTAGCTGGCTAGCTCAATTCGATTTTTCTCATAACTAGTGTTTTTTACTTTTCAATTTTTTTTCCCTTTATTGTTTTTATCAGACTAAGAATTAAGTAAAATTGTCTCTTTTATTTACTGTTTTATTTTGTTTTCATTATCTTTTTTACCACAAATACTATAAGGTTAACTGGAAGAGTTCCCTTAAAGGGATATGTGCGCCTTTGTACATACCTTTTGTGTTTCTATCTATTTTGTTGTTTGTTATTTTTCCGTTTGTACCATAAAGTATTTACATAGATGCATACAAATGTGTAAAAAAATGTCGTTTGCACTGTCATTTTTACTTGGGACTCGTGTCAATTGACATACTTTCCGTACTTGCATTAAAATGCACCTACTGTTTCGTATCGTTTTGCTGTGCTTAAATTTCTTCTTTAGAATTTACTAAAGCAGGCTTTAATGTACCGTCTTTGCCGTAAATTGATCATTTGGCTTTCTTGTGACATAATCTACTATTACATTGTATGTTTGTTCGTGTCAGTGGGCAGCAGTACGTCCCCAGACACAGCGCCATCTTCCAACGGCGACGGGCACTTCGCGGCCTGGCCGTCGGCGCCGCCTCGGGGAAAAAGTCCTGGTAAAATAAGTTTACAAATTCTAATTTTCCCGATCCGATCTATAATTTCAAGTTATCGAATTGACATTTAGACTTAAGGACAGTGGGCCTGATTTAAGATCAAAACTAGATGTACTTTTCTCGTGAGTATAGTGCGCGCTCTGAGCTGCGCGTACGCGTCGCCCGAGTCGCCGCTGTCCAAGATGGAGCTCGCCTGGAGCGCGCCCGCGCCGCGCGCCGCGGCGCCGCCGCACGCGCCCTTCCACATCCCGCCGCAGGAGAGGTACCGCACTACTCACGAACACCATCCTTTTTTCTAATTTCATCGTTGATATTAGTGCGCGGTTTAAATGTACAACATTTCATTACTGTAATCATGATAGTTTCTAAGAAAAAGTGAGTGCGAGACAAAGGGAGACAGACAGAGGGACAGATGCATAGGCGGACAGACGGGTAGATGGACAGACAGACGAACGGACGGATGGCCGGATGGACTGACGGACGTATGGACGGGTAGACAGACAGACAGACAGACGGTCGGACGGACGGACAGGCAGACAGATGGACAGATGATAGACGGACAGACAGACAGACGTGCAGACGGACAGAAGGGCAGACGGAGGACAGGTGGACAGGCATACAGACGGTCAGACGGACTGATATGGTGAAACTATAAGGGTTCCTAGTTTGACTTCGGAACCCTGAAAAAGAAAAGGACCTCTGTGACAGTACCACAGATGCTGGCAGCGTGCTCCTGGTGAAGTGATACTCGTGCACTGCCCCAGAAATATACCAGTCTTATAGTTTCCCGTTGTAGCTATGAACTAATTAAAAATCCTTATTTTTAATTTAAAGATCAATCAGTCCTGAAGTGACTTAATCATACTGATCTCACCCATATTATTGCTGTAGGTTGCTGCCGATCGGGCCGAAACCTAACAAGGATCAGTATCCAGTGTTCAACGCACTAGTGGACAGAGTGAGAGAGGCGCTCACATTACCAGGTACTGCTTACTCTATTATAACTTACACATGTCACTTGCATTTGAATGCACACGACCATGCACTGTTAGTCCTACAATTAAAAATTTAGGAAATTTAATGTTTTTTTAATTTACGTTTCCATTACGTAATTGTGTAAGTGTTTGTTTCTCCGCCTTGTAGGTCTAACGCCTCAACCGTTTTTTTTGGTCAGTCTTAATTTTTAAATCACCAGTAGGTACCGAAAACTTTTCAGAATTACTTAAACAAGTCTACATAGGTTATAGGTTAGAGCGGGCTGGTTTCCGCAACTCGACGACTTAATGTATGCGCCTTTTTTGCGTGCGTCTACATAGGTTATAAAAATCTTGAAAATGTAACAGGTTCCTAAAAAAATACGTTATGACTTGCAATAATTATGACCTAAAACACATTATGACTAAAATTAATTATGGCAGACGATATAGACCCAGTTCCCCAGATGATTGGGTTAAGGGCAAGGAGATGATGATATAGACCCAGTTCATAGCCCTGAGGAATAGTTTTCGAGAGAAGACTTATAAACGACTTCATCACAGACGAAGTCGAAAGCCAGTTTAGTTATATACCGGTCGCGTTTTCCAGACGACTCCACAGACAAGACAGACTCGTCGGCGGCCGAGCCGGAGCCCGAGCCCGAGCCCGAGCCCGAGCCGGCGCCGGCGCCCGCGCCCTCCCCGCGCCCGCAGGAGCTGGCCAAGAAGCTGGCTTCGGACGGCCCCACGTATGTTATCTTTCATCACATACTGTCAGCCCAATAGAACCCTGATCCACCATAGTACGGTGTCACAGTGACATTATAAAACAATTTGTTTGACACTTCTTACGACTTGAATCATAACGTCACTGTGACACAGTACTATGGTGGGTCAGGGTTGCATTCAAATCAAATCAAATCAAATCAAATATTCTTTATTTGCTTAAAATGTGGTATAAAAAGTCGTTTACAGTTCAAGTGGTTTCACACATTTCACCAGCAACCGGCATGCAAAATATACATTTAAATAAATCTCTAATAGGTCTAACAATATTATAACCATAAATTACCAATGTCCCAGCTTAAAATCTAACCATCGAAATTATTTCATTTATCCTAGTCTAGTAATTTAATGTTATTATTTATAAATTTTCTACACAGTCATTTCTAAAGTATTTATTTTTATATAATATATTAGTAACCTCACTTCCTTACTTGTAATAGGCAAAAAATTCGTTAACTGAATAAAAACAGTTTTGTGTTAACCAGCTTTTAAGTCTCCGTTTGAAAATGTTTAAAGGCAAGTTTTTAATGTCACTATGCAATCTGTTGTAAATTTTGACAGACATATAAAATGTTCCTCTGCTGTACAATTTGGTCTTTTGAGCGGGTATAACGAGTCTATCAGGAAACCTTGTTCTAAAGTTGCAAACGTCTTTGCATGTTTTAAATAGCCCTGGGTTAGTTTTGACGAATAAGCAAACTTCGTAAATATACATCGAAGGTACAGTTAATAAATTTAAATCCCTGTATAGTGGTCTGCATGAGGTCAAGACATGTACATTACTTAATGCTCTTATACACTGTTTCTGTGCTATCAAGGCCCGATTCGCATGACAAGAATTTGCCCATACCAGGATACCGTATCGAAGCAATGAACATATATACCCTTGGTACGCTTGCATCGCAACATTTTTGGAACTAATTTTGGTTAGTCGCCATAACGCATATGCAAACGAATTTTTCTGCACAACTCATGTATGTGGTCATCCCAGGAACATTTATAATCTATGATAAGGCCTAAAAAAGTAGTTTTGGAGGATTCTTTGATAACTTGACCTATATAGTTTACATTGAGAGAGTGTTTATTACCATTTCTGTTTGTGAATTGCATGAATGTTTTTTTGTCGATATTAATATTTAGATTATTTTTGTTTAACCAAGTTATAATTTTAAAAACTGTATTATTTATCTGTGTATTATAAACATTACTAACACGGCACGGTATAACAATTGATTTAAACTCCGTTACGTCTGGGTCTGTTGATGTAAAGCAAAAATAGCAAGGGGCCTAAAATACTACCTTGAGGTACACCTACTCGGTTTGTTTTGATATCAGACTTATATGAAGTCACTGTATTATCAGATTTTTTTGTTATTTCGACAAACTGGGTTCTTGCATGTAGATAACTTCGAAGCCACTCATTCACCTCTGATACCATACCGTTCGCATTTGGCAAGAAGTACTTCGTGGGACACGAAATCGAAAGCCTTGCTCATGTCAAAAAAGGGGGCAGTGACTGATGCGCTTCTGTCTAAGTACTGAGATATACAGGTCATTAAAGAAAAGGCAGCCAATGACATAGATTTTCCTTTTTGGAAGCCATATTGGTTCGGTTTTATTATGTTAAATTTACCTAAAAAACTTGGAGATGTTTTCTTCACTGTAGACTCTTTTATAGTGGTACCAATACAAGATAGTTAGGTTCAGCTCTATTTAAGGTAGGGAAAGTAATGCTTTGTGCTGTCTCATGATCTGATAAACCCAAGTTGTAAATGTCACTTTGCGCTTCTGGAACATTCGACATGATTTGATCGAGGCATGCATTCCTACGAGTAGGACCAAGGATATGTAATACAAAATTATTACTTATTGCAATTCGTGTAAAATCGTTTGTATGTACAGATGGCTTAAGGGTGTCTATGTTAAAGTCTCCAGTGATAACTATTTTATATTTGGTTTTATGCTTTAGTCTGCTTATCAGACGATCCAGATTCTCCAAAAATATAATATATATACATATAACTATACATTTTATTGATGTGATGTCTACGCCACAGCATTCAAACACATAGTCCTCCGAATATTCATTTAAGAAATTCATTTTTTGGTGTGATCTCGAATAAGAAGCTGATAGACGATATCCTGATATGTGTACATTCCCTTCACTTCCTGCTTTTATAAACGTTTCACTAAAACATAATACATTTGGAGACAGAACGTTAAAAAAAAGACTGCCTTACCTCCTAAATAGCCTACCCGCGTGTATCCGTCATGAACCAAATAAATTTAAGTTTAAGAAAGAGCTCAAAAAATATTTACTACAGACACTTGAATGACAACTGCTTTCATAAGCAATTGTCACTCGGGTGTGTATCATATTTATATTATAACCATTTGTACCTATAGTCACTTACCTTATTTATTACTTACTTAGCTAAACAGAGACTCCTGCCTGCAGACAAACTGTTAAACAGTTTTGCGGGAATATTGTTATATATTTACTTTTGTACCGTGCCTAATAATATAATAAATAAAATAAAAAAATAAAAATCAAAATGTTTATTCTTTCCTGACATTTCATATAGTGTAAGTTCAATTAACTCCTTTTTGCAGATCAATCCTGCTATATTTTGGTGAAAAACAGTAAATGCACATTCATTGGTCACGAAAAAAAAAATCATTAGCTTGCTGAGCCGGCACGGTCACATTGCTTTTACGGAAATACTCAGTAATAACTCTTTGGGACAGTTTTTTCCGAATTTGAGTATTTGTACTATTTCCATTCTGAATACTGTTTTTTTTTTAAAAAAACGGTATTGTCCCCTCTTATAATGTTCCGTCTTTTAATGAGTTAAGTCCAGCTCATTTACTACTTTTGTTTTTAACGTTTTATTATAGCTTAGATATTTTTTGTCATACTACCTGGAGTCTAGAAGAATATTTATTTTAAAACATAAACTATGCACAAAGTTCTTATCGTTATAGTCTATGTCGTTTAAATTTAAAAATAAACAGTTTTCAATTTTTTTACAACATATATTAATGGTATCATTCAATTTCTTTTCATTTAGATGCAGGCTATTCTTTACACCCATCACTATTTTAAGCGGTTTCGGATGTGATTTCAAGAAAAAACTAAGCTCGGTAAACAGTTTTGTAGGATTACTATCACAATCACCCACGTTAACAATAAGTTGATAGTACATACTCTTATAATATGTAGATGCATATTACTCACGCCTTCGTTCCCAGAGTGGGGTAGGCAGAGCTACAACTCTAAAAACTTTTTGATAATTCTGTAAACATATTTTGCACAATTAGGCTAAGATGTTTACCAGCGTATTAGTGACAGGTTGCGAGCCCAACAGTACTACAAGCTTTTATTCCCTTAAGCCCGATTTACATTGGTCATGGATAGTGGTCAGCACAGTGGCAAGGACAACGGAGTGAAAAAATAGAAAGCGATTCTATTTGGATCCACTGGCAAGGCAACTTGACTCGCTACTGTCTGATCGGTTTCTTTTTCTTTCTATTCTTCTCCAACACGACATCTCTAGAGTTGGCAGCAGCTCAATTCGTTTCTTCTCACTTTCTCGAAGGGTCCATGTCTCGGCAGCATAAATAAATATGGGAAATATGAGAGTCTTAACAAGTTTTGTTTTAGTGGCCTTGTTGATGTTTCGATCTTTCCGTATTTTCTTCAACTATTCCATAGACGATCTGGAGATCGCCATGAGCCTCTTGATTTCGTTTATGCAGCCGCCGTTATTTGTTATCAGTTCTCCGAGTTAGATTTGTGGCGAGTTGCTGTTCGCACGATCAACAATCATCATCTAGTCTTGCTATCATTTATTTTGAGACCAAAATTAAGACGACACGTTCAATACTGTGTAGGAGCTCCTCCATACGTTCAACACTAGGTACTTGTAAAAAGGTTTGACATAATCCTGCCTCTGATATCCTGCCTTGGATATCATAAGGGCATAAGGGCTATAAGAAGGCATTTTTGGAAAATGTATCCCCTAACGGGTTATAATAAGCGGGAAACTGATTCTGCGCGGACGAAGTCGCGGGAATCCCCTAGTATTAGTGTAGAATGATGATAATGAGTAAGTGGGATGCGTTACAACTAGCGCTTCTTACAGTCGGTCCCGCGGCGCGTCTCCGCGGCGGCTGGCGCGCCAGGCGGCTCAGCTGGGCTCGCCGCCCACGCCGCCCGCACCGCCTGCGCCGCGCCCTACTAGCGCCGGCACTGAGGCGTCGCACGGTACGTACACTACACCCGATGGTACAACCAGCCGGTCCCGCCGCGGCTGACTCGTCAGTCACTGAACTCACATCATCGAGCCAGATAATGGTTGTTTTACCTACATTTGGATCGGTCAGACAAGTCCTTCCGTCTTCGTCCGAGCATAACTCAGCCGATAACGAATTATTTAATACTTTTAGAAAAACAACAACATGATTTCTGAGAGAAAATTAGATCAATCTCATATAGTTTTAGGCTTACCTATAACGACCCGGTCTATATTGATCCTGCATGTATAGGTCCACAAACAACATTTGTCCTAAAGTCATATGCCATAACACTTTTGCCCTAAACAATGTTTGACATACCTTACATTAGCCATAATAACTGTTTTGTCATAACTTTGATTTGGCCAAAACGTAATTTTAACTGTAATTTTACATTTCCTAAGTCTTTCAAATTTTAAATATCGAATCTGACTTATACTAAACATGAAAGACTTAATCCAAATGCATATTTGACTTATTTTTTACAAAGCATAAAATAAAATAATAATGAAGTGGCAGCGACCATAAGCAGATATGACAAAATACTTTTTGACAACACTGCTCAGAAATATGGCCATAGATGGTCTTGTTTGGGGTCAAAAAACGTCACTTATAAGGACAGACCAAGAATGTTTTTGTCGGCGTGTTTGCTGATTGGTCGAGAACATTGTTGTCCAACTTTAAGAACCAATGAAAATTAATCAATCAATTTTTGTGTTATAGCTCCTTAAAATGAAAAATTGAAATCGACCAATCAGAACACACCATTTTGTGTCGTAAAATATTAGGTGTATTTTTGCTAAAAGATACACAGACTAAAAACTATGTCACTGCTTTTTTTTTTAATGTAATTCAAACTTGGCCCCTAATCTCGAACCACTAGAGATGAAATTACATGGGAGATATGGCGAAACAAATACAATTTTATATGGAGTTGACATCTTTATCTCGCATGTTAGTTTATTAATCTCGAGTCCACGAGAATAGGGGTCCAGATTTAGAAAAAAAAAATCTATGGTAAAATTAGCGGTGATGTCACATTAACATGAATTAAAATTTGAGTTTTGTATATGATTTTTTATTTTATTTCCTCTCAGTAGTTGTGAAAAGCACTATGTCTGCCTCGGTAGAAAGTGCAATTTATGGACTCGTACACTAGAGGGCCTCAACTACGTTTCGGCCCTCTATAGACTCGTCCAAAAATCGCGTACTTTCTATCCTCTGCAACAATGTACTATAGGGAGTCCATTATAGACCAACGAAGTTCTGCATTCCTGAATGAATGTTATAGAGAGTTCCAACTCTGGCTCCGGAACTTGGTGGGAAACCGAGACGCGCGCCGGGCGCCGCGCCGCACACGCGGGCCTGCCGTCGCGCCCCGACACCACGCTCTGCTCCCGCTGTATGTATAAACACACTGTCGTAGTCACATGCATTACAAATTCAAAATGGACACTCTTCTCTAGCACTTCCTAGTCATTAGTTTTTATTTTAAAGTCGTCGACAAACGTTGATACTTTAGCAAACTACACAGACGTACATTTATCAAAATGTATATTTTTTTTACCGCCGTGTTTATATCATTACGTTAGGTGCAGAATGCGGCACAGCGGTTGAACAGTACAGCGACGAAGAACTAGGGCTCTGCGTCATCATATTAGCGACGTTTGTACACCGCGAGCCTTGCGCCGCCGCCGCCATGCTGCCGGCCTTGATGCACCACGTCAGCAGGTAATCCGACTCCAACTCTTAGTTCTTCTCCCGATACTCCGTCCCTTAGCTCTCTGACTCGGAATGCTCCGACACCTGACGCTCCGACTCTTAGTTTTCCCATTCCCGAAAGTCCGACACTCCGACTCTTAGCTCTTTGATTCCGAACACTCCGTTTCTTAGCTCTCTAACTCCGAACACTCCGTCTCTTAGCTTCAAACTTCTTGACTTCAAACTCTCCATGTTTTAGCTGTTTGTCTCCGAACACTCAGACACCTGACACTCCGTCTCTTAACTCTCTGACTTCGAACTCTCAGACTTTAGCTCTCCGATTCCGAACACACCACTCCACTGCCTTTCGCTGATATTTGACGCTTTGACACTTGGTTTTCCAACATCTATTACTTAAACATTTTAATAATTTGTTTAACGATTCTTACCACTTGTCCTTAGACGCCTGACACATTCTACTTTTCTTATTTTCCTCAATTACCCAAAGGTTAGCTGTAAGAGATCCCTTAAATGGATAAGTTCGCCTTTGTACATTCCAATTTTGTAAATATTGTATTTGAATTTCTGTGTTTTGTAAAATAAAGTATTTACAAACATGCATACATACACTCTCCAATACATAGCTCTCCGACACCTGCCACACTTTCTTACGACTTGACACTTCGACACTTAGCTCTCTGAGACCTAACACGCTGATACTTAGCTCTCCGACTATACGAGTACTTCGCCCTGACACGAGTATTTATCGCAAAGGCCATCACAACTGACGTGACGACGCGCTGGCCTAGTTGGTAGTGACCCTGTCTACGAAGCTAGCGGTCCTGGGTTCAAATCCCGGTAAGGGCAGATATTTGTGTGATGAGCGCGAATATTTGTTCCCGAGTCATGGATGTTTTCTATGTATTTAAGTATATATTTCTCTATTTAAGTATGTATATCGTTGTCTAGTACCCATAGTACAAGCCTAGAGCTTAGTTTGGGACTAGGTCAATTGGTGTGACATTGTCCCCTGATATTTATTTATTTTATTTATTTTAACTATTCATAACAGCATCGTCGATTGAAAACACTGCAACTGGTCGATTTTTTTGCCAGAGTCGTCCAAATGGGCAACTACGCGTGGCAGACGGAGACCAACACCCGCCTGCCGGGCAGCTGCGTGTTCGTGGCGCACCAGTGCCTGCGCTGCGTGTTGCACCAGCTGGCGCCCAACAACATTTTCCTGCAAATCTTCCTGCTGCGTACCCCCGGTCAGTAAGGCCAATGACACCAACCCCCTATTTCACAGCCCCCTTTTCAGCCCAATGGAATTCTGACCCATCATGGAACGGTGTCACAGTGACATTATAAAACAATTAGTTTGACACCTCTTACGGCTTGAATCAAATCAAATGCATTTATTTCATTATATTTAGACATGTAACATAGATACACAACAAAGTTGCGTTAATGAAAAAGGCGTGAGCACAGCTAGGCTGAATTTGAGCTCACCCGTGGTCAGCCATGGAGAGAATATAGTGTAGGTACATAATTAATTTTAATCAGTTACATAAAAACTAAGCTTATTTATCAATACAAATGTGACGCAGGTGGATCAGGGTTCTATTGGGCTGGTAGTTTACTAAAACTTTAAGTGTCTCTTGTCGTTGAAATTGATAAATAGGAGGCAGATCAGCCTTTAATCTTAGTAGTGTATGATCTGAAGTGCGATGTCTGTCTGATGCGTCAAAGGAAATGTCAAGTCATACGAAGCTCATTTCTGACACTGGCGGCTTTATAGGCCAGGGAGTCCAGGGACTAATACAATCCAATGTACCTGAAATCCCAAGTCAGTCAGTCCGTCGGACAGTCCAAAATGTATGAAACCTTGAGAAAAACTTATAGTCTTTTCCAATTTCGGCCGACGAACTCTTAGTCAGTGGTTTATAAAGAGTCAATAGAGACCGAGAAATATTAAACTCGTTGGTTACAGAGAAGCAGCGGCTGATGCTGTTCAAGAGCATCGCTCAGGCGTTCGTGGACTTCAACGAGCTGTACCCGTGCGGCCCTCTGCAGCTGGTCGTCGAGCATCTCAACTCCAAGAAGACTCTGCCCATTGACGTAAGTAGACTCTACAACTTCATCATCGTCATCATATTTTCTTTACGGTGGTTCTGTCCCGTAAAAAGGCCGCGATCGTGCGTACCCTGCGCAGTCGTGCTTTCATCGATAGAATTGATGGTAAGAAGGCGGGACAGGGGAATGCTTCCGCTTGTATGCTTATGCGCGCACGCTATTGGTTGGGAGTAGCCAGATTAGTTTGCCAAACTGGATAAATCCGCGTAGCCATTTTCTCGATCGCATTTTTCCCATACAGGGTAGGAAAGACGAGAAAACGATGGCGGTGTGAACAAATTAGCCAGCGAAATTATCCCTTATTTCGAGTAGGAACAGTTTTATTATGCTCTTGGAATCGAAATGAAAATGCTCTATTCGAAATGTATGGCGTTTCTGACGAGCTGGTTAAATAAAAAACAGATTTCCGAGTGCTGCTCCCAAGGATAGCTATAATAATAGGTCACATGGCTCTAAAGTTCGCTTGATTCCCGCGACCTTTATCATTGCTTACCTTGTGAGGCGTCTTATTGTAGTATAATGACACTAATTTTCCTTCTTTCACAGCAAATGTCAGTAATCGCATCAAACATCTGCTGCTACCTGTCCTGCCTGGCCCCAGAAGTGCTCGGCCCTACGGCCGCGTGCGCAGCTCTATTGCAGCAGCTGGAGGCGCTGTTGCGCAGCGTGGTCTTACAGCTGCCAGCGCTGGATGAGCCGGGGCCACTGCTGAGAGCGTGCGCTGCCATGTTGAGAATACCCGCTGCAAATCAGAATAAGGTAATAGTGGAACTATTAATTGCACATTAATGTTACATCTGAGTTTTGGACCATAAAGGACCAAAAAGAGAGATTATTAAACACAAATTGACCTAGTCCCAAACTAAGCTCTTGTACATACTATGAATACTAGACAACGATACATATGTATTGTTATATAGAGAAATACATTCTTACATATATTATCGAAGATACTCGCTAATCACACAATTATTTGTCCATACCGGGGATCGAACCCGGGACAGCTAGCTTCACTACCAATAAAATAATCTTGAATGAGATGGCCGTCTCAAGTGTCGTCAGAAATTAGTTCTCTGAGTTGACCTTTAAATGTCTTAGATAGATTTTGATGAAATCAATTTTCTCCTCAGAGCATCCTGGAACCCATATCGAAGATCCTCAGCTACTCGATCCAGAACTTCGTGGTCAAGTTGGCGATAATCTCGGAGCTCAGCGCGGTCTGCGTGAAGACCTTCTCCCGGGAGAGGGACAAGCTACTCGTCTGCCGAGTACTGGTGTACGAGTTGGTGCAGGCCCTGCGCACCAAGACTACTATTCCTGATGAGAATCTGTTCATACTTATACAGTTTGTGCTGCAAGGTATTGCCATTTGCCCTGTCCATTAACATTTGCTATTGATTGAATTTCCCAATCCTGAAGACCAAGTTGGAATGCGCTTATGTTAGTAATTTTCCATACCGAACATAACAATGCGAACAGTGCTGATTGGCGGCAGCTGAATCCGGGCGGATTCTTCAAATCCTTATCTTGGATAGTCTACCTCCTCTCTTGATCCTCATGATAATTATTTTGATCAACGGCATCCTTGTCCCAGGTCACAACTGTACCCTGGTACTCCCGCCGGCGCTGAACACGGGCGACCTGCTGGCGCCCTTCAGCCCCGGGGCGGGCGGCGAGGCGCGCGAGCTCGGCGCGGGCGCCGTGGACTGCATGCGGCCGCATCTGCCTGACATGATCGAGCTGCTACAAGACCCGAATCTGCTCAACAAGATCAAGGTCAGTACAGATACTACGACTAAAGGAAAAGGTCAAGGTCAGTTAAAATACTTTAACTAAACATGATCGTAGCAGGTGGAAAGAAGTGATCTCTGCCTACCCCTCTGGGAGACAGGCGTGATTTAATGTATGTATGTATGTAAACATGAAGGTTAAAGTCAGAACATAAAATTAAAACAAATAAAAAGTTTAAAGTCAGTATTTCAACATTATATAAAGATCGAGGTAATAACAGATGCTAGAAAGTTTTAAAGTCAATCGAACTATGATAGTAGACGGGAAATTCGCCCCCTTCAACCTCGGAACGATTAAGGTCAGCAGTAGGTACTCGCCACCGGCACCGACGGATTGACCTGATCGATCATTCATTCTTTTGCCTGTATGAACTGGTCTGTACTGCTGTCTGTAACTACACGATCAAGATATGGTTAATAGCACATAGTTTCTGCCCCAGGGTTCCGTGTCCAAGTCCATAGTGAACCGCAACCTGATCTGCCTGAACGAGGACACGCTGGGCGCGGTGGTGAAGGGCGGCATCGCGCAGTACGTGGCGCTGGAGCTGGCCGCCGAGCGCGGCGGCAAGGCCGCGCAGGGCCGCCACGCGCTGCCCTGGCTCACCGCCACGCTGCCGGGGTACTACACATTGTTTAACACCCGGGCTTCAACCTGCTCAGGACAGATCATTTTACTTATCACAAAGATATAATTCAGGACAGATACTTTAAGTAAGGACAAAGTTTAAGGTCAAAATATATACTCCTAAGAAAATTTGAAAGTCAAGGTCAGTATAGATACTGTAATAGACCTGATCTTCGGTAGTCGATTTTCGGAGCCATAATTTGGTGAGTACAGATACTTTAACTTGTCCCAAAAATCGAGGTCAATTAAGCTAAAGATAAAGTTCAAGATCAGTACATATACTTATTCTAAATATGAAGGTCAAGGTCGATACAGTTCCTGAACCGAGACACTTACTGAGACATGAAGCGCGCTATTTTGCGCTATTGGAAATCCGATCGCATAAACCTGCGCTCCAGGACTCCAATTGCCCATATTAGAAGGAAGACCACCAAATGAAAATGGGTCATTTCTCTCCCTTAGTTCGCGCGAGGTCGGCGAGTGCGTGACCCGCGTGCGCCTGATCTCGTGGCTGGTGCTGGGCGCGCTGTGCAACGCGCGCGGCGCGCCCTCCCCCACGCCGCTACAGCAACCTGTGCCGCAGGATGCCAACTGCCACGTCACTGACCACATCCAGGTAGCTATAATGCCGTGTTAGCCTGCCAAGTTCTAGGTACAAAAAGGGATAGATCATCCATCGAGAACGTTCATCTTCATTCGACAACGCGGTTAGCCTAGCTGAAAGCCGGAAGCTAGCGAGTTTGATCAAATCAAATCAAGTCAAAAGTCTTTATTGTATAACTGTGTACAAATTTCATGGAACTACAAATAAAAAGATTCTACAGTTGGCCGTGTCGGACGAGCGATATAAAAGTAATTCAAGTTTAAAATTAATCACATCCTTCATTAAATTTGTTTACATGAAAACGAACTTAACATTGCTCATCATCGTTAAAAAGAAACCAATCCTTCAATGCAGTTTTAAAGTTATTATCAGTTTTTTATTTTTAAGGCTCGTAGGGCGGTGATGAAAGAACTCATGTAGAACAGGGCATTCTTCACTAGGAAGGTACAAATTGTATTTATATTGCGTGCGTAAACCATGATGCAATGAGCACTTTTGAGAAAAGTACTCCGTGTTGTACTTGAAAAACATACGTAAGAGTGAGAATACGCTTTTTTCCCTAAATACAGCTCTCGGAGAATGCCTAACATTTAAGCGATAATTAGTGCGTAAACATCTGTTCTGAAATCTTAACATCGTTTGAATGTCAACAGAGTTTCCCCAGTAAATAAAAATTCCATAAGTAAGAAAAGGATGAACACTTCCATAGTATGCATTCGTGATATTCTCTGAATACGTTTCAGTGAGTATTGATAAGACATAACATGCACTTGTTTTTTAAATTCAACTCTTCAAAGTGAGATTTCCAATTCAAATGAGTCTATTCTTATACCTAAAATGTTTGCACATATCTTGTTCAATTACGACTCCTGCTTTCTGAATTCAATTTCAAATTCTAATTATTTATTTGTTGAACGTAGGTAAACAGATGTTACATTTTAACATTATGTACCACTACATCCCGCCCAGAGGTATACAAATATCTTATATGTTTAACATGCGTCATGCTTGAACATTGAACATTAATCTAATTTGTCAATTGGTTTCGCGTAAATACACTGTAGTAGGCCTTATTTGCAAAAAAAATAAAAAGTAGTTTTCTAAAATCATTTAAATACATTCAGTCATCAATATTTTTGAATTTGACATGTTTATCTTTTTAAGTCAATCTATAACATTTTTTAAGTGTATGGTTGACAAAGAGTCGTTCATCTGATTGAAAAAAAGAAAAAAAATTGTAGCATCATCAACAAAAAGCATGCAAAATTCACATAAAAGTTTAGGCAATTCATTGATGTGAATCACACAAGCTTGTTTTCGGTCGTCTAGAAAAAAACAATTAACTTAAGAGCATTTTCTCTTATACCAGCATTTTTCAATTGGAAAAACAGTATTTCACACAGTCAAATCCATTTGATAAAGTAAGAGTTGTTTGCTGATGAGCGCATGTATATGCTTTTGAGGTTTGGAAGTTTTTTTTGTATTATTTAGCATGTATTTATCCATGTGAATGCTGTTGAGAAAAACTCATTAAAATGACGATTTTACTCTCTAGCCATTCTTGCTACGTCTTCTTCCTTCCTCATGAATAATGATGACTATCATTGTCTCATCTATTAATCTCCCAGTACAGTCAAAGATTTAAATTCCGGACCCACCTTAGGTCCAAAGTCAATCTGACATTCTACAACAATAACGTTGAGTTTCCTATAAGTTACAATTGACTCGGCATCTCTAATGAGTACTAATGACATTGACGACTTTAAGCATTTTTTTTGACATGGGTCACAAATTTACTTTCGGACCGTGCATCACAAATGAGGCATTGAACACTATCCTGTGTTCCAGACGATAATGTCCTCGTACGTGGAGCAAGCGAAGCCAGCCCCGGCCCGCATGAGCGCGCTGTTCCACGCGTTCACGCTGTGCCACCTGTGGACGCTGTACCTGGAGGAGCTGGCCGCGGGCGCCACGCCGGGAGGCGACGCGCACCACACCACGCTCTGCATCCTGCTCGACTTCTGGTGTAAGCTGGTGCCCAGCATCCTGCAGGTCACTGTGCAGTCCAAGGTGGTAAGTGCATTAGGGAGAGAATTCGCAAAATACTGTTTGTTTGTTATGTAAATTTTATTGACTTACCGCCTAACTCAGTTACTTTTAGAGACAAATAACTCGGTCCTATTTAAATTTGTGTATGAAATATTTGTGCACGCTGAGTGCGGCCGTAAGTTTGGATCGTTCATTTTAATTTAAAAAAATCTTGTACGAAGGTTTTGACAAAATAACGACCCAATATTACTCTCCAACGGATCTTAATAGCTTTTTAAATAGACAGAGATATTATTCGTAATCTTAAATTCCGGTCCGTGGAACATGTGCGTGCAAAGTATTGGACTAGTATTGTTATACGAGGGTGGGAGAGGAAGAGTTTCATACTGGTTTTCTTACTGTAAGGGCTTTGTATCCATTGTTCCAGCTGGCTGAGACGGTCAACCTTCATTTCCTGAGTCTGCTCGAGTCTCTCTTGGAGTGTAACTCGACCGTTTTAAACAAGCTGCTACCGCTGTGGACGCCCATACTGCATTCACCACTATTCAACGTAAGTGTCTTTATAACGTTCTTGTTTGGATTTCGTACATAGGTACATGAAAAATGTCCAAGCATTAAAATTATTTTATATACCCTTGCATCATTTTGATCCTGATACATTTTTTTGATGGTTTTTTTATTGTTTAGCTTTGAAGAATGATCTAAGTATGCATAATTTAGTTACAGGTATTTGAAAAGAAATCTATGATTTTTGATCAGATAATAGATCTTCAGCTCACTACAATAATTCATATATACATACATTAAATCACGCCTGTTTCCCAGAGGGGTAGGCAGAGACCACTTCTTTCCACCTGCTACGATCCTGACAAATCTCTTTCGCTTTTTCCACATTCATACATCGAGTCATGCATGCACGTCGGTTTCGGGTACTTAAGATCCGGCCCTTTTCCAGTATTTCTCCGATTTGATTCGAAAAAGTACGCCTAGGGCGGCCCCTTCCGATCCTCCCACTCACTTTTGCTCTGTATATCTCTTTCGTCAATCTTCTTTCATCCATCCTTTCCAAATGACCGAACCATTGAAGCGTGCCCTTTTCAATCTTAGTCACTACATCTTCTTTTAGACACCACATTTCCACATTTCTCTCTGACCTTTTCATTCCTTACTATATCAATCAGTTTCACACCACACATACTACGCAAAGAGCGCATTTCAACTGCGTTTATACGACTTTCATGCTTGTCCTTCCACACCCAACATTCACTACCATACATCAGAGTAGGGATCAACACTCCATTGTGAACAGCCAGTCGCGCTTTTTGTGAAACGCCCCTTCTGCTCACAAAGGAGTACAGGGCTCCATTAATTTGGTTTCCCGCATTCACCCTCCTCTCGACATCCTTCTCACACTTACCATCTCTTGTAAACATACTTCCCAGGTACACAAATTCATTCACTTGCGCTACTAATTTACCATTTATATTTATCACGCATTCAGTCATCTCCTCGTCCTTCTCTATCACCATGACCTTGGTCTTGGCAACATTTACTTTCATCCCTTTTTGCTTAAATCCTTCATTCATCACTGTCACCATCTCCTGCAACTCAAGTACCGATGGAGCAAGTATAACTTGATCATCGGCATATAAGAGGCATTTGATTAGCAACTCTTCCATACACAAACCCTTATCATACTCTTTCAAATCTCGCATACAACTGTCCATGAATAGATTGAACAGCCATGGTGAGGCAACACAGCCCTGTCAAACACCTCTAGAGATATTAAACCAGGCCGAGTATGCCCCATTGATCCTGACCCAGGCTCTGGAGCCCTCATAAACGGACCTCAAAGCCTGCACCAGGTTGCTGCTCACTCCATACCTAGACAGCACCGTCCACAACTGCTTTCTATCTACCCTATCATAGGCCTTTTCCAGGTCCACAATAGCACAGAAAACCTTTTGGTTGACAGCCAAAAACTTTTCTGTGATAGACCGTAGTGAAAAGACCTGATCGGTACAACCCATTCCCTTTCAAAATCCCGCTTGTACATCCCAGATTTTGTCATTCGTAACATTCAATACCCTTTCAATTAAAATCTTCGCGTATACTTTGCCGACAACACTAAGGAGACTGATACCGCGGTAGTTTTTGCAGTCTTGCTGTGACCCCTTCCCTTTATACAGAGGGACGATAACGGCCTTGACCCAATCTTCCGGGACTCGGCCGCTACTCCGACATGCATTGAAAAGGCGGTACAACAGACTACCCACCACACCATCTCGTCTCCTCAGCATTTCTATCGACACTCTATCACAACCTGCCGACTTTCCCGCTTTCATACTTTTTAAAGCTTTCACGATTTCACTCATGCTAATCAGACTTTCATCTTCGCTATTTACATCCTTACTCATACTATCTGACTCAAGGCACACATCTTCGCATTCAAACAAGCTTTCAAAATAAGTTTTCCATCTATCAAGCATTTTTTCTTCCTCTCGGTCTCTTCAGTCTCCACACTCATCCCTCACGGCGCTTAATTTAGTTTTCTCTGATTGCCCCCGAGCCGATTTTATTAAGCTCCAAAAGAGTTTAATATTCGACCGGAAGTTGTCAGAAAAACTCCTATCATACTTTTCATTCAGTAAATCTTTCTTTCTAGCCACAACTTCTTTCACTCTTTTCTTTAATCTATTGTATTCTTCTTTCTTTCTGTCGCTTAGATCTTGTGCTGGCTGTACAGCTACAAAATCCAAGCAACACTTTTTCTTCTCTTTCACTATGTTATCTACCTCTGTATCCCACCATTCTGGACGTTCATTCTTGCTCTTTCTTCTCTTTACTACACCGCATACTTCAATGGCCGATGTAACCATGCCATTTTTCATAATCTCCCATACATTATTTATATCATTCTTTACTTCACCGTCATTCATCTTATTAACACATTCAAAACATTCTTTCAGCTTCCTTACGTACTCATCTTTTATAACTTGATCATTGAGTTTCTCTACTTTTATCCTCTCTAACGCAGTTGTCGGTACGGGAACACGATGGCGCCAACGTGTGAACAGACCCCTTACTCGTGTTACTACTAAGTAGTGATCTGAACCTACGCTAACCCCCCGAAATGCTCTCGTATCTACAACTTTGTTACGCAAACGTTCATCCACAATCATCAAGTCTATCATAGACTTCTCATTCTGACGTCTCCACGTATACTGATGAATCTCTTTGTGATCAAACAGAGTGTTTGTCACGCAGAGATTCTTAGCCAAATATACATTGAGAAGGCATTTGCCATTCTCATTCACTCGCTCATCACCATACTTACCTAGTACCGATTCATATCCATCCCTTTGCACGCCTGTTCAACCATTAAAATCGCCTAGTAAAATAATCCTTTCATTCTCCTTGCATTTTGTTGAAACCTCATGCAAACTTTCCCAAAACTTCTCCAGTTCCTTTTTTGATTTATTCGTATCGGGGGCATAAGCCCCAATTACGAATAAACGGGTGAGACCTACCTTGAGTCTCACCCAGAGAAGTCTTGGGCTCACACATTCATGCTCTTGCATATATTCCGCCATTCGCTCTGTGAGTACGATAACAACTCCCTGACGACCGTGCTCGGATACCGGGACCCCGAACCACAATGCCGTCAAGGTTCCGTGCGTGGACGTACCCACCCCTTTCTTCTTCGTCTCAGTCACACATAAAACATCTAGTTTTCTTTCTTTCATCATCATACATACCTCATCTACTTTATGATCCATCCCTCCACAAACATTCATCGTAGCAAGGCGGCTTTCAGCGGCCCGCTTTTTGCCAACCCCCCTACGAACACGGCGTGACGCGTGGCAAACGGCATCGCCACCGTTCCGATCCCCGGAGGGATCTGAACATACACGCACTATTTCGCCCCCCCCAGAGTACGAAGGGCTGCCCAGGCTAGGCCTGGGGAGGGATTCTCTGGCATTGCCAGTACCCTCCTGGGGTATTACTCTTTCAAATGGTGCTAGCATGGTCCGTTATGCAGGGTCGGGTTTAAATTTAGAGTTTTCCTTCTCCTAGATAGGTAGCAACCCAATGCTACCGACGCCTATCCCGCCGGGTTTGAATTCGGAATTTTCCTTCTCCTAGATAGGTAGCAGCTCAATGCTAACGACGCCTATCCCGCCGGGTTTCAATTCGGAGTTTTCCTTCTCCTGGATAGGTAGCAGCACAATGCTAACGACGCCTATCCCGCCGGAGGAGATCTTTCCAATGTAATAATCCCATAATCGCCTTCTACGATACCCACGGGAGGATTTGGGGTGGTGCTATTCTACTCTGCCGGCACCACACGGCACTAATTCTGCAGTTTGAAATAATAAAGTATGTCTCGATCGCGCGAAAAGTATTGCTTTCTTGGTCATAATCATTATAGGTATATAACATCAAAGCGCCTGATATAAATCTGTACGCGATATCATAATATAGCGAGACGCTGATGCAATATCTTGTCAGGCATTTATAATACAAAATGTTTCGTTATTGGGCAATGCAAATAAATAGAACGCAACTAATCTTGAACAATTTACACAAGTCTTACACCCGTATTCACAAACGTCGCTATGAGGTCTCACAGTGTGAGAAATCACAAAGCTGTATTGAACGCAGTGCGTTTACTCAATGAAGGATCCCTTAAGTATTGTTTGTGAATACGGGTGTTAGCCCTTTCCTGACATCGATACGTGAGTTAACATCAATCTTTATTTTGTTTAACAAGTCTTTGTTCACTGTTTTGTATTTAATATCGAAAATCGAGCAAATATTTGTAGGTGATGTGTTCAGTGAGGCTAGACAAGTTGGTTAACGCTAACGTAAACGATTTTCGAAAACGGTAAAAATGATAAAAATGGACGTAGGCGTTCGACGCGACCGTCTGACAGCTTACGTCAATCCTATACATTTTGGATAACGATAACGAACGCTGAATGCATCTTGTTTAGGGCCTCAGGCCTTTTTTGAAGGGAAGCAAATGTAATAACGACGATATGGGGGGTGGGGCATATTGTTCGGTATAATACTGTCAGGCTCAACGATGACAAGGGCTAATTAGTGACTAGAGGCTACTTTGTAGCTGTCAATATTTACAGTTTTGGAAATATTAACAAAGATCTTTAAACATCTGCATTAAAATTTAGTCTAGTCAAAATGGACCTTATTGCATAGAAAATAAAGCTAATAACAGAATGAATATTTCCTTTTGTTTTTTCCAACTATATTATCTTAAATACGGAATCTACGGTGCGCGACTCCGACTCGCACTTGACTTTTTTTAGGCGAGTAACACGCGACACCGCGTCTTCATGGACGACATTTTATTTTTGAACCACGCCCTGTAATTTGACAAACTTGACTCGCGGCACTGTGTACAACGACGCTCTGTGTGTTATTCCCCTATGTTTTAAATACGAGGGGTGCCTTTTAAGTTCTGTCGTTTGAAAAAACTAAAGACAATTTAAGTGTTAAATGGTATTTATGTTTTTCAAAGTAATCACCGTGATATGTAATACACTTTTTCATTCGATCGAACCAGTTTTCGAAACACTTATTCCATTCCGAAGTCGGGGTCTCCAAAATGGCCGTTTTGTATGCCTCAACCGCTTCTTCAGGCGTCCGGTACCGTTGACCACGAAGTCGTTGCCTGATTTTTGGAAAAGTGAAGAAGTCATTAGGGCTTAAGTCTGGACTGTACGGCGGGTGATCCAAATTTTCGACGTTTTGTTCTTTTAAAAACGCAATTGTCTGCCGGGCGGTGTGCGAGCTAGCATTATCGTGGTGCAGTACTATACGACGTCTTGGGTTATTTTTTCGGAACTCGCCGATAACTTCTGGTAAACAAACAGTGGTATACCAGTCAGCATTAACTGTTTTACGATCTTCGAGCACGATGGTCGCAACGTGGCCACTTTTCGCTACAAACGTGGCGACCATTTTTTTCGAAGTGCTCCGTGAGCGTATTACTTTGGTCGGTTTTGGCTCATATTGAAACACCCAAACAGTCGACTGCTGTTTAGAATCCGGATCGTAGGCATATATCCAAGATTCGGTTGAATTGCCGCAGAGTTTTGCGGCACCATCTAACGCGAGCCGTTTTTTGGTCTTCACTAAGTAAATGTGGTATCCGGCGTGAGATCATTTTTTTTACACCTAAGTGATCATGCAATATATTTTGAACACTGGTCCCTGAAATGCTTAATGAAGCTTCTATCTCGCGGTATGTCGCATGGCGATCTTCGACGATCAGTTGCCGTACAGCAGCAATGTTTTCCTGCGTTACAGCTGTTTTTGGTCGGCCTTCACGATGCCTATCACTAAGACTAGAGCAACCACGTTAAAATTCCAAATACCAACGTTCCACAGTCCGGATGCATGGTGCTTCATTTTTAAAAACCGTAGTCAGCTCTTCAAAGCACTGAAGACGCGTTAAACCCCTTTTAAAGTTGTAAAATATTATCGCACGTAAATTTTCCTTCGAAATTTCCATTTTCACAACCGACTTGTCAACTTTGAACCGACGCTGTACTAAAACGAATCGGCCGATCTCGAGACATTCTTTTGTTTTTGAATTCCAAATTCAAATATTTTAAGATGATACTAGTTTTTTTTTTAATAATCACGGGAGTTTTGCAGGCGACAGAACTTAAAAGGCAGCCCTCGTAAAAATCATACATTTGAAAAAAAATATTGCTGAAATGCCAAAGACCCTCATCAATATCTCATATTGCTCCTGTCATTAGATGCCACCGCACGTGGCGGAGCGCATCGCCGCGTGCCGCGCGCTCAAGCCGGAGCCCGTGCGCGCCGCGCCCGACGCCGCGCGCCCGCAGCGCCGCCTGCTGCGCCTGCTCGCCAAGATGGCGCAGCTCGAGCTGCAGCCGCTCGCCTTCTACTTCATATAGGCCCGCCGCCGACCATGTCGACACAACATCATGGACAGATGCAACAACATCTACATAGACGGACACCACAATATCCATATAGACGGACGCAACATCATCTACACAGACGGACACAACTTCATCTATAAAGACGGAGACAACTTCGCGGGCCCGCAGCGCCGTATGCCTGCCACTGCTCGCCAAAATGGCGCAGCTCGAGCTGCAGCCGCTCGCCTTCTACTTCATATAGACACGCCGGCAACCATGTCGACATAACATCATAGACAAATGCAACAACATCTATGTAGACGGACACCACAATATCTATATAGACGGACGCAACATCATCTAAACAGACAGACACAACTACATCTATAAAGACGGAGACTACTTCGCGGGCCCGCAGCGCCGTATGCTGCCACTGCTCGCCAAACTGGCGCAGCTCGAACTGCAGCCGCTCGCCTTCTACTTCATATAGACACGCCGGCAACCATTACACGGGGACAGCATCCATATAGACGGACACAGCATCATCTATATACACGGACACAGCATCATCTATATACACGGACACAACTTCATCTATATAGACGGACACAACATTATCTATATACCGGACACAACATCATCTATATAGACGGTTACAAGATCATTTATATAGGACAAAACATCATGTATACAGACGGACACAACATCATCAAAATCATCCATGTAGGTAGACGGTCACAACATCATCTATATAGACGGACACAACATCATCTAGACGGACACAACATCATCTATATAGACGGACACGACTTGTGCAGAGTTTATAGGGATCGCTACTATAATCTTATCATTTAACATGCCTAACAGGAGCTGCTCTCTTCCGCTTTTGGTAAAACGACCGGTGAAATAACAAAAATTGAGGCAGGTGCTAGTCCTCATCATACCCCATCATAGCTCATCATAGCCCATATGGGCTTAAGCTAACGTTATATATTTTGTGCAATAAATATAACCCCTTTTCATAAAACCCCGAAGCAGTTAAAGTACATTAAATAGAGCAGAGGACAAATAGAACGTTTAATACAATTTAGTCTAATCATCTAGCCTTAAAAGTCCATTTCTGCAAATCACATATTTATAAGAGTACCTATACATAAAGTAAGAGTACTCACGGAGCACAAAAAGTACCTATTAGAAATAGTAGTGAATGTAGTTTAGATAAGTGTATACGTGTTTATTTATTGATATGGTTCTAGTCCGTACACTGTGTATTTTGTAGTTTATAGTAGTTTACGTGACGTAATGCTAATTACGCAGAGTCTCGTACAATACTTTATCTACACAAATATTATAAGTACTCTAAGATGGGTTCAAAAGCCGAAAGGCAAATGACCAGCATTACCTTACCTGTGGTAGTAAGTGACAGCGACGACAGCTGTAACGTAATTTTGAAATTATAATTGAATTAGAATATTGTAAGGTAATGAGATGCAAATTTTGAACATCTTCCAAAATTAACAGCTGTCGTCGCTGTCACCTACTACCACAGGTAATGCTGGTCATTGCCTAATAGGGGACTTATGAACGCATAATAGAGGACTTATGATATGAGTGTAGATAAATGTATTAACAATAGCCAAATGTTGTGTCAAATTAGTAACTATTGTTACCGTTGTATCTATGTCATACTGAATAAATGTAATAAAACATAAAAACTGTTTTTCTATTTCTCAATTTCTTCAGTTCTCCCAATCAGTAAAATGTATCTTTTTCTAAGTTTTCATTTTCCAAAAAGCTATTAGTATCAATTTTGTTTTATTTTCAATATACAAAAACTGCTATGTAGGTACAACCAACGGTTAGATTAGGTTACACATGTGACTTCAATATTGAGAAACGATACATTCGTAATTTCCAAAAGCACACAATGAAATTTCACACAGGCCATATTAAAACAATTATTACAGCAACGATCTCGATCGATGAACGCTATCGCATGAATAAGATCGCGACCGCTCGAATCTGTATTGTACAGAACAAAGCTCAGATTGACCGTATTGTCGTGCTATTGTCTACCACGTTAATTTGAATTGTTACACTATTATGAGATTATTTGACAGTAAGTCGATCGTGTGAGGCAATTCATTTGTTCTGATGAGGATGAAGAAATCTTCCTTTTTAGGGTTCTGGGGAGTTACTATGACATAGTTATGCAGTTCAAATTACGCTGCGAGAAAGGGACAGAGCTATATAACCGCTATAGTATTGTCCTTTTCAGTCGCCGTAAAATGAATTGCATTGCCATGTCGTAATAACCCCCTGTACAGTCACGAACTTAAATTTGGGACCCACCTTAAGTCCAAAGTCATTCTGACATTCTACAACAATAAAGTTGAGTCTCCTATAAGTTACAAATGATTTGGCATCTCTAATGACATTGACGACTTCAAGCCTATTTTTCTTGAAATGGGTCACAAATTAACGATCGCGATAGTACCTCAAAAGGAAAAAATGGAACCCTTATAGGATCACTTTGTTGTCCGTCTGTTTGTCCGTCTGTCTTTCAAGACCATATATCTCGGGAGCGCGAGGAGGTATCGAGTAAATTAAAACCATATACTCAGGGCTAAAGTCCCTCGAAGTTGTGAAAAAATCAAACTTCTAAGTTAACGTAAAAAAATAGTACATTATTGCCTAGGCATGGAAGTAGGCAATTGCGGGCCGAGTATTGGATTGCTTGCGAGTCCGTTTAAAAATACTAAGCCCGCAATTGCTGTTCCTGCCGAGGCAAATATAGTGCTTTTCTCAAAAATCGCAAGAAAAAATTTGTGTTGCAGTCAAATCTTCATCGCTTGAACTCATTTTTTGAATTGCATACAAACAGAAACTTCATGTGAAAAAACCATCACTCCTTACCGCCTTTTTGTTTATGACAAGGAGAAACGCAATTGTTGTTTTAAAAAAAAACATAAGCTATTCCAGGCACAAATAAAAAAGTTATGTTTCGAGTAAAATTTGGATGTATAAGACTTGTGCCCTCATTTTATTATGGCACTTTTCACTTTAAAAAAAAGTTACAAGCTAGATAGTAATGGAATTTGTATGCAACATTGCGGGCTTGTGTAGCGAGCACGCAATGTTTTCTTTTTTTTAAATTTGAGAACTGTCAGTAAACTATGTACTTCGCGTCTCAATATGTAAATAGGAATGTCAACATTTCCGGACATTTTTGAGAAAAGATACGTATTGCCGCAAAAAACGTATATTTCGACACTCTGGTTGGTTTTCCCACACTAGATGAAAAACAAACATGGGGTTCACTTAGTATGGAGAAAGTAACTTTGTGTGATTACACAAAAAGTTGTCATGAAGAAAAAACTGGAATAAAGCTTTAAAAACATCCTAAGTTCATAATGATTCTCACAATGTAAGAAAAGACTGAAAAAATATTGAAATAATACATGAGCTTAAGGGATTTTCGTACGATTGACACAAGGAATAAGCTTTAAACACATAAGTTGTATATATTTTTGTAATCGTCTTTTAAAACCCTTTATTTTGATACCCCACTTGACAGGTTTGTAATTATTATTTTTCTTTCGGACCCGCAATATGAAGTATATAGTCCGCCGTTTTGTTTTTATTTTAATGTCACATAGCCTCTGTTACTTGGGATGACGTAAAGATTCTAACGATACCTCACACATCTAAATCGGTCAAGGGTTTTAGAAGTTATAGTGGAATAAAGAAACTCACATACATACATACAAACTTGAACTCTGAAAACATTACACTCCTTTTTTGGGGCAGTCGTGTAAAAATTACAAAAATTCCGATTAAAATGATCAATATCTCTGAAAATACTAAACATACATGGGGGTGTTTTTGGTAGACTTGGTGATGCCCTATTATTTATTTTAATTTGTCGTACTACCTGCGGAACACCCTGTATAAGTAGGTGTTTATCGTTGTCTAGTAGATACCCACAGTAGAAGCCTAGAGCTTTCGGACTAGGTCAATTTGTGAGAGATTGTCCTCTGATATTTTTTTGGTTAGTTTAGATTACGTTTTTAATTATAATAACATTAAAAAGTTTTTAAATTCAGCCGGAAACAAGTATAATTGAAAATTCGGACGAACCATGCCTTATTATAGTTCGACCAGAATCTCATGAAAAAAAGGGAAACTTAAATTTAGGGCTTGCAACTCTGGGGTAATAGGATTTAAAGGTCTTGATACTTTATTTTCCGCGTTCATTAAAAGCATGGTGTGGCGGACGTAGTCCGCGTAGAAGTCTTACTTCTTTAGGAATTATTAAATTTTCTTGTATAAAATTAAAATATCACGTTTGTGCAACTAAGATTTATAATATTAGTAAATAATGTCAGATTAAATTTTAGTAACTTCATACAAGTTTTGACATTCCTGACCGAAATTTGATCTAACGGATCTTTATAAAACCCAGCCTAAATCAACTTTGGACTTATATTTCCTAATAAATAGTGTGCAAATAATATGTACTTATGTTTATTAGGATTTAGTTCAAAATTACTTCAAAATTCGATGACGTATCGTCGCTTAGCTAACAATACCGTACAGGTCAAAATTGAAGTTTGTATTATATTAAATTAACTCTTAACTTCGTGTTCAATCATTGACATACGCGGTATTGGTATTGTTTGTAGCTAAGCGACAATATTATGCAATTTTAACTTAAATCAATGTTGTATTCTGAGGAGGTGCGAGATATTTTATTTTATTAAACCCTGACAAGCGGTAAAATTTGAATTGACAGGCGTAAGGCAACATTGCCATATACAAATCGATATCTTTTTACTTTTAAATTTTTCATGAGTTTCTGGTAGACCTATAGGACAAATGAATATTAGGGATTTCACACAAACTTTATCTGTAGCGATATTCGAACCCTAGATCCTTAGCAGAGTGCGCAGCTTACACTACTGAACCCACACAACCTAAAAACGGTACAACATCTAGACTACGTTCAATCGCCTTTACAATTGATGACGCTTCCTATCTTGCCGGAAGCTTCGCCGATCAATAACTCAATGACAATCGACCACATGAAGTAATCGATACCTCGCACGATCGAATAGACAATAGGGTCAGAGTACGCAGAAATTGATGTGGGCTAAAGTAATTAAAAACAATTATCATGTTGGTTGCAGTTGTGTAATGATATATTAAGATGCTGCTTCTTTCCCACCCTACATTTTTAGGCCTATCATTTTTGACAAAGTTTACGATTGCTAATGTTATGTGGCAACTCGCTACATGATTCGGATTGCTCGACTCGTAATCGGTACTATAACTTTAACAATACTTTAACTAGGGATTTCATTTATTCATTTCGTTCCCATAAAAAATAAGTTTAAGTATGTCAAAACCTTATAGAAAAAAACGAAATCAATTCAACAATGTACGGAGATAACAGTACAAAATGGGTGTGTAATGTTTAGTATAAAAACAAATGGTCTAATTTTGATTTAACATAACACGAATTGCATAATTTCGATCTCTATAATAAATCAACGATATAATAATCATGATTTAGAAAACGAAATGCATAATTTCAAAAACTATAATGTTCATCAATTAAAAAATAAATATTTCTAACGGCTTTCATTACTATTAATGTGGTCACAGTTCTAACCTAACCTAGGTTTAGTTAGAAGAAATTGACTAAAAATATATAATAACATGGTTTATGATAGTTATAATAAATGAGTGTTATGTTATTCGATCGTATGCCTAATGAAATTATACAATTGGTTTTTATGCTAAACGTTCATTATGCTTTTCGTGATTAGTTAAATGAAATTATACAAAACGTTTTTAGACTAATTGAAGCGCACCCTTACAAAATGTAACCCTTTACGGACGGTGTCAATCGCATCTTCCAGTTTGGGGCGGTAAGGTTCTAGAGTTACAACCGTCTACTGGGAATTGAAGTTTTGGTCTAAATGTATGGGATGACTAAAATCGCCAATATTCTAGGAGTAGGATATTTTGCTTTTGTATCGTTCGAAGCGGAAAATTATTTGTAAAGTTTTTGCTTATTCTTGGGTCAAATATGTACTTACACCAAAAAACAAAGTGTAATGTTAGCTTTTCCTATTTTGATGGCGTCGAGTAAGACGAACGTTTCTCTTAGATTTCGCAAACGATATTCAGTTACATCGCGAACGTCAACAGAATATAATCTACTAAATCTAAGTAATCCGCAGTTATCAAGATTCCCGCACGAACGCATCCCACTCCTTACTTTCTTATACTTACCTACCACAATGAGATAGTTTGTTTGTATGTTTGTATGTACGTAAGTTTTATTAGAAAAATATATTTAGGATGAACATTAAAATGTATTTTATACTAATTTCATTCGCAATTATATTTAAAATACGCAAAAAAATATGCAATTGAGTAATCTAAAATAATTTTGTTCGAACAGGGTGTCTTAAACCATTCATAATGCATTCCCAAGCAACTCGCTTCCTAATTAGTCAACAAATTAAAACCGAAGAGCTTAGCTCCGCGCGCTCGTAGGCAAGTTAGGTTAGGAACCTACCACTTTAGCCCAAATGCAAAACCGAATTAACATGAAGTTTCACTACTTTGCACCATATTATACGAGCGTAATGATTGAAACGGTAATTATTTTGTTACTGGTCAAAAAACTTGCGGCTATTTTTTAAGTAAATATTGTAAATTACTTAAATTGTAATGTTCAATCAGTAAAAGTGAATGATTTGTATTTTACAAGCACTTGATACTTTTCATGATCAGTTACTCCAAGTGTTTTTACTCTACTGAGTGTATTAGGAAATTATTGGTTCGTCACAGAAACGTATTACCACGACCTTTGCCAGATCATGAGCCCTTCCCTTCTTAAAAGTAGGTCTGCCCACGCTTTATTCCTGTAACTTATAACACAAGAAGTCTAAAGAAAAGCCAGCTTTAAACACCTAAGCTCTGGTAGACTAAGAATCCAGACTCCGGAATACGGATCCTTGAGGCATCAGGACTGAAGATTTGGAGCTGGAAGTTAAGCAAAAAAGGTCTTTGCTTGATATCTTCAACATGGAATTCCAACTAGTAAACCCCTGAACCCCATGTTAGGAAGGCAGTAAGTACCTCTACATCACCAGAATTAGAGGACGGATGATGATACTTTTGGGACAGGTAAAAACGAAAATCCAACGGTTATTCGAATTTTAGCATCTTTGAAGCCGTTTGGTCTAAGGTAACAACTAAAAAACATGTATCCTTACTCATGTACAGTAAAACATATGGACAATGTATTTCTGGACCACCAAGGACGTCGCCAGCCGATGATCAAGGGTTCTAGTAGAAGTATAGAGGAGGAGGAGAGATACGCCCTTGTGGACCACTATGGAACTATGTCAGAGTGACATACAGCCTCAGACTCAGTTAATGACGATTGTCGTTCCTTAGTAACAATTTTTCATGCAGAAGTTTGAAAAAGGAACGACTTAATTGACTCTGCAATATCTTTGAGTATGGCTGATAATCAATCAATACTAAAAACTTTTTAGGATTTGACTTACTGGGTCACTTTGATGTTAGTTAGTGCCACAGTGGCCTAGAAATCCATTTGTTTATGTAGGTACATACTTAAATCCCTGCACCAGAAAATAAAATCCTCTTTGGCCAGTTTTGTCCATAAATCCATAAGTTGGTACCTACTAAGAATTAAGAGGATTATGAAGGTATAAATTTCCATACAAAATGCGATAACGTTTTTCTCCCCTTAAACCTAGTCCGATTTCTACGATTTTTGAATATCTTGTAGATACGAGTATTATGAAAAACTAGGTCTATACATTTTTCCTTCCCGACAGATCATCATCATTATCATTATCAGCCGCAAGACGTCCACTGCTGGACCAAGGCCTTCCCCAAGGTTTTCCACAACGATCGGTCCTCTGCTGCTGTCATCCAGCTGTTTCCCGCGACCTTAATCAGATCGTCGGTCCACCTTGTGGAAGGCCTGCCTACACTTCGTCTTCCGGTTCGCGGTCGCCACTCTAGAACCTTCTCGCTCCAACGGCCAGCGCTTCTACGAGCAATGTGCCCCACCCACAGATAAAAAATAATAAACTGAAACGTAGGTACAGACCTAGTTCTTCACAAAAACGAGCACAACAATTTAAAAAATTGTGGAAGTCGGACTATGACTATGACTAAATTAGTATGGATTTTTATTGATAGCTGCGTCGTTTCACAATCCTCTTAAAAGTAACCTTTTATCTTTCTCTCAAGAAAACCCATGGGCGCAACTAGTACAATTTCAATTACGCTGACCAGAGACAAAACACCGTGGGAACCTCTTGACAGCCATTCAGCGGACAAAACGGCAATAAATAATTTACATACAACCATAACTTGCCTCTCATACAACAACCTTATCGTAAAGATATAGGGGATAGTTTTGTCTGTGTTGGATTGTAATGGTTTTCTTTGAGACAATAATGACAATCAACAATTTGGGTGATGTAATAGGAGGAAGATTATGTGATAGATAGATAGATGAGAGATGGATTGTAGAATTAATGACAGGGTTTTAAATTCGGTTTTTTGACTTCTCACAAATAAAGAGTTTATAGTTTGACGTGTGATAAACGCGCCCGTTTGGGACCAGATGAATTTGTGTCAAACTGTCCCCTAATATTTATTTATTTATCCATTTTATCTACTGATTTATAGAGTGTAGCTATTTGAAAGCATCGATATTCCGTCATTTGTTTTTTAATATTGTACTCATTCGCCCAAATATTCCTTGCAAAAGATTCGTTTAGGTATATGTTCTCCTTTGTACGTTTTTACATTTGCTATAATATATTTCTATCTTTTTTTTCAAAAGACTAACGACCACTAAAGAGTTTAAAACTGAAAACAAGCTTTGAACAGTTAAATCAGGGTAACAGAAAACAAAGAATAAAAGCTGAAATACAACTCCTATCTCCCATAATAATTCGTCCAAGCTCCGGCCAATTTGGAACCAACGTTTCCCTCCTAATCGTGTTTTTATGTTTTAATTGTCCATCTGCAATCACTCTAATAACAGTAGCAATGGCTTATGTAAGCCGTTACACTGTAACTGTGTTTGTTTTATTTGAGTAGTGCAAAATAATAAGTGTACATCTACATAACGTGTGCATTAGTAAGGAAACTTACGAGTTACCTAACGTTACTAGACCGATGTCTGACAAATCGCCAGATCTTTTTTTAACTTCCGAGGCAAACAGAATATCTGTGTATCAATCTGTGGCACCATAGTTCCCAAACGGGTGAGCCCATATTGATTTAGGTCTTTTTTAAAAGAAAACTCTTTGTTTTTCGATGTTTTAACCTCTGTCCAAAAATAACGATAATTCTATGCCCTATTATTGTGGGGTGAAAGAAATAGACCTCGTTTATAGTATCAGTAAAGATAAGTATGTATGTATGTTAACTCTTTACTGCACATAAACAATTACATATTATTTTTGCATCAATAAACATAATGTACAATCACCCAATAAAAATGTTGAGCATACTTAGAACCTTGTCATTGTAACTGCCATTGTTATTGTCATACCTTGTCATTTGATATTCAGTTTGAAGTTTATTATGACAGGTGCACTAAAGTGCTTAACATTTTCGTTGAGATACTGTACATAGGCAAACTTATCCCATATGCGACCTCTTCCAGATAACCTTGGAGTAGAATAAGGAAGAACAATGCAAGAGGATAGACAAATCAACAAAATAACAGAATATAATAATCAGCAGGTACATACATCCGAGAAACAGAAAATACTGCTTTCATAAAATACATAGGTAATAGATAAGTAAGTATAACACATACCACGTAAACTGCAATTAAAACCTACAACAGAGCTAAGGATCAACACTCGGACTCATCTTGTTGATGTAGCTACGACTTATTCAACATTTCCTTCAATGAATTTACTTCTGACATACCTTGTCATCTTCATAGCCCAAAAAAACTAGCTCAATCTGGGCCACTTTGGATTTTTAAAGGGCCATCTTTTACCACTGACCTACCTTAATCACCCCATAACCCCCACGTCCTCCCACGTGGTGAAATTGGGTGTGACCAGACAATAGGCGCTAATACAGCCATTTTGGTCGCAATCGCGAGGCTTCATTAGCCCCTTTGTGCACGTTGGGCAATTTTTATATGAGCTATTTGCGATGCGCAATGCCATTGTAGGCTGATGGTGGACGACATATGTCGTGGGTGTAGTGCGAAAAACATTTACGTGACGTAATGGTATGTTTTACGCACTGCTTGGGGAAATTGGCCTTTTTGATAAGAATTGCGGCCCTGACCTGATCATTGCGACATCGTATCGTTATCGTATGTATAGTATTGACGTAAACTGGCGGATGGTCGTGTCAAGGGCTTATGTCAGTTCCAAACACGTTCACACTTTTAGAAAATCGTTTACGTTAGCGTTAAGCACCTTGTCTAGGGACTCTGGGCCTCTGTTTTACTGGATAAAACGATATTGCCTTAAACGTGTTATCGTATTGTTTTGTTTCTAATTTGGCCGCCATAGGCGTACTTTTTCGAACCAAATCGGAGAAATACTCGAAAAGGGCCGAATCTTAAGTACCCGAAACCGACGTGCATGCACGACTCGATGTATGAATGTGGAAGAAGCGAAAGAGCTTTGTCAGTATCGTAGCAGTTGGAAAGACGTGGTCTCTGCCTACCCCTCTGGGAAACAGGCGTGATTTAATGTATGTATGTATGTATGAAGACCCTTATCAAAATGTTGGTATTATAGTAAGAGGATTGCATGAAAGTGGGTCGGTATATCTTAAATCAGTCAGACAGGCTAAACTCAGAAGTTAGGGCGCGGCAGACTACATTTTTTGTATTTACATAAGTAACCAATTTATTATATGGATAAGTAAGTATCATCACTTGGTCTATCTACGCACAAGTTAATTTTTAATGTATTACTGAATAGAGGGTATTTAAATACATGACTATCCTATTAGCCCACCGAACGAAGCAAAATCAGGGGAAAAAACTCGTGTAAAAGCGAATTTTGGCATATTGGTAGGGAATGGTGTTTTAAACGACATACTAAAAGTACTGATGGGTGGGGGTGGATCTAACGGGTGGAGGGGGGTGTAAAGGGCTCTTTTTTTAGTTTTTCATAAATAATTCGTAAACTGTGGCCTATAGCAAAAAATGCTCTGAAGCACAAGTAATCTACATAAAATTCTCTACAAAAAAAGTGGTTACAATTTTTCTCTGGGACCAATATTTCATAAGATATGCAGGGAAGAAAATGGACAATAAAGAAATAAACACATTTCTTTAACTATGGCACATTATATTCCTAAAAATAAAATTCCTAACTATCGTCTAAATCTAAAATATTGTCATCGTCATCATCATCGACGGTGACTTCGATGGGAGCTCCGTTAGTGCATGAGCCGGAGCATACACCGCAGATACTGGAGCAGGTAATTCCTGCTTTCCGGCAGCCGTATCGTACCCCACACCCAGTCTTGCACCGGCAAAATATGGTTTTGAGAATCGAGTCAGGTGCCACTGGGTCGTTGGTTGTCACTGGCTTTAGGATGCCATCGTCTCCTCTGGCCCATCCCCATTGGGTTGGTGGTAGGGGGTTTCCGAGCCATTGTTGTATCTGTAAATAAGTAATAAGATTAAAGTATTTAGGTCAAATAGATATTTGTATTTTAACAAAAACCAAAACAGTATTCGATTACTTGTGTGATTAATGATACCTGTAGGTATACTCTGAACGAGTGCTGCTTCGAAGCTCCTCTAGTAGGAGGAAGAGTGGCCAGATCTGATTTCGGCTTCATCGATGCTCTTAAAAAAGCTGAGTAGCGGTATTTGTTGAGGTTTTGTTCCTGGGTAGGTGCTTGGTAAATCGACAGAAACAGCTTCTCGCCGGCCTGTTCAATACTCTCTGGTGATGAGGGCTCACTGAAAATGTCTGATATCTTTTGGATCAGGTCTGATTTAGCAGTGAACAATTTAGCGATTGCAAATGTGTTTATTTCTTTATTGTCCATCTTCTTCCCTCCATATCTCATGAAATATTGATCCCAGAGAAAAATTGTAATAACCTTTTTTGTAGAGAATTTTATGTAAATTACTTGTGCTTCAGAGCATTTTTTGCTATAGGCCACAGTTTGCGAATTATTTACGAAAAACTAAAAAAAGAGCCCTTTACACCCCCCTCCACCCGTTAGCTCCACCCCCACCCATCAGTACTTTTAATATGTCGTTTAAAACACCATTCCCTATCACTATGCCAAAATTCGGTTATGCACGAGTTTTTTCCCCTGATAGGCAGCTCTTGGTTTTCGTTGGGTGGGCTATATTATCTTGTAGTTCATTTATGAAGATTTAATATATGATTCCACAATCAAGACCAATATGACATTTAAAGTATTTAAACACCGTGAACTCGACTTTACATCGCAATACATCATAGGATAAAGAGGTGTCGGTCACCATGTTCGATCTATTGTGTTCTTGTTTGGGTCGCATTGTTCCCGTCCTCTAGGGTCCATTAATACGAACTAAATTATTTTGCCTTGAACTTTAGCTTATGAGAAGAAGATTTATTGGTTCTCCTATGGAAGCCCTAATCGTCATTTCTCCTAATGCATCGTTTGTCAGAATTTTCATTTATCCTAACGCCATTTCCGCTTGAATTTTAAAACTTTTTAGTATTGTTATAATACAACCCTAACCTAACCGAATCGAAGATATAATTAGAAAACTTAAAAAGTGGCCTGACTCATCTGAAAACCAGTTTAGGGCCTAAATCCGAAACTTAGTCAATAATAATTTATTCAAATGCAAAATCTTTATCTTGTCTAGGGGACACCGTTGATGTAGGAAAACATATCGAAACTTTTATGTGGTCGTCTCGCGCCATCTTATATACACATAAGTATGTGTTTTTTTTTTTCTCTATCTCTCCCGTAAGATTCTTAATTGGCATGTTTTCCTGCTGAACTACGCATGTTATTTAATACTATATTTAATTTAATATTTATAGCTTTATATAATGCTAGACTAAGTAGTACCATTGTAATAAGAAATATGTTTAAAAAATGACTGACTGCTGAGTTTCTTGCGGCGTTTCTTCTCGGCAGTGGTCTTCTCTTGGGAAGCGCTGGTAGATTCTTGACGTGTAAAAGTGCCCGTGCGGCCTACTTACTGAATAAATTTCTTTTATCTTTTATCTTTTATCTTTTATGAAAATTCGGACAAACGATATGTTAGGACAAACGTTGTTAGGGATTGTGAGGGATACCCAGATTTATTGTATTGAAGGCTATTAAGGAAATGGAGAATAAGCTTATGAACTTGTATGAGAAACACCCAGTCATACATATCATCCTTAATCAGTAATTCTTAGCTTGTTTGCAGGATCAGGACGTTAAATTGTGTTAAAGATTCATTACAAACTCCCAGTTGCACAAACGTTCATAACACTAAAATTTCATAAGTCTTCACATCTCACATCTTCTGCCACTTTCTACATCACTACACAAGAAAGCGACAGCGCGCAACTTAAGGCGGCATTAGTTTTAATTAATATTTGTACAATTGGACATTTGCTTTAATTTAAGAATTTAAAACCGTACATCGCGTTTCAGACGGGCAGAAACTCAACAGCATCAGAATTTGTTACTTCAAGGTAAAAGAAACCTACCTCGCATAGTCATTTATGGCCTAAGGCCCTGTTGGTTGATCAGTAGTTAAACTAACTGATTGTTACAATTCGAAAAAGGAATGGAAAATTTGACACATTTCCTTGAGATTTTAACCATTAGTAACGTTTTTTGACCATTAGTTAGTTTAACTACCGATCAAACAACAGAGGGCTCAGACAAGATGCACTACGCTAACTAATGTTTCTCGTTTCTTTCTTTCTGAGTTTTTTGCGGCGTTTCTTCTCAGCAGTGGTCTCTTGCGAAGCGCTGGTAGATTTTTTGATGTGTAAAAGTGCCCGTGCGGCCTACTTACTGAATAAACATCTTTTATCTTTTTTTTATTCGATTCGTTTTTAAACCAATCGCGTCACTGGTAGACCCCGTGACTTTTCGTATCACGTCATCTTTCAGTGACGCGTTTGGTGTAAAAACGAATCGAATAGAAACGTTAGTTAGCGTAGTGCATCTTGTCTGAGCCCTCATGCCATTAGTCTTTAGAGGAGGTCACATACAAACATTGATTCGCCGAAATAAAACTTTGTAGCAAAAGCATACCAAGCCAAACAGCATCCGGAAATTCTCCTATACCTGACACCAGTTGCCCAGAAGTTATACAGCTCTGTAGACATGACACGTTACCGTTTTAATCATTTTCGCACGTAACAGGTGATCAATAACATCGCCGACACTTTTTGCTGCCAGTATTTAAAGTTGCGCCGACGCTGATGTTGTGTATAGTCTAGGAGCAAACTTACATTAACAGGGCATTAACTATCGAGATACATATGAAGTGTTTTAGGATTGCAATCTTGAGAATGTAAATGTCCACTTTCCATCAGGTGGCCTGTGTGCTCGTACTTCATCTTGCTATAAGCTTCTAATTCTAATTAAAATTTTAATTAATGACTTTTTCTCCTGTTAAGGTTTATTTCGCCAACGTCGAGTTATTTATAGACACAACGATGGAATTATCATAGAAATAAGTCCATGGATATCACACGCGAGGACAAATTGTTCGGTAAAAAATTACAATTTTATATTATGGACTAAATCGGTCATTCTCCAGACAGCCATTTCTGTATGTCCTCGGGCTTAAAAAATATAAAACTATTGAATTTGGTATAATTTATATTTTTTGTTCCTAGAAGGTACTCGTATTGAGGTGTACATGAATTTTCAAGTAAATATTCAATACCTTTCTAGGAGAAAAAAAATATCAATACCCCATTCTCCTAATTAACACCGCGCGTCCCACTTCCGAAATCACTAATATAACTATTTTCCCCGATCATATACAAGAGGAAAGATGAATGAAAGTATTTTTATTTAATGAAATATAAGATATCCAAATTACAAAAAAAATACCAAATTTATTTAGTAATATATCACTAAGATATAAAATAAAGAAACTTTGTCCCGATACGTGTACTAATTCACGCGCCGCTTTCATTCTTGTCCGTGCAAGGCCATTGAAGAAATAGACAGACGTCTGTAATGCATTTTGCGTGAGCAGACACTCATGTCAAGACCCTCTTGAGAGAAAGACGTGTTAATGTTGTGTGGATCGCACACTACAAATGTAAGTATCTAATTCGCATGTTTTGGTTCTCGTAAATTCTAATTAACGCGTTCACGTTTTTAAAATCAGCCAATAACTCTATAGCTCTGTAAATTATTGTATACATTAAGAACCTCAGTATTTAACAGTTACTGGATTATGTAGTTTATCACATGTACCTAAAAGAAGTTATATTTTTTTTATCAAGAATCCCTAATACACACGTCTAATTCACGGGCCAAAAATGAACGCGTTAATTAGTTTAAGAGTTGTAAAACAGGTTTTTGGTACATAAAAGTATTTTATTTCTAATTGCTCGCTTAAGCTAAACCAGTTTAAATTAATTGACAGGATTATTTTTTTTACAAAAATGTAATTCCCGGAAGAAGAAGAAGAAGAATGGCATGATTAGAATGACATATATTATGTCAAACTGGTGTTATTAGAGGGGCCCTAACCTTAAAATCATCCTTATGATCGTATCTGTGTGCTTAAGTGTTTGGACAATATGTTTTTTAGAGGTTATTTTACTTTTCCTAGCATATTTCTCTTGGAAAACATGAAAATTTTGCTGACCGCATTAAAAAGTTGCAATTTGACAATAAGTGACAACTGTAATTCTAATCATGTAAGGAAAATCCTAGGGACCCGGCATCATTCTTCATATTTGTATAAATTATGTATTAAAACCACCCGCAATAATTAAACTACATACTTAAAGTTGAATGTCTTTATGTTATGTTACATAACTTATGTATGTAAAGCTTAAACGGCTCGACAGATTTTAGCATTATGAATTATGAGGTGTCCTTAGATTCAATAAAATTAACTAGTTTATTTATATCCTTTTAGTTCATCGGGTTTTTAAATTTTAAATTACTTTTTTAAAGATAGATAGGGAATGTAAAAAGTAGGAGGAAGAAGTATTATTTTTTCTTTAGCGGATACGGCAATTTATTTGTTATCGTTTGTTCATAATACCTAAGGTATAATATAAAGTTATTAATTCTGATTTTTTTTATCGTTTTCATTATTGACTATAGAACGATTATTTCAGTGAAATATTAGTTAGCTTATTATGTATGTATATCGTGATGGATATTTTATGTTCCTAATAGTTTCAACGTTGCAATATAATAATATGATAAAATTAACAGACAGTCTGACAGTTTTTGTCTTATTTCCTAAAAAATATATATTTGGCATGAACATTTATCTCATAAACACGTAGTTTTTTTAATTCGCAAGCAAGTAAACCTAATTAACACATCGCTTTTCTAATTCGCGCGTCACGCAAATATTAAAACCCTTCTAGTTAATTAACCGCTAATAATAATTAAGTGCCCAATAAATATTAAAGTTTGAATGGTCGATATGTTACTACATTTTGCATAAATTTTATCAAAAACCAAGTGGAAAAAAAGGGCGGTGTTAATTAGACTGAGAACACAATTCTGGAGAATGACCGAAATACACATGGTGAGATGAAGAAGCACATGGTGTTAGCTCCACGCGCTTTTTTCAAGTCCCTAAGTCGTCGTTTATTCAAAAACTTTAAGTAACTTAAATATTATGTCAACTGTCAATTATTTTTTTCTACAAGGTGCAAAATATTTGGTCCGGTTTTAAAGCTTTGTTAAACTTATTCTGAATTTTAACATAAAAAGTTTCATCTGACTCTACTGTCATGATTTAGGGATATTAAAGTAGGCAATTTTGATAAATTACGTAAGTAAATTGTGATCGATTCCTATAGCAGGCCCTATCATTATCAGTCCTATCATTTGTACAGTCACGAGATTAAATTTGGTACCAACCTTAGGTCGAAAGTCAATCTGACATTCTACAACAATAAGGTTGAGTTTCCTAAAAGTTACAAATGACTTGACATCTCTAATGACATTGACGACTTCAAGCATATTTTTCTTGAAATGTGTCCCTAATTAACGCTCGTGCCCGTACTTGATCAGCTAGATTGTGGTTATGTTTGTTAGCTCTCGGTCTGCTCGCATTTTGCTCGAGTCAGTAACGCGACAGTTCCCAGGTATTTCGTGACTGATCTCGTGTCGTTTGAATACTAGTTTTTACGCGACTTTTCAAGTTATGCACAATTGACATGCTCATTAACTTTTGTACGGTTGATAAGGTACCTAAGTTCCTATACAATGTTACAATAAAAAGCCATTACATAACATAACGAATTAGGTAGGTACAATTAATAAAATATTGCAGGGTGGTGGCGGAATTTTGTATGAACCCCTCCCCAAAAGTCACGCGGGATGTATGTCAATACGTTCATTAGGATCCAAAAAAAGACAAAATATTTTAGTTGCACCTTCGATGGGGTTTTTTAATGAAAAAAAAAAACTTTTAATGGCAAGCGCGGCAAGGCTGTGTAACACACAAACAAAGCCCACAAAAACAATATGAGTTTTATTGATACGATTATGAGTTTCCAAGAAAACCGTCGTCGTAGTAAAATACATCATGTTGCCAAGATCTATAAACTGACACATGTTCCACTTCTGTTGGTCCCCACCAACAGAAGTGGAACATGTGTCAGTTTTGCCAACATGGGACATTTTTGCCATCGTCCTTTAGAATTTAAAATTTAAGTACGATATAAAAATAAACTAATTCTAAAACCAGTCTCCTGCTGCATTGTCTCAAAGATGCTGGCAGCGTTTCATCTCTGCTATATAATATTAAAATGGTATAACAACGTCAATTCAAGAATGGTAGCCTTTTAGGGAAATGAAAGCCCTTAAGGCATGAATGTTAGAAAACACCGCAAAGGCAGCGGAGGGGAGGAAGCTGGTTCCACAGCTTCTCCGTACAAGGTAGGTACCTAGTGAAACGCATGGTGGACGAACTACGATAATCGAAGTAATGGTGCTGGAATTTGGACTTTGACGAACTTTGGACTTTTTTTTTTTGGACGAAGAAAAATGTTATGGCTGGTAATAATTATAAAATCACTGGTCAGAAAAATCTGTATTCTGGATTGTATTTTGCTTTTCTAATTTCAGTAAATGACTTACTAAAACAGATAGCGCATTTTTTTTATTTAAGTTAGAGAGAATAGATGAGGGTATATTTATATTATGCCATATTGGGGTCTGCTACAACCTACTTTTAAGATGTTTGCCTAAACAAAGTTCCATCCAATATCCAATTAGTTGGAATCGCAGAAAAAGCGCGCACGCAGCTTCCCGAAAGATGGCGTCTTTGTAGGGTTGTCACTTGACTTATCAAATTTTGTAATTGTGCCTTTAAAAAATAATTCCTATTAATAATTTAACTCGTTTTAAATTTAAACCTTTTAACATATCTAATGCCGTCGACTAATACTAAATGAAGAACCACAAACTTCTGATTAAAAGAGAAGATATTGTAAGCCTCCGCCTAAACTCTTCTTTGCCAACTTAAACATCTTTCTTTATAACTTTCCCAGTTTAATTAATCCCTGAGTTTAATTAACCAACTGAACTAAATAACGTTACCTGCAAGCAAAAAATAAGGGCCTAAATTGGCAAAATGATCCAATATTTTTTTTAAACTGTTGAGTAATGTACATAATATATGTTGAATATTTCCTACTCTAAGTAAACCCCTACCCTAAGTAAAATAAATGACCGAACCAACAAAATGTTGATATTCAATGTAACAATTACAATAATGCAATGGCCTGTTACAAAACGGTTCCTCATTACCACTGTCCTACTAAACGCCGGTACCTTAAAGTAATATCCACAGATATGTTCTTAAGATGAAGGTTACCCACAACTATCACATTGAGGACCATAGTTCTATAACTCCATACAAACTGGGACCCGTTATAGTGTCCACGGCATGGATTGTGTCAACGTCAGTGTCAACCCTACCGGTGCCGGTGCGCTTGCGTCACTAGAAAAATGGCATAATAACAATGATTATAGCACCACGCGCCGCGGGATCCGTGTCAGCGTGTGTCAAATAGTGCTGCGAACTATCGACATGCACTTTCTTCTTTAAAAGTACAGTTATGTTTGTAAATACTTTATTCTATGAAAAAACCAAAACAAAATATTTTTATACCATAACTGAGATTTACACGTCTAACTTATAACTCCTTTTTGTACTCCTCACGAACAGTAGCCATCGGCTGTCATATGACGGAGCACGGCTGAGAATGGCTTCAATTTGGCAGTATTTTTTCGTTGTGATCACTGTGACAAGGTATGTATGAATTAAAAAATACACGCAGGCGACGCCGGGTACAACAGCTAAGATGTATCTTTTACTAAAGAAAACCTTTCTCAAACTTTATTTCAACTTTATCGACATCAAAGTAAAGTCCATCGACTCCCCCCCTCACTACAGAATGTGGGAACACATCTCGGCACAATGTTTTGCCCGGAATGAGATCAGATGTTCTTATTTTCTGCCATAATCTCCTCCAGCACGCGAGCACGCCCTATTTGCTTATACTTGTTTTGATTAAAACTTTAGAATTCTTCTAGCTAAACTCTAAGGGCCATTTGCATCAAAAATTTAACACTGGGTTAAGACACTAACTCGAGTTAGTAAACGTCAGATTCATAAGAAAACTGATATTTTAACTCGAGTTAGTGTCTTGACCTAGGGTTAAATTTTTGGGTGCAAATGGCCCTTAGAGTTTCTATTTGATGTTGCTCAAGGCAATAGAAATACAAAATAGTAGCTAGAAGTGTTAACTGTATAGTTTTTTATGGCATGGCTGACGGTAATTGTGGGATCTGTGACACATAGACATATGTGTTAAGAAGCCTACAACCTACAATCTCAAGACTGCATTCTTAAGACCGCAAATGTTGTTGTCATTTGATGCCAACCCTGAGGAATAAAATAGAATGCTAGTAATTGTACCGGTTGTCTTATCACCACATTGGCACTGGAATACAAAAACGCAAACAATGTTTCTTTGCGGTAGGATAATGTTTTGTAACAAATGAATAACAATCATTTTTGGTCCGTATACAATTTGAATTAAGAGTGAAGTGTCCATTAGTGGTGCCTGTCAGCTAAAAGTGTCCATCATTGGTGCCGTCACACTAGATTCATATTTGTTAGTAACATGCATTCTTATAATCTAGTTGTTACAACACGCATTAACAATTATTTGTGTAGGGACATGTAGGGACAGTCCAACCTGTCCGCGATCATTGCGAGGATACTATTGGAGCTGGTCCACACTCTGCGCACAAGAGAAGTACATCGCTTGCGGAGTGTTGCGTAAAAACAGTCAACCTTTGGCTCCGCGAACATTACCGACGATAGAAGTTAGGCAGACCCAACAGCATCCTGAACGCATTATTGAATTGGATGCGAAGGGCGCTGAATACTTTTTGGGTGTATTTTACCCACAGGCTACTCGTGTACACATACGTGCAGTACGCTCTAAACAGGTGATCTCCACCGCTCCAGAGGGCTAGCCCTCTATGATAGCCCTCACTGATAGCGCCCTTCGCTCCCTCTTCATATAAGATGGTAGTAGCAATACGGACGAACCTATCACAACCTGGTCCTACTACCACTAAAATTGGGCCTGTGGACCTCTTTTTGAAACTATTAAAGTTTCGCGATGTCCTGTACACAGCGGTTTTTGGAGCTAGTTTTTTGTGTTGGTACGTTTGTAGTAAATATACTGATATGACGGCTGACAGGTATGTTTGGAATACTGTTTGAAGGAAGGAAGTGGCTGCGTCGACTATGAATGATTGGAATAGGGGCAAGACCATGGTCCATGCTCTGGTCTTGCCCGGTTATTCGTGATAGATATTGAAACTCATTGGAGCTTAATCTGTTTGTATGATAATGATTCACAGGCCGTACTTTAAAAAACGAAGTTTGAAGTTACGTTAGCTCCATCCCTTTTTCTCGATTTAGTCTCGAATGACGAGTGACAGGGATGGAGATAACGTCAAAGTAGGGCCTAAAGCCAAATTTTTCGGTACCAAAGACATCATTATTGCAAAATATTTCTACATTTTCACGTCATCACCTGAAACCAAACTTGGACTAGACTTAGTGGGTGGAATTACGAGTATACGGAATGTGCAAGGATTTATCTAATTCTCCAACTTTCTACATATCTTCCATCAAACGGTAGGTGACATAACGCGACGTGGGACGGCCCGGAAACGGATTCCGGTGAGAAGCCCACGATTCCGTCCGTAATCTCGGATCTAGACTCACGAATGTGGATTCGCTATTATTGAATCACATTTCAAACTAAGCAGCATAAAACAATCAAATTTAGTTCATTCTAAACTCTCTTGCTATACGTCAAAATTGAATTTGAAATGAGTTGTGGCTAAGTTGTTTCGTTTTGAAAGTAGCGAATTTTGGTCTAGCTTTTGTTTTAACCTTAGCTGTAATAAATCATACGTTTGTTTGAGTTAATAATGCTTTAATTTTCACATGTCCTTTTTCACACACGTTTTAAAACACTTTTTATAAGCAAAAAGTTTGAATTAACAATCATTAAAAACTCATTATACATGCTTAAGATAAAATCGCGCCTAGCTTAATTAAATACAAAAAAATGCTCACCCAAACATTATTTAGTGCGAGCTGAAAGTGGCCAGAAATGTTAAACTCCATTTTAGTGATTGTTTGTTTGAAATAACGCAATTTTATCCTTAAAAAACAATAGCTGAAGCGGTTGTAAGTACTAAGGTTCGTAAACATAGTGGTCTCGGCTAAGAATATATCTTTATTCATGTCGGTGTCGAGACCCTTGGCCCGTGGAGCCTAGCGCTCTGTATATTTACAAATCGTACATTCGGCAGTAAAAACTGGTCTCAAAAATATTATGTTATTTTGACAGAAATAAGTATTGACACTTTTTTTTTTTTTATTTATTTATAGATAATGACAGTTGAAGAAAAAAAATGGCTTGATAGCGGACAAAACAATACAAGTTTATCTGCCGCTGTGTTCACTCGTGATTAACAAATAACTTAATTAGCTTAGGTACTTAAAATAAATTTAGGTATAAACAAAAACAGTTCCCCATGCTGATGCAAAGTGTAGACTTTGCATGTAGATCAGCATAAGAAAGCTGTTTTTATGATGCGCTTACAACGGTGTGGGTTACTACACACTCGTGAATATATTTCGGACTTTTAGCACGGTCGGTGTTGTCTACAAGACGTTATTATTATGTCTTATTGACTTCTAATTACCGTACCAAAGTGTTTCTTTATACAAGTATGTTTATCGCTGTCGTATCCACAGTACAAGCCTTTGACGACGCGTTGGTCTAGTTGGTAGTGACCCTGCCTACGATGCTAGCTGTCCTGGGTTGAAATCCCGGTAAGGGCAGATGTTTGTGTGATGAGCGCTAATATTTGTTTCTGAGTCATGGATGTTTACTACGTATTTATGTATATATTTCTCTATATAAGTATTTATATCGTTGTCTAGTACCCATAGTACCTATAAGCCTAGAGCTTAGTTTGGGACTAGGTCAATTGGTGTGACATTGTCCCCTGATATTTATTTATTTATTTATTTAGATCTTCAGTTAGTGTGAGTTTCCCTTGATATTTATTTATTTAAATACAAACACCACTCAAACAGAATTATAGACCAGGGGAATGACAACCATAAACAATAATGAACAATAATAAACAAGGAATCATAAATGAGCACATATTTTTCTTGCGTCGGCGAGAGTTGCGTGTCGAATGTGCGACAGACAGACAGACACGTGTCAGGCGCGATTAGCTCTCGTCCTTGGCCAAAACATTTCAACACTCGGTCTGGGCCTCTATTCCATGCGGTAAAGCAATATTGCCGTTGACATGCTACCGTATAGTCAATGTACCGGTAGCTCTAATTTGGGTAGGTACCTATTGTTTTAATGAAACACTTTTCAACGAACGTACGAACGACGTTAGAAGTCTAACCTAACGTAACCAACGTAATTAATATTTAAGATATCTTGAAAATATCATGGTTTCAGCCGAAAATAGCGTTCGATGAAGGGTCAATCAACTTTTTTACCCACACATTTCTGTCTGTTGCCCACCGTTCAGATTTTAATAAATAAAATAAAATCTGGGGACATATTGTAAGTGAAATTATTTTATAATTGTAGTAATATCATTAACTCCTTTTATAAATCAAATTATAATGTATTGTTTAAAAATGTATGTAATAAAAATGTGGTAACTCAGTTGACAATTCACTATTTATCACACACATTCGCGGGCAGTAACTCAGTAGACAGGTAATTACCCAATTTTCACACATATTAGTATTATGATATGGGTAGGTACTTGACAAAGATAGATTGATAAACTAGTAAATTGACTACATCATTAAAAACGAAAATAAGCAGTGATATTATATTTAAAAACACCATTGTAACCATCACAAGATAACCTGAAATCAACACGAATCGTCGGGGAAGTAACTTTGTTCTATACTATGTAAAGATGGTTAAAATTGCTTTATAACTATGTATGGTAAATAAGCACTGCGGTTTTTCCTTCGCTTCGTCGTTGCACGGCTGCGTACAATTTAATCGGCGCAATCGTTGATTCAATCCACTAACCATTACTTTATTATTCTAAAATTGTGTAATGACCTATTTTATCCTTAAAGTTGTCCATCCTATTTTTATTATTTGCCCTGCGGTTATACCCGCGTATTAAATGTCGCAAAATTAAATAGTTGACACCACAAAAATGTCGGTTATTATTAAAATAATATTAAAATTGCAAATTTGTCCTTGGCTAACGTGTTCGTGACACTTTCTGGTTCAATTTAAAATTAACATCTTCATAAAAAACATAACAAACAACTTCCAACGTTAACTTTAAGAAAATAAACTGGTAATTCTAATAACAGTAAGTTACAGTTCTGAAAATCTATACAATTTTAACTTTGCCGTCGGCTAAGTCAATGAAAATAAAAATAAGCCTTAATGTCTTTGTTATAGGATCCCCAATAGGCTGTTGTAGTGTTTCCATTGTATTAGGTAATCAGAGTTTCGCAAAAGCACCGCAGAGAGGGAAGATGAAAAGGCGCGCAATTTGTGGTTGTTTTTGTTGCGCAGTCGCAGGAGTTTGGGAAACATGGCCGTGAACGCCTTGAACTTGAGGAGACGACACCCAAAACTATGATTTCAGGGTGGTTTTATTTTTGTACCTAGTTTTAGTTTTGTCTTTTAAAACGTGAAATAGAAAAATCCTTAAAATGAAAGTTAGATATTCTTCCTATGCTTATTTTTGTTTTGACAATTTTTTGGGAGCCTGCTTTTGGCCGAAATATGTTTGCCAAATGTATCGTTTCCCAATCGTTTCATTTGCCAACCCATTTTTTTTCCTGTTACTGTAAATATTTCACGATTTATTTTAGTATCATCGTTTAGAACGCTATAAGTAGGGTAGGTTAGGTAAGTTTTTATGGAATCCTGAAATATTTACGGTTACAGAAAACAAAGCGGGTTGGCAAATTAAACGGTTGGGAAACGATATATTTGGCAAACATATTTCGCCGAAACAAAGGTAACCCCTAACGGTCCTGCTAGGTTCTTGAGCAGCACGGCTAGCACATGTTGTCCGCGACTTATTTGTCGCTCGGATCTCCCTTTCCATCTAGTCAGTAACGATAGAGACGCACTGAGCGACAAGCGAGAAAATACAACTTGTGCTACCCGTGCTGTAATGATAGAGACGGACTGAGCGACAAGCGAGAAAAAACAACTTGTGCTACCCGTGCAGGGTCACTTAGATCCGTCGTCTAACATCCTGCTTAATATTACAAAAAAAAAAGTTGTAGCGGTAAGTAAAACTTAGCTACGCTTCGTTTTGAATTTCACTGACAACTTCTATTATGTGAACCACATTATCGTGGTATTATAGTGGTTGGAAGAAGTGGCATTTTGTTAGAATTCTATTTTTATTTGGTCTGTGTTAATACTTCAAAAATAAAACTTTACTCATACTTTCTACTTAGTTATGTGGGATGTATTTATTCATTACTACCATTCTAATACCTACAGCCTTGGCCAAAAGTATTGAGCACCCCACTTTATCTATCCACTATAATTAAGTATTAATTTTCTAATTTCGAAAATACACAAAGATGTAAAATATAAAAGGTGTTTGTGCAAATTATTTGTAGGTATATTATCATTTCGAACTATTTTCGAGTGAAATCTGAAGGTCGAAAAAATCGGGTTTTACAACCAAATGATTAATTGTATTTTTTTCCACGGAATTACCCTTAACGTCAATAAACATGACTACCTATTTTTTCCGATAGATATACAACTTTCTATAATATAAGATATAAATGCACCTTTTAAAGTTTGACTTTTATATGAAAAACGCATGGGTGCTCAAGACTTTTGGCCAAGGTTGTATATTCGTCTTACTTAGGTGTAAATGTGACTTTGGAATTAGGTACACACACTCAAACCCTAATTATTTACGACCATTGTAATCTATTCTATTCTGTCAATTTTATATTTATTAACCGTAAAAAAATGTATTCCTTGTCAGACACAAGTCAAACCCACATTTTGTTTAAAAATAGCTATAAAAATAAATAGATTACCGAATATTTGAAAGTGACATTGCTGAGCGGAATGCACGTTTTTTTACCAGTCACGTTATAAACGGCCTCACGGGTAGTAATTAACCATAATAACTACTAATGATGGGCTAAGTGGTCATGTTACATTTGTCTGTCCGTTCGTCGGTGGCATTGGTACGAAAGATCACGACCACTGTTGGACAATTAATACAAAATTACAAGCGTTCACTTTTTAACGGCTAAGGATTTTGAAGTCCGTGTCACCATCGTCTGTGTAATGATCATAGATCGGACAAGTGGGCGTCATTACTCGCAATAATGTGGACATGACTCCAAAGATTTTAATGAAACAAATGAAATTACGTTAATTGATTTCTTACCTGAACTTTAATCTTGATCCTTTGCAGGAGAGTAATAAATAAATAATACAAAGACGTGAGGTGTGGTCATTAATATTAATCTACTTAAGTTTGCTCCATTAACATCCGTGAATTAAGAAAGGAGCTTTTCACCTCATAAGTTTATTTTAGCCGTGAAAAGGAATAAACTAACCACGGAAAAATTATAAAAAAAACTTAAAAAAAAAAACTACGCAATGACAATTAATTGTATTATTTATTTGTTACTGCCTTGCAATGCAAAGGATCAAAATTATTTTTAGGGTAAGTAATCAATTAATGTAATTTTATTTGATTAATTAAAATCTTTGGAGTCATGTCCATATTATTGCGAGTCATGACGCCCATTTGTGCGATGTCTGGTAATGATAGTTTTAAATACTGTTAACGATTTCATCATGAAAATATAACTTTTACCCTTGATAATATAGCATAACATTTTAAAAGTTTTCTCGACCAACAATGTCATGCAAAGTTTATTTGACACTTCTGAGAACTAGTGTCATTAAAATTTTAATGTTTACACTTAATTAAGTAGTGGTATGATAACAAAAATATTTTTTTTGACAAATGATATCAAATTATGTCCATTAGGGCTTATAATTTCATCTCTTAAAATGGGTGCGCTTCAATCAGTCTTAAAACATTTTACATAATTTCCTTTAACTAACTGCGAAAATCATAATAAAGCATAAAAACAAATTGTATAATTTAATCAGGCATACGATCAAATAACATAACACTCATTTATCATAACGACCTTTTTCTGGTCACTATGCATTTTAAGTAAATTTCTTCTTACTAGGCTATAGGTTAGGTAAGAATTGTGACCACATTAGTAGTAATCAAGGATGTTAGAAATGTCTACGTTTTAACCTATTCGAACATTATTTATGATTTAAGTAGGTACTTAATTATGCATCTGGTTGTTATGCATAATCATTATTATATCGTTGTTTTATTATAGAGATAGAAATTATGCAATTTGTGTTATATAAAATGAAAATTAGTACATTTAGCCCAGTCTATAACGACATCATAGATCGCAAACGCGCATATTATGTAACTACGATTTTTTTATATGTTTTTAGGTCCCTTGAGAGTACCTAGTTAATACCCAAGTTTGCAACCTTGAAAACCCTGTGCTACCCCCATGGTGGTCGAAAAGCTACGAAATTTTGGCACTTGTTTCAGCTTTTTCGAAAAAAAAATCCCTAACTAAGCGTTTTTCAAGAATCTTTGGTTCTACTTTAATAAAGATAACTAAATTTGCTAAAATTTGAGCGTAACCTGAGTTTCTATGTCCATTGGTTGCGGAGATACAGCAAGTGGGCACGCGAGCACCATGGGGGTAGCTCAGGGTTTTCGGGACTTGCAAACTTGGATGTTAAATACTCACTACGGACCTAAAAACATATAAGCAAATCGTAGTTACATGCGGGTTTGCGATGTTTGCCTTTTTTGTGTTGTTATTAAGTATATATATATTCAGTACCTATTTACCTACCCATTACCATTTTAGGGGGTGCCTAAAAATATTATGGTCGTATGGAAGACCATAAAAAGTTATATAATTAGATGACGTGGCGAGCCTAGTTGGTAGTCTGCCTGCCTACGAAGCTAGCAGTCCCGGGTTCGATTCTCGGACAATTTTTTGTGTGATGAACGCAAGTATTTGTATTTAAGGCTTGGATGTTTTCTATGTATTTTAGTATGTATTTCTCTATATAAGTATGTTTATCGTGGTTTAGTACCCAAAGCTGAAGCCCAGAGCTCAGTTTTTGTACCTGGGTTAATTTCCTAGTGAAAAATGGTCGCCGATATGGGTCTTCGGATAGTTGGCTGATTTACGTTTCAATTAGTAATTTTGATTAAGTATTTTAGGCCTTCTACAGACTTTCACATCTCGATTGTCATTTAGATAATGAAATAAATAAATAAATAAATATCAAGGGACGATCTCACACAAATTGACCAAGTCCCAAACTAAGCTCTAGGCTTGAACTATGGGTACTAGACAACGATATAAATACTTATATAGAGAAATATATACTTAAATACATAGAAAACATCCACGACTCGGGAACAAATACTCGTGCTCATCACACAAATATCTGCCCTTACCGGGATTTGAACCCAGGACCGCTAGCTTCGTAGGCAGGGTCACTACCAACTAGGCTAGCACGTCGTCATAATTATCGTCATAGTTATCAATGCTTTTGATAACTCCTGTTTCTCCACCCTGCTCTACTAACCTAGTTCTTGACCATTGCAAATAAACCAACTCCATCTAGCGATGCAACACATCCGCGGAGCTATCGCGATCATCGACAAATCACTATAATTTGCTATCGATTGATTGATAATTCTAATGATTTACATTCGATCGTTAAGTCAGAAGCATTCACAAGTTATCATGATGTGTTCAAAGTTGCAAACGACACAACAACATTTTTTAACACTCTTATATTCGTTTTTTTTTATCTTACTAACAACGTAAAAATTATCAGCCAAGCAGCAGTTTTCACATTTTTGTGTTCTGGTCATTTTTGGTTTCATGATCTTTTACGATTAAAAAATACCTAATTGGGTATTTTCTGAATGATTCATTAGTTTTATACAGAATCTAGGTTAAATACGACTTGTTATTAAATAATTTAGCAATAAAAAAATCTATGTCTACGTAGAACAGAAATAATACAATAGCTAAATAACTTTCTTACACTATAAAAAAGGAAAATATTTAGTGGCTGAATTGCTTTTCTCTAATGCCGGTTTCTGGTATTTTTATATTTTTGTGATAATTACGAAAAAGACAAAAAAGCGTATCAAATCACATTATTCGTTAACTTAACTTTAATTCGACGACGCGCTGGCCTAGTTGGCATTGACCCTGCCTACGAAGCTAGCGGTCCTGGGTTCAAATCCCGGTAAGGGCAGATGTTTGTGTGATGAGCGCGAATATTTGTTCCTGAGTCATCGATGTTTTCTATGTATTTAAGTATATATTTTTCTATACCTATATGTATTTATATCGTTGTCTAGTCCCCATAGTACAAGCCTAGAGCTTAGTTTGGGACTAGGTCAATTGGTGTGACATTGTCCCCTGATATTTACTATTTATTTATATATTTAATTTATCACGAGTTACTTAAGGTGGGTGTCATTCGCGATCCATAATACCATTTGTCCTAATGTATCATTTCGCATAACAACCTTTTAGGCTGACATTGCAGAATTTAATAAACGTCTATAGTGCAGATTAGGTTAGTTTTTTATAATAATTAAAATAAAACCCATTCTATTGTAAAAACCGTCTTAGGTCAAACGATTTTATGCGAAATGATACATTATGCGAAAAAACCATTATGGATTCCGATATAGACCCAAAAAAAATTTCATAACAAAATAAAAAATTTAGTTGAAACGATATTGGAGCTCGATGCGGAAGCTCTCGGAGTTTCTGGATTGGTCAGTTCGGATAAATGTCATTTACTGAGTATGTGCTGTTACATTATTTAAAGAACTTACGCCTTTACCTTCCCTTTTTTTTGACCCGGGTATAATGCTTATGCATACCCACCCCGACGGGGGCCAGGGACGGGTTATGACCGACTTGCGCCAATCGCTTTAGGAGGGGGCTTCGGGACCAGAGATGGGCAATATTTATTCGAATGACGAATAACGAATATGAATAACCAAATTATTCGCGAATAACGTAGAAATTCTCGAATGATTATTCTTATTCGAATAAATTATTCGTCGAATAATTCATTTGCGAATAATTTATTCGCGGATAATTTATTCGTTGAATGAATTGCCACGAATAATTATTATGTACTACTTTTATACCTGCTCCATTGTTCTCTAATAAATTAATAAATTATTCGTTATTCGAAAAGTAGTCGAATGATTCATTCGTCGATAAATTATTCGCGAATAAATCATTCGCAAATAAATTATTTGACGAATAAATTATTCGCGAATAAAAATATTACGAATTGTTTTTTATTCGAATGATTATTCGAATAAATAATTATTCGAATAATGCCCATCTCTGTTCGGGACCGCTATAGAGGCAAACGACTGACGCCTAACGACTTTACCTTTCTACAACTACACACAACAAAAATAGTCTACTCGTCGATATTTCACAATGTATCGCAACGCAGAAATAATATAGGGATTTGACGAAACGTTAGCCTTGGTAATGAGCTTGTTTACGAAGCTAGCGGTCCCGGGGTCAAATCCCGTTAAGGGCAGATATTTGTGTGATTAGCGCGAGTCCTGGGGAGTAATTCTCTTAAAAATGGCGGTCGGTCGGACGAACGAGCGAAATCGCAGCGGCGAGTTTAAGTAGTCCCGTCCGAGCAATTAGATAGCCTTATACGTAATATAAGCTATGCTGCCAAATAGAAAACGCACGCGCTAAAATGTGTTTTGTTTGCTCGGACGGGACTACTTAAACTCGCCGCTGCGATTTCGCTCGTTCGTCTGACCGACCGCCGTTTTTGAGAGAATCACACCCCTGAGTCTTGGATGTTTTCTGTGTATTTAAGCTGTACGTATTTATATCGTTGTCTAGTACCCATAGTACAAGCCTAGAGCTTAGTTTGGGACTAGGTCAATTGGTGTGACATTGTCCACAATTATTTTTTTTTGTTGACTCTTGGACATTCTGATGTGTGTAGGACGTAGACTATCAGTGTGTCCAAAATCATACAAACATGAACCGTTAATAGGCTTTTTAATCGCTTTATAAAGGTTAATAAACGAAAAAATATCATAATACTGGTGTTTTACGATTTCAATACTGGTATTTCATCTTCTTTTTTACAAATATTCCGGTTTTTCGAGTGTATCGAAAACCGGTATCTATGCTTTAATGGAGACAAACTATATTGTGGTTTAAACATGCATTACAATGTACATATAAATGCAATATTGAAAAAAAAACAACAGTAAGTAATTCCAGTAAGGCACGATAATCAGTCACTTTCTCCCGCCATCGCCAAAGGCGCTCGTTAGCAGGGTCGCGGGTTCACGTCCCGACCATTGTCATTTTGTTCGCTTGACCACTGCGTTACTGATTATATGTCGTTTACTCAACAGCATAACTTATAATTAGAATGCACTTTGCAGTGCCCGTTGGGCTACCCTGCGGGTATGGGAACTACGGGATCCTAAAAACGATACGTTTCGATGGGTGTCATTCGCGATACATAATATCGTTTGTCCTAATCGTCATTTGTCCTAACTTATCGTTTGTCCTAAACTGGTTTTCAGTTGAGTCAGACAACTTTTCAAGCTTTCCAAAAATACCTGCGGTTAGGTTAGGTTAGGTTAGAGTTGTGTTATAAAAACACTAAAAAGTTTTAAACATCAGGCTGAAATGGCTTTTAGGACAAACAATGAATTAGGACAAATGACGATTAGGACAAACGATATTATGGATTCCAATATAGACCCGTTTAAGATACGTTGGTACTTTTAGTCAAATGAGCGGACTTTGTTTGTCACATACTCACTAGCTTTGTCCGCTTAAATTCATTTTAACGTTGGTAATGTCCATTATTATTGCCTCTTCAGACTGATTACATTTAACGTTGGAAATATCCATTATAATAACCACTTCAGAATGTCATTTATTCAGTAAAATAATAATAAAATAACAGTAAACTCTTAAGGAAGAATAGCCAAACTTAAGTGGCAGTGGGCGGGGCACATTGCTCGCAGGACTGATGGCCGATGGGGTCAGAAGGTTCTTGAGTGGCGTCCGCGGACCGGGAGACGAGCTGTAGGTAGGCCTCCAACAAGATGGAGTGACGACCTTGTAAAGATCGCGGGAACGCGGTGGATGCGAAAAGCACAAGATCGGTCTGAGTGGAGAGCCTTGGGGGAGGCCTATGTCCAGCAGTGGACGTCTTTCGGCTGACATGATGATGATGATGATGAAACTCTTAAGACCATTTTAAGCGAATTAGTCTACGTCAAATTTAGAGTATCCCTAAAAATCTAAATTTGACGAAAAACAAACTTGAGGTTCTCCAAATTCTGTGCCAGTGACACGATTGCCAACCTCAAGTTACATTAAGTTGCCCGTTAAGGACAGTTAATGTGTCTACGGATATGTGGCATTAAATATTATGTAAAGGGACTTTATTGTCGATGGCGCTTACGCCACTGCATCACGCGACGTTGTATTTATATCGGAGCATCTTTAATAATGGCGGAAGCGCCATTGACAATAAGATCGATAATCCCTTTTCCATAGATAACGTCACATATTTTCGTTACTAAAGTAACGATATGAAAATTACTACTTACTACTATTTATCTTAGCAAATCATGACTTGCAGCTTAAAATGCCGGAACACTTATTATTCAAAAGTCACTGAGGAAGGGTGTTATTACGTTTATAGATATTACATTACGCTATTATTTATCGACTGAATTTTCAATCCTGGTCCCTGGGCGCTCAGTAACTGCTGCAATGTTTAGATCAGAGTTAAGTGGTTATTGACTGAATATTGTTGTGCAAACCAGCGTGTTTGATTTCCAAAAAATAGAGGCAAACAAATCCAGAGGGCCTGGCCAAGATGCAATACGCTGACTAGCGTTTCTATTCGTTTTGTTTTTAAACCAATTCGCCACAGAGGGCCCTGCCAAGATGCACTACGCTAATTAGCGTTTCTATTCGATTCGTTTTTAAACCAATCGCGTCACTGGTAGATGACGTGATACGAAAAGTCACATGATCTACCAGTGATGCGATTGGTTTAAAAACGAAACGAATAGAAACTTTAGTTAGCGTAGTGCATCTTTCCAGGGCCCTCTGGTATTGTTATATTATTCTATAGACTACCTACTTAAAAGATAAAAATCCCTAATATGATCCGATTTCGGTTTAACCGATTTTCATGAAGCAGCAGGTTCATGCGTTTAGGAGCTATGATGCCACAGACACACAGATACACACATTAATCTTATAAAAAAAACATTTTATTGTCAGGGGTTCAAAACAAAATAAGGTACCTATACAGCGTGTCAGACCTCTACATATACATTTTTATTAATCACTGCAATACAATGTCTCCCATAATCCATATCAGGGTAGTTCTACTAGCGTTTCAACCGCTTTCACTTCCCTAGTCGCATTATTCACCATTTCCCTGTAGGTTCGGATTACCGTTTTCGGTTATTTTCTAGGAGGCCAGGCATTCTCTGAAACAACTCAATAATGCTCTGGAGAATAATGCGACCAGGGAAGTGAAAGCGGTTGAAACGCTAGTAGAACTACCCATCAATATCTTTCGAACACATTTGTTCTCGGATCTTCTGTGTATTTTTTTTACCATGCCACACCAATTGACCTAGTCCCAAACTAAGCTCTAAGCTTGCACTGTGGGTACTAGACAACGATATAACTACTTATATAGATAAACATACTTAAAAACATAGAAAACATCCGTGCCTCGGGAACAAAGATTCGCGCTCATCAAAAAAATATCTGCTCTTACCGGGATTTGAACACATGACCGCTAGCTTAGTAGGCAGGGTCACTACCAACTAGGCCAGCGCGTCGTCAAATTACTCTCTTTCACACTCAGCTGTTTGAATGTGCAAATTTTCTCACGTTGCTTTTCCCACACCATAAGAGCATGGGGTACCTAATGTTCTTTAGTTAAAAAACTCATTGGTTTACCGCGGGGATTCGAACTCGGTAGGTACCTTACGATCACGAATCGGTCCCCCAAGCTACGGCCACCGACACTCTTTCTGTACCTGTAGGTACTATTAAGTATTCAGTCTCTTTGTCTACCCACAAAATAATTAATATCAAAAACACGAGTCAAGCTATTCTAGTTCGATATAGCAAGCTTCTGCTACGAAAGAGAATAACACCATAACACATCAACACATGCATCGAAAGGGTATTCGTTACTTACGGATTGATTATAGAGGCACAATCCTGCCAGGCAAACCCGCTGGCATTCACAATGCTTCGTGATTGTCACTTACGCTGCAAAGGGCGACGATGATGGATTAACTAATGCGAGTTGTGATTTGCAAATACTCAGTTTACTGTTAGTACTGTGCGAGTGCGGCGAAGAGAATAAAACTATGGAGCACATCACAGATATAAAATACACATAGATAACGTAAACATCTCAATCTGTATGAAAACCAACCATGTCACATTTGGCTACCAACTGGGACACATGAAGAGAAGAGAATTTTCCGTTTTCCGCGCAAAAACGATTCAAAGTCGTCGCTTTTGGGCTATTGCAGTTAATTATCACGCAACGAGGCATTTTCTTAAGTTTCACGGCCGACCGGCTGCAACAACAGGCGCACGGAACGCCAGTAGCGACGGCCAACCCCGACGCTTGGTCGGGATTTAAGTCCGGATTCGGACACGCGAAGTACATGCATTTGCGTTATCTATGTGTATTTATAACTATCTGTGGAGCACATCATTCAACGGTGCCCGCTATACTTTAACCCGGGACCCCTGGAGGACAGCGTTTCTATTCATTTTGTTTTTAAACCAATCGCGTCACTGGTAGATCACGTGACTCTTTGTATCACGTCATCTACCAGTGACGAAAAACGAAACGAATTGAAACGCTAGTTAGCGTAATGCATCTTGGGTAGGGCTTCTGCTCCACGCTCCACCTAAAACCCAGTGCGATTGCGTGGCTCCAGACTCTGAACGTTGACATTTGGAATTTGATATATTTAACATCTTTTTTTTTTCGTTTTTCAATAATTAGATACCTATTGGTTGTTTGTAATAATGTATTTCTGTCATGGAAAAGTAACTCTTAAAATCACGCTGGATTGTAATGCCTGTTTTATATCATTTATGCCGTACGATTAAATTAAATAAACTGCGGATAAAGCTTAGACAAAACTTTAAATTAATCAAATAATTTATCAATCAATAATTTTTAGCTTAAAACATGCTATGCAATAGTTGTAACGAGCGTGCTACAACATATATTTAAATTATATCAAAACACGGGACAATCTCACACAAATTGACCTAGTCCCAAACTAAGCGCCAGGCTTGTTCAGTCGACGTTATAAATATGTTTACACTTTGGTACTTTGTCTATTTAACGTCGTGTTTTAACTGCCATATGAAATTGTCATAGCGGATAATGTGACAAGGTACTAAAGTTTAAACATATCTTTGATGTCGACTGTACTGTGGGTATATACAATGATAAACAAACTTATACTGGGTGTCCCAAACACCAACGCCAAACCTGAGAGGACTGATAGAACAGCTAAAAGCTATCGATTTAACCCCCATGTATGTTCAGCGATTTTTAATAGTTTCGGAGATATTGATCATTTTAATGTGAAGTTTTGTAATTTTCCCTTATGTCCATGTCACGAAAAATGATTAATATGTTATTTCATAAGTTTTTCAGTGGTATCTTACATAATTACACTATTTATGTGATGTTGATTTATTCACCTGCTCCCGTACCCGGTTTAGAGCCGCTGTCACTATTCTATATAAAAAAAAACACAATACTAGGTAAATAATAAAAAAACCTAAATTGCATGAACACGTTATTTTTTAAGCTTTGTTTTTTCTTTTGAGTATTTACTAAAAATAAAATTGTTTTCTTTCCTAGTACGCAAACGAAGTAGATATTGTCGCATGTTGCTTGTTATATTATTTTTATGTTCTTAGTGAGATATATTTAAGGAAACTGTATCTAAACTACTTTGTAAATTAGTTCATAAGTAATGCATTGTTTGTTTCTGTTTTATCTCCACTAAAGTAAATAAATAAGTGTTACAAATCAGCGAAGTTTTTAATTTAAACCCATTTGCTCGTTTTTTAACCAACTTTTTTTATTTTTTCCCAGCGAAAACCCTTCATATCTCGCAAAATGTTGATCCTATGTATGGGAATGGTCTCATACGATTCAGCGCAAACAATTACGTGGAAAAGTCTGTCTGTCGCCACACCGGATGAAAGGACGGTTTGTTATCTTTGTCGAGGAGAAATATTATTTTATCTCAATGAACGTCGTATCATTCATAACATTACAATAATCACACGATACAATAATGTCATAATCAACCGGAATCGAACTTGTGACGTCGCCAATTGTCTAGTGGGAACGATTGTTGTCTGTCCGTCTGTCCCTCCGAGGTCACCTCACAAAGAACTATAAAGATACTAAACTAAAAGTGTCAAGATTATTCGATGAATTACCGTTAATTTGTGAGCTCTGTTAAGTTTTAGCGTATTAAATTAAAGTAGTTGTTAAATATAATTAATAATTAACAAGTTATTTTGTTTAGTTAGGAATTATGTAACGTTGTAACTTCATGGTTATAATGTAATCTTGATCGATTGTTTACTTAACAATAAAGGCTTTGTAACTACATTATATTAAACAGAGTGTAGATTTAAGGAAAGTGTTCCACTGCGAGCTATAATATTATTTGTAGTTACAAGAGAGAAGCAAGCTATAAAGCTTCACATATCAAAATAGGGAATGTTCATGTCTTTTTTCACAGCTTCAATAAAAGCTGATTCATGTAAGAAACAGTTGAGAAAAATCGTTTTTACATGGAGTTTATATGGCGTACCTGTTATATGACGTCACAGTGCAATGCATATCGGATCTCTCTGTCTAACCGTTGTCTACTTAGCAGTTTAAAATGCTTGTATCATCCGTATTTCTTGGCCGATTTTAATTTTAATTTCACATTTGGTGGTCTCTTTTACGGTATTTTCATATTATGCTGAGAAATACGACTTAAATATTCCCTATTGTGTAAGGATAAAAATTATCCTTAGAATATATATTTTTCTTAACATAGTCACACAACGTAGCGTATATATTTTAAAAAACCTGAAAAAAGTTAAAGTTTCATCTAAACCCCAAAACTAAATAAATTGTTATGAAACAAGTAGGGTGAAAGCACCAGTGTTGGACACTTTAATCTGACAGGCACCAATAATGGACACTTAACCCTTAATTTAAAAATCATATGGTTATAAATTGATTGTAGCAGAACAAATGAATAACCCTTATTATCTGTTAAATAAGAATCAAGTGTCCATCATTGGGTCCTTGTCCATTACTGGTTCCACCATCCTATCTCACTCTGAAAGGCAATAGATCCCAGGGCCTCTGGCGTCGTAGTCAAATTGTGTTACCACTATTATAACCTCCGCTCGGTCATCTTTGGACTTTTCGGTAGGGCATTGTGCAAGGCCCAAGAAAAGACAGCCGTAGAAATTACTAGTATAGAGGCGGTCAACGCATTTTGTGGTCTTAGGATTACAATCTTGAGATTGTAGCTTTGAGAATTCAAATGTGTTGATGTCACAGATCCCACTAGATTGATGGCACCAGTGTTGGACACTTATAGCTGACAGGCACCGCACCAGTAATGGATTAATTCAAATTTCATACGGTCCTAAATTGACTGCAGCAAAACAAATGAATAACCCTTATCTTCTGTAAAATAAGAACCAAGTGTCCATCGTTGGTTCTTGTCCATTACTGGTTCCGTCACCCTACCATCAGATGCCCTGTCTGCTCGTTTATTCGCTATGCCATAAAAAAAAATGAAACATGCTCGCGTAGTAGTTACGTGTCAGATATTTTTGAGCCTAATATTAGCAATAAATTATTGCTGGTGTGGTTAACTACTAGCGTCTGTTAATTTAATTTATTATCTTATATAAGGTTGTAAACTCCTGTTAGATATAAATATTAAGGGGCTACTATGGGCAGATGGCCTTCGATCTGAAGCTCTAAACTTTCAGTTGTTGTTAAACCCTATTTGCATTAACACTGCTGTTCTAAACTAGCTGCCATCTCAATTTTTGTTTTACAAGTCACTGATATCGAGATTTACGCTGTCAAAGTTTGAAATTTTTACTCCAAAGAAGTAGTTTTTTGGCCTTTATTTCCATATTTTTCACTTTAAAAAAAAACCCTTCGTTGATTTATTAGATATATTAATGAAGAATATTTAGATGTAGTTTCCATATTAATTGACGCCAAGATGAAAAAGTTATATCCAATTTTTCGTTTTTATACTCATGTCAATGGTTCGTTTGGGTGTAGTAAGAAAAAATTGTTGACGGGGCTAAAAATTAAAATGGAAAAAATCTAAATAAAATTTTATTTTGCGATCCTAGAATGATTGGGATGGGTTCGCAAACATGATAAAGATGTAAAAAAATATAAGCCATGGTTATGCATTCCGTTTTAGGCCAATTCGTGCCATAATATCAAAGAAAATTTAACTTAATAATATCAAATGAATTAACTACACCGTAACTTGTTTACAAAGGTATTTATTACATTAATAAGTTTAAAGTGGTCCAGGTGTTCCCTCATTTACTTCGCCGATTGCCTCTGGATCCAATTCAGCCTCATCGTCAATAGATGCAAATTTTTTATTTTTTTTTGTATCTTTAGTATAGATTGATGCAATTTTTATTCCAGAATCGAATTGTAATCGAATTGACATCTTTGATTTAGTTAAAAATGAAACCAAACTTGTCTTAGTACCTAAACTTAAACAGTTAATACCTCAGACATCGCCGGGCGGAAAATCCACCCCCCACTTGCATGAAAAATCTGCGTGGCTCCACTTCTTAAAATCATCTTAGGAACGCAAAGATTAATCCTGCCAAAGGAAATCTTTGGTTCAGAAAAAGCCGTATTTGACCTTTTTATGTCGCGTACAAACGACTATTAGTATGTCGTCTAAATATCTGTCCCTTATTTCTACTTTAACCCTTTTTTGTATCATACTTAAATTACAAAGGCTTCAAATAAAGACGCATCCATTAAGTAATCACAGTAACCACAGCTACCTTACTTTTAAGTAAATAAGTAACTCCAGTCACCTATTAAGTCATAGCACCCTAAAATCCTTGAATACTTCAAACTTCATTATGCTACCAATAGAGTTGAAAATTCCAAGCGTTTTTTCCACTGAGGATGCATTGGAGACGGGCTGGGACGGGTCGATGCGCGCGCGCAGCCCGCGCAGTCTCCCAGCGCGCAGCGACGCGAGCGCATCTTCGCGAGTTACTGGTCTGTGTTATTTCAAGCTGCCTAAATCGTTTGCGAATTGCTCTCGGTGATTTTAGACTGTGACTTGGAAATTTAAGAATAGGTTTTTTTATTAAAGCATTAGAATTTTGAGAAGTTGTGCAAGTTCAATTTTTTTATAGGGGTTGTAGATTTAAAAAAATGTCTTAACCGTAAATTTTGTAATTTTTGATGTGATTTTTTCATATTTGATTTGATTGGGATATTGAAGAGTCTTACCAGAGGGACATACATAGACTAAAAATTTGTCTAAAGCTTTTAAAAAGTTTCATTCGAGTTTTTTTTTTCTCTTCAATACATAATTTTACTTTACCTACCTTTTTTTGTTCGTGTTCAAGGACCATCAGATAAGATAAGATTTTCAGCCCCATTAAGCCATTAAGTATTAAATAATTAAAAAGATAAGAACCACTCAATTTGGGTGTTGCCAGCGATGTGCAGATAACACCTGACCCAACCTTTGCGGTAAAACAATAACATTTTTTTTCACAACCCTACTTCTTTGTCAAATTCTTAAACAATGTCCGTTTTAAAAAAAACCTCTAATTGCGTGCAATATTTGCGTAATGTTGTGTCGTGGGAACGATTGTGTGTCTGCCTCTTGCCGCGTAACTCTGTAACCCTGTTCTTGTGGGATTAGGCTCAGCGTTGTATAACTTGTAGGAACTGTTGACATTTGTCGGATTAATGACTAACTTCATAACCGATATCCGATATATCTAGCTTAATTTCAAAGTTCATCTGATTAAAAAAAAAACAGATTATTTGAGTACATTATTTAATTTAACAGTTAAATATATTTTTTGTAAAATAATTAATAATACCACTTTTGTGCCCGACAGTTTGAAAGTACACTGACCAACAGAAGTGTTCCGTGCCTAGTGTCAAACACTTGAAGTTTTGTGGAAATAGTTTGTGTTGGAAGCTGTAACTTATTTGGGTAAGTACCTATAATACTTAAAACAAGCGTCTTACAACGTTTTCACAACGTTTAAGAGTTTCCTGAACACTTTAAAGTGACTGTCATACGAACTGTCACCTAAAAATATTTAGAAGTCACTTAAATGACGGTAGGACTTGACAGAAGCGCGTGGAGCTAACCCCATGTGCTTCTGTTTAGTCCATTTGAGAAAATTCTCATTTACCGAACAATTGTCTTCGCGTGTGATATCCATGGACTTATTGCTCTAATAAGTCCATGGGAGTGTCTATAAATAACTCGACATTGGCGAAATATACCTTAACAGGAGTGAAAGCCATTAATTAGGAATTTAAAAAAAAGACGGTAACTAGAGATATTCTTGAAAGAGACTGTACGCATATTTTTTTGCGGATTTCGTTTTGTTTCAAACTTTTATTTATGGAAATGCATCGGAAACAAACATCTTACGACCGTTTTCCGAACGTTTAAGAGACTCCTGAACACTTTAAAGTAACTGTCATACAAACTATCACCTAAAAATATTTAGAAGTCACTTAAATTGAAATTGTACGCATTTTTTTGCGACTCTCGCTCTGTTTCAGACTTTTATTTATTAAACTCACTAGCTGTGTATTGGAATGACCGAATGCACATCATAATTAGGTAACTTCTCATCGAGAAAAATAAAATAAAAGTGCCCAAAAAACGTTGGAGTGTAAGATAGGAAATAAAAAGCGCGGTTACGCAGACATTAAAAGGGTCACCGGTAGAGCTAAAAAAAACATTCTACGAAAGTAAACATTATAGAAATCATCATATACGAGTATATGTAAGATACTCACTTGGCTACTTATCACAAGTTCGAATTTTCATACTCAACTGTTTCATTCGTCTGAATTTTCATGAGTTAGAAATGCCTTTTTGACTGAAATTGTTCAACATTCCAGGATTTTTATAAAACAACCCTAACCTAACCTATACGTTATATAGGTGTATTTCTTTAAAAAAAAAAAAAAGTTTCAGAATTAAGAAAAAAATTACATGCAGCTAGGAACGGAAATTCGACCTTGTGATAGCTTACCTATTTTCTTATGTATCCTAAATCCCCCCGTACTTGTACTAGTACAAATTAATGATAGTAGTTGTGAACCTAACTTTAGTACAAAATATAAAACAATTTTGTTGTTAATGAGGTAACAGCCGCTAAACATACAGAAATAAATACAAATAACAAGGTATTAGTGGTATTACATCAAAAGTAAAAAAAATAATTAAACTTTCCGTTTCAGGCTGAAGCCCTTTTTTAGGGATCCAAAGTTAAACAAGGAACCTTTAGTCCGCTGACACATAGCATCGAGACGGAGTGAGGTATCCTTCTACATACCTCACCTCTTCCCTACACTCAAAAAAATGAGAGCCAACAAAGAGAGATTTTCTCTTAGTTGACAAAAAATTAACACAATAGTTAAGATATTAGTTTTATCAACCAAAGCTGATAGTAACATTTTTTTTAGTGATTCAACTAACATCTTAGTTGATGTATCTAATGTCTTAGTTGATGTATCTATCGGCATGTTAGGCTCGTATGGGATCAAGACGCTTATGCACAACAATCACAATCTTGTTACAGGCGACCAATTATTTTTTTCAGTGTACCTGTTAAAAAATCATTATACACTGAACATGGCCCGACATGCTCTTACCTGGTTTTTCACAATACAGGACTTACGAGGGTATAGAATCCACCAAAGCTGCCGCACATTCAGAATTTTACAGTAATTTTCTTCACAGTATGCAACTTATATGGGTCTATATCGTCTGCCATAACTATTTTTAGTCATAATGTGTTTTAGGTCATAATTACCGCAAGTCATAACGCATTTTATTTTAAGAAACTGTTAGTTTTTCAGTATTTTTATAAATCAAACCTAACCTAACCTACCCTTGGCTACACGTTACATATTTAAGAAATGTTTAAAAGTTAACGGTCTCAGCGATATAACAATTATGACTATCAATAATTATGTCAACAATGGCATTATGACCAACAAAATTATGGGAAACAACGGGCTCCCAACTTATATAGCTCTTCATCTAACAATAAGTAAGAACTCTGCTAGAGCAGATTTACAGGACGCCAGAAAAAGGAAATCAAGCACACACACCAGCGGAGATGGTTAGTGGTTCCTAAGGCCCAGAGACGGGATCCCTTGGACTCCCATAATTTTATTGTTTCGATTTTCGAAAGTCAGAAATTGGTATCCATATTCTTTTTAGTCATAATAGTCATTAGGTATAACGCCTGTCAGAAAAGTAGGTTAGGTTAGGTTAGAAATGCGACCCCTTACAAAAAGTACCAGGTGACAGACAAGTAGGTAGGTTAGGTTAAGTTAAACTAATGTTATGACCAATCACGATAGGATAGGCAATATTATGATGTATTGAATTTTTCTGATTAATAAATTTCATTCTTGTAAGCGTTATTTAAAAACAATAATATTCCTTTTGAATTTCTACTTTCAATACAATCACCACATTGAATGTTATGACCAATAACGGTATGAAATTCCATAACTATGACTATGAATGAGGGTGAAAGAAAATGATCACTATTGAAATAATGACCAAAGACAACATGACGAGCAATGATTATGAAAAACAACGGTATGGATAAAGCAAATCGAAAGATTAATGTTATAGGAGTCAACATAGACCCCCAGAGACATTTACAATCTGAAGACCGCAATCCTAAGACTGCGTACTATTTTGGAGAACCAGCTTATTGCGGTGGTATTTCTGGACATCTTTTAGGCACTTAGGGAGTGTATTTTTTTCAGCCCATTACGATTAAGTGAAGTTCAAAATTGACTTGGAATATTAGAATAAAAAACATACGAACGAATAAAAATGAAATCTTGTTTGAATCAACTTAATAATAACTTGAAAAAAGAGGTAGTTATAAGTGTAATTAAATTAATTAATAAATAAAAAGTAGGCTTTTGTTTACTTTAATAATTCACTCTATTTAAATTGTAGTAAAATTTACGAAATTCCTAAGCCAATGGTGATGAAACTCGCGCTAGTGAAGGCTTGCAAAAACAATTGAATATAAAACTGCCTCTTCAATAGGGTCAATTACGTCTATTTACATAACTACAACCAACTATACTTATTTTTTAAGATCCATAAAATTTTTACGATGTCTTTTTGCGGAAAATTAAACAAAGTTTCTGCCCTTGCGAAATAATTTGCCAAGTGGGCCATTCGACTGATTCTGATTTCCTATGCCAAAATTTATTTTTTTGTCCTGAGTGTTGGTTGTTTTTGATGTATTCAAGTATGTATTTATCTATATAAGTATTTTTATCATTGTCTAGTAAACATAGTACAAATCTAGAGCTTAGTTTGGGACTAGGTCAATTTGAGAGTGATTGTTCACTATCCCCTGATATTTAGGCTATGGTGCCGTATTCTATCACACGGGTATGCAACAATTAACAAATCAGTAATTTACAAAAATATAATGTTTACGTAGTGAATTTATAAGGTCTAAATACTAAACAAAGTGTCAAATAATTAAACACCAAAATATGGGATCATTATACAGGATGTAGCAAAAACGCCACTCAATTCAAAATCTGGTTTTGAAAAGAAAACTTCAAGAACGAAAAAGTATTGTATTGAGTCAGATTTACAAACTTTACAATTTGTAAAAATCAGTGACTCTACATACGTTTTATTTATTGATCTGGTTTTAAAAAAAACAAAAAACCGCCTTCAAAAAGCAAAAAATAACTTCTTTAAAATGGTAGGTAAATAGGTCAGTCCAACTGAAGTCTGCTTTTGGTTAAAATATTGTTGGACGCCGACTACAGTTGGACTGACCTATTTACCTAGTCCCAAACTAGCTCTAGGCTTGTACTATGGGTACTAGACAACGATATAAATACTTATAAAGAGAAATATACACTTAAATACACAGAAAACATCCATGACTCGGCAACAAATATTTGCGCTCATCACACAAATACCTGCCCTTACCGGGATTTGAACCCAGGACCGCTAGCTTCATAGGCAGGGCCACTACCGACTAGGCCAACTCATCGTCGAATACGACTAACTAGTCATAAACATCGTCCACTATCCTCGTATATCATAGTAATCGCGGGGCAACGAAACCGAAAGTGCAACGCAACAAAAGGCCGTGAACGATGCGCGTGCGCATGTGTGCGTCATGCTCGTTAACCGGGGAAAATTCGCTTTTCTTCGCGGCTTACTGTTTATTGTTAGGAATGTATTTTTATTACTTGTATTAACACATTGGTATTGCACTTGTTATAATGGGCGGACGACGAATGCAAATTAGGTCAAAATAACGTCGAATGATATCGTAATATGGATATGACTACAATTGATTTAAAAAAGGAGAACATCACTGGAAAAAAGTAATAGAATTTTTGTTGAAAATAATCATATTTTTTCTTTATGAGGTTTTTTCAGTACATCCCATTTATAGTTCACTATCTACTTATATAGGGAAAATGACCTCTCGGGGGCGTGTTAGTAAAGTGCTTCATTACTTTTTTAATAAACAAAATGTGTACTGATTTATAACAAAAACTGCATATATTTTCACACATAAATAGTACTCGAAATTTAATAAAAGTCTTGTCCATCCTGTGCTTTCGTCACCATATTGCATCCGTTGTCCGCCCATCCACACTAATATTATAAATGTGAAAGTGTGTATGTTTGTCCGTCTTTCACACTTCAACCACTGAACGGATCGAGATGACGCTTGGCACACATATTGGTTAGGTCCTGAAATAGGACATAGGATAGTTTTTATCCCGGAAATTTGGACCGTTCTCGAGGGAGCAGCGATAAACGACTTCTACGCGGACGGAGTCGCGGGCGAAAGCTAGTTAGTTATATACAATTGACTGCCCAGTCAAAAGAGATGTAGATGGAAGGCAGTTATCTTGTCGACTTTTAAGCCACGATGAAAAAAATGGTTTTATAATTTTAACGGTTACTTAAGCTCGAAAAACTTTTGCCCGCTATTTCGTTTGTCCGAAAATCCTTTTTCTATGAAACTTTCCTGGATTGTTATGAAATTAACCTAACCAAAACTACAGGATGTAGATTTATCACGCAGGCCACCTGAAGGTAAATGGTCATTTGACCTACAGACATAGCTTTTTCAAAACTACAATGTTAAAACTGCAATCCTAAAATTGCCAACCCTGAGGACTAAGATGGAATGCCTCTATGCTTGTAATTTCACCGGTTGTCTTATCCCCGCACCGGAACAGCAATGCGAATACTGCTGCTTGGCGGTGGTTAAATTCTAAGATGGCGGTAGCGATCCGGACGGACAAGGTCCTACCATCACAATTTTTTTTACTTTTTTATCTGTTTAATTAAGTTATAATTTTCATATGATATCATTTATTGCATTATGTGTTTACAAAATTTGTCTCTACATTACATTAATAAAAATTATATTTATTAATATTAATCGCACTGCTAGATCAAAACAGTAGTAACTCAAAATACAACTGTATTCTAAAATCAACTTTAATACAACTTCTTTGAACTTATAACAAAACTAGCAAGCATTTTGAGTTGATACTGTTCTGCCCTGCTAATCCAATACGCAGTATCTCAGATAAAACTCCTGTAGCAATATCAACCTTATTACTAACAGAAGAAAGTTAAAACTGCTTTGGTTATTAAATTTGGGATACAGGTAGGGCAGTGTTTTGATCTAGCAGAGCGATTAATTTTTTTTTTAATGTAATGTAGAGACAATATTTTTTTATTTACTCATATATTTTTGAATGCTTTCCTAAGGTCAATTCATAACTACTCATTATAAATTATACCATTAATTTTTGAGCAAAATTGAAGTTCTTCTTGTCTTAGACATCAACGGGCTCTTCGTAGGCAAACGACAACTACCAAGGGTTAATAATTAAATTAATCTCTGGGTATTTTGTTCAAACTAGCTTTTGCCCACGACTCCTATCGCGAGAAAGTTGTTTATCACTGATCCCGGGAATGACCTTCTGCTTGGGTTTCTTGCGGCGTTTCTTCTCCGCAATGATCTCGTCCGAAGCGCTGGCGCCGACGTTTAAATTAAAGTACAGAACTAAAGAGCCCTTATGTGGACGACTTATTGAATAAATATTTTCACTTTCCGGTTTAAAAGTATCCTATGTCCATATTGTCCATCTCCGGGCAATTAACAATCTAGGTATCAAATTTCACGTCGATCAGTTAAGAAGGAAAAAACAAACTAACAAACACACCGATAGTAGATAGTATTAGTAACAAGAACATAACAGCATCTAAAGATAAATGTTTTTTTTTTGTGTTTAGTAAGTAAGGGTGCCAATGGGACTCTATTATTACGCTGTAGGTCCATCCGCCCGTTCGTCTGTCAGCGGACTGTATATTAGGAATCGTAAAAGGAAGACAGTTGAAAAAAAAAAGTCGGACGATACGAAACTGCTACCATTCATGGTCGAGTTTGACTTGCACTTGGTCGATTTTATATGTACACAATACGTACATAATACATACGTAAACAAATATATATTTTTATGTTTAAAACCACAGAATGATAAAAGATAAAAAAAGATAAAAGATGTTTATTCAGTAAGTGGGCTGCATGGGCACTTTTACACGTCAAAAATCTACCAACGATTCGCAAGAGACCGCTGCTGAGAAGAAACGCCGCAAGAAACTCGGCAGTCAGTCGTTTTTTAAATATAGCTTATGATATTACACAATTACAAAACTTAACCTAGCATTATACAAAACAATGAATCTAACATAAAATAAAAAATAAATATATTCATGCGTAGTTGAGCAGGAAAATGTGTCAAAACTCAAAATTTTCACGAGAGCTAATAAGTAGTAAAAATAAAAGAATAAAAATTATACAAATCATACTTACCTTTACCTTACCATATAAAAAGTTTCGATACATTCTCCTACAGAAACCGTGTCCCCTAGACAATATACAATGTTTACATATTTTTATGACTACGTTATTATTAAGTTATTTAGGTGGTTAGTTCCTTGAATGACCTTACCTAACTACCTACCTTACCTACTGTACCTTATTATCTTAATATATAAATCCGTTATTTTTTATTTCTTCTGATTTATTCATTAAATTAAAGCTCTATATTAAGAAGCTTGAAAAGCCTTGAAAGCGCAATCCCCCGCGCACGCACGACGCAAACAACTTAGTTTAACATTTCCTCATATTTCGCGTAGAAAGGTAATATGAAAACCTTTTATATATTTCGTCATTGCGACCTTCTATGACACTAGCCAATATAATATACACCTTACTACGTTGTTATAAAGTATACTATCACGTTGTTTATTCTTAAAGTACTATAAAGAAACAAGTAAAAAATATTTTTACTTAAATTTAAACCTTGTTTCAACCCGATAAGGTTGCAATTTCAATGGATGAATATGAGACTTAATTCTTTTTGTAGTTAAGCGTTGATCGTAATGTAATTTCTTTACGCTAGGACGGAAATCATCATTTTTGTAACAATACTGTAAGTACACGCATTCTTTGTGACGTGGTGAATAGGAGGAAGTTTTATGGCAAATTAGAGATTTCCTTTGACCTTAGGAATTTTTGTGTTTTCTTATTAGAATACAATACAATACAAATATTATTTATTGAACACTACTTATAAAACAGCACGGAAAGTAAAAATAAAAGTAATGTTAAAAAGTGAGACTTACCGTAAATATTGTAAAAAACTTAATCTAATGTAAAGAAATAAACTTTCCTTTCTCCATATTAGGTGTCCCAGTGTTTGCTTTACACTTTGTATGGAAAAAACAACTTTATGTACTTACTTAAAAAAATACTGACAAAAAAACCGGGCAAATAGGTTTAAAAACTTTGCTGATTCGTAATGATTCTAATTATGTAAAATACCACTGAAAAACTTATGAAATAAAACATGAAATTAATGACTTTTCGTGACATGGACATAAAAATTACAAAAATTCAGATTAAAATAATATCTCCGAAACTATTAAAAATCGATGAACATACATAGGGGTTAAATCGATAGCTTTTTAGCTGCTCTATCAGCCCTAGGCGGATTGACGTCGGTTTCTGGGACACCCTGTATATCATCCGGTAGTCTTATCGATCTAGGTTTAGTGTCGTGAGCTCTTAGACTATACGCGGACGGAGTCGTGAGAAAAAGCTAGTGTTATATAAGTATATTAATAGTTTTTTCACACCACATGCTCGAAATTGCTAAATTATATATCATGCAAACCTCACCTAAAGTAAGTCATTATAACCCGCTGGTTAATAATGAGATTTGAATTCGTATGAATTTTTTTTCCATAGAAACCTACAACAAAAAGAACTTATTTGAAAATCAAACTGGCCACTACAAGCCATAATGGCTTGTAAAGTTGCAAAACAAAGAAAATAAAACAAAGGGTGAGAAAAGTAAAGTATTCTCCTTTGGGATAAAGCTCTTTTCGTCTTGGGCAAGCTTGAATCCCTCGCTGTGCTCGGGAGTTAAATCTGGAGTCCCTCATTTGCTCAGGATTCATGTCAACAGTGCTTTATCCCCTCGGTGTATAATCTACTATTATAATAGCTTTCCTTGAGTATGTATTATAACTTCAACAACATTACCAAATCAACGACCTTTTCAATATTATGACGATCATCTTACTTTAACACCTCTTTGGGCAATCCCATAATGAGCCTGCTACTTATAATGGAATAGCCTCACAGTAAAGATTGAAAGCATTACAAACACGATGAGTCAAATTAACTTATAACAATGGGAAAATCAATTTAAACATTGCTAAAGCCTAATTTGATTGGGTAAGGTTGTGGAATATAATATGGAAATGACGCTATTGATATGATTTAAAATTGCTTTAGTCTCCTGCAATCTTTACCGAGTGGGACGAAACTGAATAGCGTGGGGAAGACTTAATGTCCACTTCCACTTTTCTGATGGATGTGTTTCGGTTGAAATAAATTGTGATTTGGAAGTTATCGATCTAAATAAATATCTTAAATTAAAAGGGTCCTACTAAAATGCGAAAGTTTGTGTGTGTGTGTGTCTGTGTGGTAGTTTGTTACTCCTTCACGCTGTAAGGCTGGACGGATTTGGATGAAATTTGAAATGAACATAGCTTATACACACGCTACTTTTCATCCCGGAAATTTAAAAAAGAATATAAATGATATTTACGCGGACGAAATCGCGGGCAGACGCTATAATTCGTTATTTATACGACGCGTATAGCCTAGTTGATAGTGACGCTGATTACGAAGCTAGCGGTCCCGGGTTCGATTGGCGGTTAGGGCAAATATTTGCGTGACGAACGCAATTATTTGTTCCTGAATCTAGAATGTTTTCTTACTGCCGCACTCAGAGACCTCAATTAAAAATGTTTGTTTAGTGACTGGTTGTCCTTATTCTATTGCTATAGCAAAGAAAGTGACAGCAGCAACTTTAATCAAGCATTAAATTTAATTGACGTCTCTGAGTGCGGCAGTTAATCTCTAAAAAACTTTTTTTAATGTTCCGAAGATTGGGTACGTTGTTGTGCTTAGACTAATAATAAATAAGTGCCCATTGTTACGTACTCCATAAAATCTACATCACATTACAATCGAGTTGATAAATATGTGTACACGTTAGTACCTTGTCTATTTAATGTCATGTTTAAACTGCTACATAATAAATTGTTACAATGATTAAACTGACAAAGCGCTAGTACCGTGTATATATATTTATGAACTACACTTTTGTACCTTGTCACTTTAATAGCTTTATGAACTCGACTGTACCTAAATAAAAAAGTGTTAGAACCATGTTGCACGAAACTTGAAAAGGTAACAAATAATTGAAACGTTACAACATGTTGTCTTACAAACAAATTTCAAAATTCTTGATGGAATTATTAACACCAAATAATAAAATGACCTTTATGAGTAATAAATAATGTAAGTTAGCAATTGGCGGCGCGGGCGCTGACGCGCGTCGAGAGCGATTCGACGCGGACAGCGCAGGCACATGATTGCTTCCACATGTGAGGGTCAAGGGGGGAGCGGGAGCAATATTAACTTAACATACATACTTACATACCTTCACGACTGTAATCCCAGATGTAGAGCTACAGAATACTACCTACAACTTTAAAAACTTGTTGATAATTCAGTAACCATATTTTGCACAAGGGTAAGATGTTTACCAGCGTATTAGTGACAGGTTGCAAGCCCATCGCCTAACAGTACTACAAGCCTTTATTCCCTGTCGCCTCTCACGATATCCACGGGAAGACATGGAGTGGCACTATTCTAACCCGGCAACTAAACGGGGGACTTAAATAATAAATAAATATCAGAGGACCATGTCACACAAATTTAACTAATCCCAAACTAAGCTCTAGGCTTGTACTATGGGCACAAGATTACGTTAAATAGAGAAATCCATACTTAAATACATAGATATACCCTTTCGTGAACGGAAGACCAGTGCCTACTTATACTCCAGTATTACGCTGAGTTGGGACCATTTCGTGACTATTGTACGTCTCTGTGTTTTGTTGTTGTTTGTCACGAATATTTGTTTTTTATAGAATTTTTTTTTAATGGTTGTATTACTCTGAAGAAAAATTATAAAGTTGCCCAAGACAAATAAAAAGACAGGAAGACGTCTGTCAAGTCAGCTAGTTATTTTTTTAATTTTGAATATTAACGTGTCTGTATGGCCGATCGCTTATGCCTTGCGCCGCGGTTACGACATGTTTGTTTTAGTACTATAGTGATATTTACTTGAATACGATCTTTAAATAAAAAAATACGGTGTGTTCGTGTGCTATCAATTGCACATTTACTAAAACAGTGGTGGCTAAAGAATTTAATTTCTTTGGGCATTTTCACAGAACGAATATTATTACAACACCGACCAGCCTTAATTTGTCTCCGGTTGATTAAATTTGTGGTTTCAGTGAAGAGGCATGGCCCCCTGCGTTTCCTCTGGCGTCAGTTTACTGAAAGACCGTAGTGAAAACTAACCGCTGTGTTCCGCAATTCGTAAATTAACAACATGGTACCTAAGAACACTTTTCTTTATCTAATGTGGTTTCTAAATTCTGTCTCTACCTCTACCAATAAGCGAGCTGAGGTCTCTTTAACAAATCGCCTCACAATTCGTTGGCGAATTATCTGGGTGGTGATTCTCTCAACAAGTAAAGGTGATCGTTCGCTCGAGTGAAGGTCCACGCGGCAAGTTTAAGTAGTCCCGACAGAGCAAACAAAACTCATTTTAGCGCGTGTATTCAATTTGGCAGCATAACTTCACCAACGTATAAGGCTCCCTAATTGACAATGCACGCGCTAAAATGTGTTTTGTTCGCTCGGACGGGACTACTTAAACTCGCCGCTTTTATTTGCACACACAAACACACCAGGCGAGTTTGATTTACCTCGCGCTAGTAAACATGCAAAACTCGATAAAACCTGACGACATACTCTCTAAAATACAATAAATAATAGCATTCAACGCCTTTATTCTACGGGGTAAAACAATACTGATTTTCACGTGTTATCGCTTTGTTTGTAACTAGGCCACCATTACTGTCAAGTAAATAAGAGCTATCAAAACGTTTACAATACGGAAACACGTCAAAATAATAAGGTTTTACCGTAAAGAATCTCAGCTCAGTCAATGTTTGCGATGACATAAAAAGCCTAGTAGGTCTAAATAGTGAAAGGTCCAAAGCATAAACAATTAAATAACTGACCCTTTCTCTCAGCCTACTGCACTCGTACTAACTACATATAAACAATAAAAAATAAATAAATTTGTGTAATAAAAACTACCATAAAACAGTTAAATAAACCTAAACTATCCCAAATCAATCGTGATCCATCGATCAATAAGAAGATCAATAAAAGTGAGGCGGCGCTCGCGCATCTATGACATAACGCTCGATCATCGCGATCAATAAATCAACGTGCAAAAACACGCAGTTATTAGATGGATGTTCCACTTTTATCTTGTTACGTTTGTGAGTGCGTTTCCATATGGTTATACGGCACGGTATGAGTTTTAAACGGCGTTATCTAAAGGACACGGGAATACCCTGGAAGTGAGCGGTATTTTTTTATATAAACAGATTATACATTAGCAGAAATAGAAGTCACATTCCCGTTTATGCACTAATTATAGGCGTGAGACTAAAACAATTAATTAATTAGACTAAAAAAATATATATAAACATAACAATTACGTGCCTTGTAAGTCAAAGGTGTGCGGTGACGATAGTTTCAGCAGTCTACGTCGGAGAACTGATATTGAATTTAGGTAAACGTCAATGCAACGGGCTTTGGCCAGATAATTGTATTGCTTCTGCAAAATATAGAGAGGCAAGGATATAGCTTAGTCCTGGTACGATCAAGGCGTGAGATGACAGCTCCGTGTATTGTATTTGGGGACATGCAAAATTTTGACAACTCAGCAAAGACGGCTCTTGGGCATCTCCATTAATAATTGTATATTTATAGGATTGCCATATCAAGATAAATACAGCTCTGCTGCAGACTATAAGATCATTTACTGTAACGATTCTTTGAAAAGGTCTATGTCCAGCTTTGGACGTTCTCAGCTGATGATGATGATTACCTAAGGCACATTTCTAGGCAACTTTCTTAGATCAGGGGGCCTATTATGAACTTTTAGGAAAACAATCTGGTTTATGACATTTCAGTTTTCCGTTCTTAACCAGTCTGGCTAAAATTGGTATTACCAGCCCCCTGTTTACAGAATGGATGGCTCCCCAAGCTCAGCCAACAGATACATAAAAAGATAACTTAAAACATGTCTAGTATTTAATATTGACTACGCATTTATCGTAGTAGGTAGGTACGTACACTGCCTACGAAGCTAGTCCCAAATTGGATTCCCGTTGTGGGCAAACATTTGTATAATGAGCGCGAGTATTTGTTTCCTTCTATGTATTTCTCTGTATAGTATATTTATCGTTCGTATTCGTACAAACCTAGTTTGGAACTGGATCTATTAATTTTTCCATTTAATTCTAATCGATATTCATTTATTCATGTTTCAAAAATGTTTGAGACACCCCTTCTAGTTTTTATAGTTTTGGGTACTTATTTAACATGATAATGATACCTAACGTACTTTTTGCCATTGCCAGCTAATATTCAAACAATAAAAAACACTACAAACAAGTCACGGGCAACTTATGGTAACCTCCCAGTTAGTATATCTTTACAAAAACGTCGTGTATTGGAAACGCGTACTTATAAAGAGATGTAAACCGCGGAACTCTCAACTGAGTCCGTAATCGCATCTTCCCGGCTTGGCGTTAATGATACAGTAATTAGTGTTTTCTTTCACTTTAAACTGTTAGGTCATAGTTCAATTTATGTTTAATAGAAACCTGTAGAAATGGACTATCTATTGCTTCCTTTTCATTGCCAAAGAACTATGTGAATTTCAATCTCTCAAAAATATCATATCATAGAACAATCTGACATAGCGACCAAGTCCGTAAATATAGCCAGCAGCATCGAGTAACATACCTATCTATGGAAATACATAGGTACTTAGATAGTTTAGATACGTAGAAAACATCTAAAATTCAGGAATAAATAAATCGGTCGGTCGAATAGAACGAGTGAATGAGTGAACGCGGCGCAGCTTATACAACGTGTCGTCCGGGATACTCGTATAGTGGACTACCTTACAGGGCCGGGTAGCTCAGCTCAGGAGTGTTAAAAATATGATAAATCATGTTTAGTAAAAGTCGCACGGAAAACGAGACATATCAACTTTTCTAAATTTTGGAAATGCGGCACCCTGGTTTTCCATTTTCGATGCCACGACCACAGTTATAAGAATTTTTCAGTGGCGTTTGCTGTGAAAGAAAGCTGATTAAATTTGCTTTAAGACCATAATAACGAAATTAAAAAAACAGCTCGCTCGCTCGATCTTATCTGCTTAATTGAGAATGCACGCGCTAAAATGTGTTTTGTAGGCTACGGGACTACTTAAACTCGCCGGTTTATATAAGCTACGCCGCGTTCACTCGTTCACTCGACCGAACGCCGTTCTTAAGATAATAACTCCCCGGGGATCAAATCTGTGACCGCCAGCGTCATTAAAATGCCAGTTGCAATTAGCATCTATTCGTATACAGTTTCACACATCGATGCGAGAAGAAGTAGGTAATTTTATATTGTTCATTAAACCGTGTAACATTATAATAGTTAGCTCTAGGTTTGTACCTACTATGGATACTAGGCATCAATAAATCTATACTAATATTAAAAAGCTGAAGGGTTTGTTTGCTTGAACGCGCTAATCTCAGGAACTACGGGTCCGATTTGGTCATATATCATCACGCTAAGATCAATAGGAGCGGAGCACCAATGAAGAATGTTTCAACCTTCTACGTTAACAAAGTCGCGGGTTAAAGTTAGCGTTAGCCCAAAGTAACTATTCCACGGGGACGAAGTCGCGGGCGGAAGCTAGTCATACTTATATAGAGAAATATGTACTTAAATACATAGAATACATCCAAGACTTAGAAATTTGACCAACGCTCATCAGACAAATATTCAGCCATTCCGGAAATCAAACTCTGGATCGATAGCTTCATCAACAGACACTTCCACTAAGCTAACCGTGACGTCAGTGTATTAACTATATGATTATTTTCATAGAAAATAGGGAATATGCATGGTTTTCAAATCGCATTTCTTAACAAAATATGAAAATACCGTAAACGAGATCACCAAAAGTGAAATTTAAATTAAAATTGGCCAAGAAATACGGATGTTACAAGCATTTTAAACTACTTATTAGACAGCGATTAGACAGGAAGATCCGATAATGCACTGTGACGTCATATAACACTTTGGCCATATAAACATGTTAAATTCTGTTTTGCGAGAAATACATAGGAACCAATCTTTGTTGGCAGCTTGGTTATTTTTATAGCTATTCACAAAATGAATTTTCGTCGAAAAAAGTCGTGAATATTCCCTATTGTGTTTGACAATAAGCCTCAACAATACCCAATAAAGGATTTATATAACATATCAATAACTGACCTTTTCAACGTTTAAATTATTCGAAAGTTACATTATAAACGCAAAGAACAAGTGTAACTAACGAGTAATGTCAACAATAACTTCCAAACTAATCATAAAGGTAGTAAGTGCTCATGGCTTCATAAGCTTATACTGCCTTTTTCTTCTAGACGGCAGAATATACGAAACACGCGATTACGGGCACGCAAGTCACGGGTTCAATTCTGGACTAGAATTAGCGTGCATAATTGTTATTTCGTAACGTTGCTCAAATAGGTAGGAAGTAGTGTTCTTATGGAGAAGGCAAGACTATGGTATAGCTAAAGAAAATTGCAATCTGAATTGATAAGGAATTGTGATCCGCTTCGCTTTATGTGAGTTTTCTGTTACACTCGTACATAAACCAGAATTTACTATACTAATAAAGCTTCCTCTTCAATCGCTATCTATTCACGAATACTGAATTAAACCCGTGGCGTAGTTTGAAAGACCTAAGCGTACAGTCACGAACTTAAATTTGGGACCCACCTTAGGTCCAAAGTCATTCTGACATTCTACAACAATAAGGTCGAGTCTCCTATAAGTTACAAATGATTTGGCATCTCTAATGACATTGACGACTTCAAGCCTATTTTTCTTGAAATGGGTCACAAATTAACGTTCGCGATAGTACATACAGAGGGACAGACGGCGGGAAGAGACTTTGTTTTATACTATGTAGACATCGTAATTCAAAAATCATTTCGAGGTTAGGTTTAGTCCAAAACATATCAACGGTGCGGCTGCGCAATTTCAACACCCAGCAAGGGGCATTGAGCTAATTTTACAGGAGAGCGAAAAAACGTTTTGTCTCAGCCGTTCAAAATTTTGCAATATTTGGTCAAGAAGTTATATTTTCTTGATTAATTAGATTAAGACGAATACATTGGTATATATATATTTTCTTAATTTCCTATATTACATGTTTTATGTGCCATACTAGCTTTTTAAATGAAATTCAAATAAAGAATCAGTGAGCCCGATGATTTTCAAGCCTCTCTGTTTTTTTCAAAAACTAGTAAGTGCAGGTCACATACTAGGTTTTTTAAATAGTTTTGTGACATACTATGTTTTGAAATGGTCAAGTCCGTTTTTTTGTATACTTACTAGGATTCGGGGTCTGGGTAACTGTGAAACTGAGAGAGATACGGCTCTAAATGATTTTGCATCCGGTAGGGACTTGCTAGAATCCGCGTTTTATGCAAAAATCGCAAAATTGAGTTTTTGAGACTTACTAGGTTTTGAAATTGCGCAGCCGGCTTCCTTGGCGTTGTGCGTTAAACCCAGTGGCGGTACTGCCATACAAGCCCAAAAGCCGGGCTTGCCTTACAAATATAACAACGATCAAAAATCAAAGGTCACGATCACGAACTATTTCAATTCGCGCTCTCATTAAATTTTTCAAATAATGCAACAGCAGTGTAGTACCGAATTTGATCGCGCTCCGCCGCCGCACGGCGGGCAGCACTGCTGCGCGCTTCGACGACCCGAACTCGCTTGAGTCACGGCTAGTCATCCCGCTCGCACGCGGTGGCTTGCAGGCGGGCTTCTATCTTAACCGGTATATCTCTTTCTTACGCATTAGAACTGCCTTATAATGAGATATAACTATTTATAGGTTCATATAGCAAATAGTACGAGATTTTAAGCCCTGCATGCGTCTGAAGTTGTACGCGAGTCGAGTAAAATGCGAAATTCGCGCATGCGCGTGTTGAGCCGCGTTGACGGCCGACTTCACTTCTATTTATTTGCTTGCTTACTTCAGTAATTTTACTTGTTTTGTTTGTTGTGAATTGTTTTGTTTGAGTCAACTGCGGTCACTAAGTATTTTGTTTGTTGTGTTGTTCAATTGGATTGGCAATGGAGGAAGTATTCCCTTGTGAATCTTGTGATTGTGATTATTTAAAGTGTGCACAAATTTTGCTTGGCGAGTAAAAGGTAAACTCTTTAAACTTTGCTGATAAAATATCCGATTTCAGTACCTATTTCTCATTTCTCGCATAAGTAAAAGACGGTTTAATGTTTAATACCTAGATCAGTGTAAAAAACACAATACTTATTACTGCTGTTGTAGGTATATTATTATCGAACGACACAAAGTTTGGAATATAGGTACCTATCTGATTATGAAAAATCAAATAACTTAGCTGGCACGATTAAAAGACATATGAATTTTATTTCCAAAAAGACACGAACGATTTTAGTAATTTTGGTAAAAAGCGAATTGAGACATTTATCCACAATAACTTTAAAAACTACAAAATCATATATCTCGGCTTGCCCTATCCTGAAACCCTAGGCACGCCACTGGTTAAACCTAATATAAACTGTGGTTGATTCAAGTGATTTTCAATGAAAGAATGAATGCATGCATGAATGAATGAATATATTTTGCTTTTTTTTATTTTATTTTGCTTAACATCATGTACTCGATCGTTAATTTGTGACCCATTTCAAGAAAAATAGGCTTGAAGTCGTCAATGTCATTAGAGATGCCAAATCATTTGTAACTTATAGGAGACTCAACCTTATTGTTGTAGAATGTCGGAATGCCTTTGGACCTAAGGTGGGTCCCAAATTTAAGTTGGTGACTGTACATTATGACCGATAATATTTTTTCTTACACATCAATATAAAACTGTTTCGTGACTGACTGATAGACAACGCACAGCCTAAACTGCTCAACCTAGGGAATTGAAAGGAGGGAATATCGCTCCTTTACTTTCTCAAGCTTGTATCTGATCGAATAGTTAGATAGGAAAAGCACTCATGTTCCCTAAAGAATAAAGACTACTTTCCTATAACTATTCGATCAGATACAAGGTTGAGAAAGTAAAGGGACGATATTTCTTGGGTACCCTAGGGGAGCAGAAAGCTTATTTTTTCGAATATCGATGAATCAGAAAACTAATACTACGCGTACAAAGCGGGAGTCCTCTAGTTAAGGACAAATCATTATTTTAAAATTACTATACTACTAGGCAGATAACAAGCAAATTCTGACATATTGCACAGCCATGAACTTTTAGAATATTGATAGTGTTGACAATAAAACAATGCTAAACTTATTAGTTGCGTGCGAGGGAATAGTTATAACAGCGTTGTTTTACTGCTGTCAACATTGTCAATATTTAGAAACTTCATGGTTGAGCAATGTGTCAGGATTTACTTCTTATCTGCCTAGCAGTAGGTGTAGTAATTTTAAAATCATGTTTTTGTACTTAACTATAGTTCTGTAAGCTAAATCATTTCAACGTCCAACTCTTCTTTAGACATGGATACAAAAAGATTCGAAAGATTTGAATTGTGATGCATGTGGTTCTAATACAAGTCAAAAAACACTACTCTCGACATTTTTAACCCCCGACGCAAAAAGAGAGGTGTTATAACTTTGACTAGGTACTATGTGTGTCACTGTGTCTGTGGCACCGTAGCTCTTAAACGGGTCAACCGATTCGGATTCGTTTTTTTTTATCTGAAAGCAAGTTTTCTAGCGGTGGCTCTTAGCTAAGTTTCACGAAAATCGATCCGGCCGTTTCAGAGATATCAGCTCTGAAAGAAGAGGTAACCATTATATCGGGTTTTTTTTATATTACTAATTATCAGTTTGTTGTGTAAGTTTGATGCCTTTCTGCGCCATGAATTAATGTAACATTAATATTTCGTCGACGGTAATTTGGCGCACGCAGGGTCACAGTGCGCAGGAGTTGCGTTTGATAGAGTTATTTAAAAACCATTAGAGCACCGTTGTGTTACGTTATGGAAAACTTAAATTGAGGAAGGTTATAGCTTTCTTGGTATTCAGTGGATACAAATGTGTATTACATTAGGGACACATTACAGAAACTAGCCAAGTGGGACCACACATGCAACTAACGGTATGTCGTGCTGACACACCACAAAGTTTATGACGTTATAATAGTTGGGATGCTATGACGCCTAAACGGCAGCCATTTCACTCTCTTAAGCGTATCTCTTTTCAACTCGACGCAGCATTTTCAATATTAATCAGCGAGTTTAAGGTTCCCATCAAAGCATACAAAACACATTTTAGGGCGTACATTCTCAATTAGCTTGATAGCACAATTATCAAATAGTACTCGAGTCACCTTATCCTATTTATTCAATATTTATGTGAACGACTTGTCCGTGCTGATTTGAAACTTAGAATAGTATAATAGATACTACTCAGACTTGACAGAAGCGCGTGGAGCTAACCCCATGTGCTTCTGTTTAGTCCACCGGAGTAAATCTCTTTAACCGAACAATTGTCCTCGCGTGTGATATCCATGGACTTGTTTCTCTAATAAGTCCATGGCGATTGTCTAAAACTCGATACTGGCGAAATACACCTTATTAAACACAAGGAGTGAAAGCCATGAATTAAGATAAGATAAGAAGATAAGATACTACTCATTGCACCAGTTGTTCTCTGTTAACCATGTGGTTGACTGGTAGAGAATACATTTGTACTTTTTACGTTTATTTGTATTGTGCAAAAAGTTTAAATAAATAAATAGATACCGTCAAATGTATGGGTTAAAAACTTAATAATTTCCTGCCTCGCACACCTAAACTGTGGAATGGTCTGTCGCCTGCGGTATTTCCGGATCGTTACGACCTTCAAACCTTCAAAAAAGAGCGTACTCTCATTTGAAAGGCCGGCAACGCACCTGCTACTCCTCTGGTGCTGCAGGTGTCTATGGGTGACGGTAATCGCTTACCATCAGGCGATCCGTCTGCTCGTTTGCCTCCTATGCCATAAAAAAAGACCTCTTGCATGTAGTTGTAAAACATCTGTATCTGGACCTATATTTGAAATTTGAGGTAAATTCCATATTAGTTTTGTACACAACTACATGCAAGAGGCCATTTACTTTTTCACCTATACCAGCTTTGCCTTACCGAGACAAATTAAATATTATTAGTATTGGAAAGAAATCTCACACAAATTGGCCTACAGCTTCAACGAGGAACCTACTGATATAGAGAAATACATACAAATACAAAGAAAATATCCAAGACTCAGGAACAAATTCTCGCGCTCATCACACAAATATTTACCCATGCCGGGAATCGAATCTCGGTCCTCTACTTTCGTAGAATGGGACACAATTACCAACTTTAGCTTATTGAGCTCTCCCAGTCGTCTTTGGGATTAGAAAGACTTTATTTGCATACTTTAAGAGTAGCCAACTAGTGCCAATTGATTATTGTGTTCAATTTAAACATCATGGCTCTTTAACACCAGGACAGGACCACCATTGCAGAGAAGAAGCGCCGCAAAAGATTAGTTACCGCGGCTAAGCAAAAATACCACAATTGTTAACATTCCTGCCTCGGCTGTTTATAGAGTTGGCGCCATTTTAAACAAGTGCGCATCTCGAGTTGGTGAATGTTAGCGAATGTCGAGCGAGAACGGGGAAAGGACGATATCGGACGCAGAGCACCTTGATACAGAGAGATATAGTTTGGTGACCAATCGCAAGTCCGATTTATTTCTAAACAACTGTTTCATTTGTCCGATTTTTTATAAATTACAAATGGATTTTTTTCTGCAACCACTTTTTAGGGTATCCTATCGCAAACACTAAAAACGTTTGCTAGCTGTTTCATTTGCCATAATTTTCATTTCCCATAATTTTCATTTTATTCTGAACCTAATAACTTTTCAAAATGTTTAATGAGATATACTTACAGAACCTGTAGGTTAGGTTAGGTTTATTTTATAACAATTCAGGAAAGTTAAACGGTTTCAGAGAAAAATGACTTTCGGACAAATGAAAATTATGGCAAATGAAACAGCTGGCAAACGTTTTTTAGTGTTTCAGATAGGTAACCTTTTTTTAGGGTATAGGATCTCGTTAGGTTAAGTATGTTTTAATAAATTCTGTACAGCTAAACAGTTTTAGAAAAAATGAATTTCTAATTCATGAAAATTCGGACGAATGACTTGTTGGTAACAAAAATTTGGATGAAGATAAAACTATATAGCTAGATTGTATTATATATTATATATCGCATAAGATAGACTAAATTATAGCCTTTAGGTTTAGGTTCTGCAGCTATGCAGTGAACAGAATGTGTGACAAGGATTGCTCAGGTTTGCTCTAATGAACTTCCATATTGCTTGTTATTAAGTGCAAATGTTTTAAAAAATTACCTTTTGCTGGAGTTTCTTGCGGCGCTTCTTCTCCGCAATTATGGTCTTGTCCGAAGCGCTAGGAGATTCACTTTATATAACCGACGTGTAAAAGAGCCCGTATGTGGCCAATTTACTGAATAGATATTTTGATTTTGATTTTGATTTTGATTTTGCATTGTGAGGCGACGCCTAAATCGTGTAGCTGTCAAACTTTTTTCATACTTTAGCTCCGGGATTAACGTTACTCACCCCTAAATGAAAAGTCCAAGATTTATGAATAAATATGTTTTAGCTATTATGAAAAACTATCCGCTTGTTATTTTTTTGGTTTCTTTCCAAGAAATATTATCTTAACGTAAACGTACGGACCTGGTATTTTATAATATTTACAACAAATTCGAAAATCGTAAAAATCGGAGTTAGTTTAAAGAGAGAGAGGCGTTAGGTACTGCATTTTCTGTGGAAATTTTCAATCTCACAATCCACGTTTTTCATAATTAATATATTATTACATTTTGAATCAACGATGATGAAAAAGACACAAAAGCAAAAGTGTAGTTTAACCGTTAGAACTTTCGCTATTTTGTAGCCAATTAATAGCATCAAACTACAAATTAAGTGCCTAGATAATTGCTAAGATAAACACTCGCTTTCAAATATAAACAATAAATCACAAAGATATGCAAAACCGCAATAAACCAATTATAAAAGTGTTTATCAATCACGATTCCTTACAGCACAAACATCAACATTATCAGATAGTCATTAATCTGTATTAATAACTATGAGTATACTTATTTAATTGCCTAAAATAATTGGCTAATACCAATATTGTAAGAGTGACATCATTAACAATTGAAATAGTCCGAAAGACCTGTATCGTAAGGACATAAAGTGTTTTTTCGTTTGATGGTAATTTTAAAGATGAGCAGTGCTGCAGTGGGCGTGGCCAAGCGTTTTTTAATATCATAGACGAACTATAATTGATATCTAGAAATATGGTTTTGCAATCGTAGGACAGTCACGTTTGAAAGTATACCTACTCATATTCTATAATGTATATAATTCTTGAAATATGGCATCAGGAATTGAAAAGACTTGCTGTTGGGTTTCTGGCGGCGTTTCTTCTCAACAGTGGTGACCTCTCGGGAACCGTAAAACAAAACATCCAAGACTCAGAAACAAATACTCGTGCTTATCAGATAAATATTTATAATTAATGAAAAAGAAACCCGCTAGATTTTTAGGCTGGGTCAATACCAACTAAGCCAGCAGTAGTTCTCAAAGCATGTTCCACCTCTACAACGGCTTTGAGAACACTTGAATAGGCTAACCGAGTTGTCAAACCTTTATTTTTGCACATACATTATTAATTTACAATAAAGGTAAATTATACAAAAATATAATAAATTCAAATATTTATAATGAAGTTTCTTCATATTATTAAAAGGATAAGTCTCCCTCTCTCTAAATATGTTCGCTGTGCCCAACAGGGTTCATAATTGAGACATTTATTATATTTCCATCTTTGTAAACATTATGATTGCAATTAAGTATTGAGTATTGAGTATATATACTTTACTGAATACTTTAAGAAACGCAGTGAAGTCATACGGAGGCAGACAAGAGCACATATCATGTCTCTTTTGTACAAACCGCCTTGTCGCAAAGACATGTATAAAAAAAACATAGTTAATATGAGCATTTAAATTTTAATCATTTACCGTTAGATTTAAGAAGGTTGTCAGGAAATATATTTAAAAGGAAAGTAACAAAATGGTTAATGGACAAATGTTTCTACAGCGTCAAGGAATACTTGAGTGACAGGCACTCTTAGTTATACGTTTTTAATGTTGACTATATTTATATTTGTACGCTTTCTTTGCGTGCTGAATACAAGATCAATAATGAGAATATTTATGAGACCATGTATTTTACTGTATTCTGACAAATAAATAAATTTGAATTTTTTATAACACTACTTTTTACTCTGTTTCCCTTGATTACTCTGCGCTGCACTCTGTGGGAAGGTCACACCGTACTCTAGTCCACTAACCGCTCGAGCACCGGTAACGAAGCTGCTGTGACCTTTGACTATATGTCAAGTGGGAACAAGGAGGCTTATGGTTTTGTAAAGGAAGTGAGATGACAGCTGAGAGTTATGACTGGCCACTGTGCTTGACTAACAATTATTGAGAACTTCTTTAAACTTGAATTCATTTGTGTAATCTGATTAAAGGGAAAAAGGAATTCTTGAGGATCTTGCAATTGGGATAGACCAAAAATATATACTCCCGGTTTTTACATTCTAATTCGAAATAATAGGAAATTTTAAGAAACCAATTCCATTAATTTTGTATTTGACCCAATAGTTTTGTTTTAATATCTTTATTTAATTAGCAGATATTTTATGGATGACATGATTGTTTTATATTTGGGTTGACTTTTCTAATATATTACAACAATTAAATGATATCTAATGATAAAAAGTGATTGTAAAAGTGTATTAAAATATACAATTTCAAGCGATTTTTGCCTAACCGGTAAGATACACCGAGGGGGGCTTCAAGCCGAAAACGAAAGTCAAACAAAGGTTAAACATACTTTTGTCGAAATATCCGAAATAGATAAATATTTCAAAAACTTAATAATGCAGAACGGCTTTAAAAACCTATTCCTTGAAATGGTTTTCGTTGTAGAGTTATTGTAAAAATATGAACAATCCCAATTAGCTCTTTGTGTTAAACGAATAAGAGCTACCTTGACGCCGATAATATGATTACAATGTCACAGCTGGATAGGCTTAAATAATCACTACATAGTATAAAACAAAGTCGCTTCCCGCTGTCTGTCCGTCCCTATGTATGCTTAGATCTTTGAAACTACGCAACGGATTTGCGATGCCGTTTTTTAATAGATAGAGTGATTCAAGGGGAAGGTCTTTTTATCAAATCAAATGAAATCAAAATTTTGGATTATATACGGGTATTACAGAAAACTGGCATAAACCGAAGCGAAGCGAGGGCGGGTCACTAGATGGAATAAAACGCTATTTGTGTTGAACACTGACCACTGTGCGTTACGAACAAATCGTAGCTTAACGAAAAGGATCCAACCCACAAATTTCACACCGGTAGAATTCGACATTATATTGACAGCAATAAAATTCAAATTCAAATAAATTTGCATTGTGTTGTGGATCCTTCTTGCTAAACTACGTCCCTTAATAGACGTATTTTTAATTAAAAAAACGATTTTTAAATGAACTTGGAGTAATTGAAAATAAATTGTAAAAAAACTAAACCAATTAGTCCTATAAAAAAAACAGCGCGCACATACTAAATACAAAACTACATAATAACACCTGGCAACCTTCAATTTAAAATGTAACGATTGCTTTATTAATTACAGAAGCAATTACTTAAAGCCCACACGAGGTTGTACCATCCTTCGATTAATGGATAAATCAATTACTCTCATTTCTGCCTAATTGATAACTAGATCACTTAAACAAAATATTGAATCGTGAGGTTATTTTTATCATTAACACTGTACAAATTTGGCTTTGGGACTAAAAGCAAGCGTTAAACACCCGTCTGCATATTTAGATTTTGTGAATGGGTTACCGCGGCTATAGCATTTTTTAAATTAAAGCACTTAATGACCAGAGGTCGGAATAGGTAGTGCTTATTAACCTAAACTTGTTGTATCTTCATTGAACAGCGTATTCCCATCTCACTCACGCATGAATGAACATGAGTCAAGTTTAGGTTAATAAGCACTACCTATTCCGACCTCTGTTAATGACACTTAGACGAATCTAACACCACCTCGTTAATCGAAATACAAGCATCCGTTCAACTTAAATTAACTACTTAAATTAAGTTTAGTACTATCGTTCACCCTCTAATGGCCTGTTGTTGGATCGGTGGATAAACTAACGAATGGTCAAAAAACGTTACTAATGGTTAAAATCTCAAGGAAATGTGTCAAATTTTCCATTCCTTTTTCGAATTTTAACAATTTATTTATTTCCACAATAATAGGCTTACAGTTTTATCCAAATCGCCTATCATGTTACATTGTATCATATTAATAATAATAATAATAATAATAATAGCCTTTATTTTCAGACATCATACATATTTTTATCTTAACACTTAACACTAATTGCACTTAATTGTTTTTCTACTATGTTCTTATATTATACACTTAACCTATGCAACGATAGCCTTGTCTGTATGCCACTTATTGGCAAAGGCCTCCTCCAACTTTCTCCATTCGTCTCTATCACTAGCTAGTCTGGTCCATGTGCTTCCTGCAATGGCTTTAATGTCATCCACCTATACTCACTTATGGTTGCCAGACCTGGGCACTCAATAAAGCACACATTAAAAAGCTAGAAACTTGCCAAAATGCCATGGGAAGGAGTATGATCGGGAAAAGACTGTCGGATAGAATAAGAACTGAAACCATAAAGAAACACACAAAAACAAAAGATGTTACAAAAACAGTATTAAGTCTAAAATGGAAGTGGTCAGGACACACAATTAGAGGGAAGGACAAATGGTCAAAAGTGATAATGAACTGGTTCACTAGGCATAAGAAAAGGCAAACAGGTAGACCCCTTAGAAGATGGGTGGATGACATTGTATCATATTACAGAATATTATACACACAATTCAGATATAAAATAATTAAAATTTATAACAAAAGAAACTAAAATAGTAGACGAGCACACAGATAGGGTTATTACAATTACAAAGCCAAGAAAGAAGCACGGCACAAGAATGTACATATGCTGAGTTTTAAGATTAGTTAGTTTAACTACCGATCAAACAACAGGCCATAAGAGGCAAGGTGACAAACCTACCACTAGGGTTTTAAAGCAACAGTTAGAAATCGGAGATCAATTGCTGATTAAATAATTCAGTAATTTAAGTTCGTTTTTTTTCCTGATAGTATTAAGAGGATTGTGAAGCGTCGCTAAAATCGCGTATCTGTCAAAAAAAAAAACATATTTAGCTCCAGGCTTTAACGTTTCTCACCCCCTAAATCAAGTCCGATTTCCACGATTTTTGAATATGTTGTAGTTATTATAAAGAACTAGGTCTGTACGTTTCTGTTTTTTGTTTTTTAAATTTGTTTCATTCTAAGAAATATATTCGCGTAAAGGAAAACGTACAGACATAGTTTTTCATGATATCTACAACGTATTCAAAAATCGTAAAAATCGGACTAGGTTTAAGGGGAGAGAAACGTTTTCGCATTTTGTATGGAAATTTTTAGCTTCACAATCCTCTTAAGAAAAATGTATTTCGGGCAACGGGGCCCATAATTACAAATACTTTGCAGAATAACCAACATAACAATATGACTTAAAACTAACACCGAGGTGACAGAACAGCGTGGTCCTGTTTCGCCAATGGTGTCACGAATGATGCTGGTAGGCTGGCCCAAAACCTTCTGAACACGACACCTTTCGGTCAGAAGCCGTGACACTCGACGGTCCCCAGCATAAGTGTGTGGCTGAGGCGGAGACGAGCGGAGCGGAGCGGAGCGGAACTGTGCCAATATTAACCAATAGAATCTAAACTAATGTGCGCAAGGCGCGCTTGACGTGACCGCATGCGCTTTCTATTGGTTAATATTGGCACAGCTCCGGTCCGCTCCGCTCCGCCTCAGTGGAGCCGCACCCTAAACCGTGTCACCGCACTACGATCGAACTGAAGTGCTTTTAGCAAAGCGACCGCTGCTGGAAAACTGTCAGACTGCATCCAACTTTCTGTATTAAAGATGCACTATGATAGCTGAATGACAGTACATATTTAATCATACAACTATGTAAGTGCACCTTTGACCCATAACAAACTTAGCATTAAATAGCTAAAATATTTCTGGTAATTTACAGTATTCGCAGTATTTCGCAGTAATCTCTAATAACCGCATATCCAAGATGGCCGTCCGCAAAGATGTCCACTTATTTCGCAAACGACATAACTACGAGTACCATGTTTTTGTCAAACCAAGTCAGAACTCCAAACTAAAACGGCACAAGTTGAAATGAAAACACTTTTGATTTTGTAGTTTAAATGTATCAAATAAGGTTGAAATTTGCGGTAAGGGATTGAGTTGTATAATGTTTTCTCAGTTTTAATAGTATGTTGTGCCACCGCGTAATGGTGTGTGCCACAAATGTTAATAGGTGTAAAAACAATGTGTGAATATTCGTTGCACTACCAAAGGGTATTGCGCTTTTTATTATAATAATATAATTAGTGAGGTTGTGACAGGCTACTTTGCCATTTGAGATATAAATTATGAAACAGCTTTTTGCCTTTTTTAACTACGTTAGATATAATTGGAATGCTGTAAATTAAATGAAATTATACTATATTTATTAAGTGATTTTTAAAAGGCGTAAGTCTAGTTACAAGCGCTTCCCAAAAAAGAGCTGATGTCGCGAAGGACTATCATTTCGAGTAATAACGCTTTCTGGAACTGGCCCATATAAGTAGTCAAATTTTTGAAGTAAGGTCTGTTCATTCTTACTTTTCTTATATAGTAAACAACTTTCTAACCTCAAAATGAACATTTTTTGGCTAAAACAGCTATTGTAACAAAATAAAGCAATCACAGACAATACATTAGCCAAGTTATGTCCATAATGTTTATTGAGTTTACATTATATACGATAAAAGAGCTGTTTTAGCCAAAAATTGTTCATTTTGAGGTTAGAAAGTTGTTTACTATATAAGACAAGTAAGAATGAACAGATCTTAGGTACCTACCTATTATTTTATCGACCAATACATAGTAAGCAACCAAGACTTCGAAAATACTCGCGTGCAATCGCTCATCACACAAACATTTGCCCATACCGGGAATTGAACCTAGGACCGCTAGCTATCGTAGGCAGGGCACCTACCAACAAGGCTAACGCGTCGTCCAATGAAAATAATATTTACTATACACAATGCACACACTAGCTTTTCTCGAGATGGCGTTTTAACCATCATCAACAGCCTGTCATGATGCACAATAAAAACATCTGTGTAACCTAATAACCTGGAAGAATAATCCGAGCATCACCTATCAAATATCTCACCGTCCTTTCACTCTTGCCCCTGACTTTTAGTAAACATGAGCGACGACCGCGTGTCGTCGAAAGGTAAAGGCTTGATAAGTGTGGAGGAAGCTTCCTTGTTCAAGATGCGGTGAAGGTGGTCTTATGGCGGCAATTAAAGTTACACTAAGATTTAACTATTTAAGTTAACTCTTTATATAACTATTGATACATACTCGTTTAAAGAAAGAAAGAAATAAATGAATTTTCACCCAAAACCTCAAAAAGACGAACAGCAAATGTCTAAAGACAATGAGCAAAATTAGATTTTGCTGCGAGCGTGAGACAAAGTAACTTTTTAATTACTATTCACAATATACATGTGTCCGTAGTAGTTGTGGGTGGCTAGCTGGTCGGCAAATATATATGAGGTTAAATTTCTACCATGTTGTATTTTTTTACGTTTAAATTCTCGCTGCTGAGAAAAAAGTTTTAAGTGTCACACGAGACCAAAGCTATTTGCATCTTGTGTCTTTGAATCCCCCGCTGCGCTCAGGATTCTAACCTAGACTCGCTCGCTACACTCGTGGTTCAATTATATAGTCCTTCACATACTCGGGATCCAAAAGCAACACTTGCAATAACCAACTTTGCTCTCTTGTTGCACAAATAACTATCAATTTCACTGCCGACAATCCATCTCCTAACATTACTAGAAAGAGTTAACAAAGGCTAAACTGGACGCATGCTTTCGTGCGCACGCGACGGTTTCACCCGAGATCATGATTACGTTAATTACTGGGGAATATTGCACAGTTATTAACTGTAGTAAAATAGTGCGTTGCTCCCGAGGCCGGGAAGAAAGTATTTGTAGGACATGAGAGATAGAAGGAAATTTTAGGTGATTTAATTTAATCCTTCTAGCGAAAACTAAGTATTATTTATGGTTTGTCTGTATACACTTTATTGTATAAATAAAAAAGGTAATAAATAAGAGATACGTTTTGTGTTGTGAAAAAGAATCTTCGTGATCATAGTGAAGAAAAATGTCTAACATTTTTGACCAAGAACTGACAAGTGTGAAGACAAACTCTGCCCTCCTAAGCAAAAATGCAATAACTAAATTCAATAGCCAAAGCAGATTCAACTCTCTTCTGTTTGTAACTAGGTTGCAATTTCTACAGATGTTTTGTTTTAAATAACGCCATTATGCTTAGTAGGGCAGAATTGATCCCAAGTTAAAGACATATTCTTCGTTTGAAATACAGTCATGAACTTAGAACTACAGAATTATATTAAAAGGTAACGTATATTGGACAAAACCTTTACCAGAGTCGAACCTAAGTACTAACTAACTAACTAGTCAGTTTTGTCAGTAGGCCAACTCTTAAAAATCCGCTTATTCTTTCAATTATTCACTTACACTCATCTATCAGTCTTGCTTTTCCTTAGGCGTACACATCGCAGTATGGCGTCTCGCTGAGAGTGAAATTGAGAATTATTGGTATGAAAGCCACATGGACCTCCCTTATTTTTTACAAAGCACCAGAGGGAAAAGATGCATCAATAACGCGAACGCTTACAATTTTCAAAAACTGACAAGTAGTTATGACGTGAGCTGATGATCTATCGCGTGTAGGCCGCTTATATCAACTCTAATCATGATGTCAGTTTTAGAAAATTACTAATACTCGTATTAGCGTTAAGCATCATGTTAAAAAAAATACTTTTCAGAAATTATTGTACTTATATTTAGGTACGTTAATTATAGTAAAGCAGTTAATCTAGCAGATAACTACCATGACAATCGTCACGCGACAAGCAAAAACGGAAGGGAAACGCATATCAATTGTTATAGCTAATTATGCGAACGGAACGGAAGCTAGCGTGTGAAGTGGAAGACTAATTTGCATCGATATAGTTTGTGTTAAGTTCAATGATATTTGAGTAATTGATCGATATTATATTTGTTTACCGGGATACTGCTTTGAAGTATGACAATTTTTGGTCAAATTGACCACTTCGCTAAATTCAATTCAATAAAGAGATTTTTGTGCCTGTTTTAGGATCTAAATCGTTCTTTACCCAATTAGGTTTATAATAAGAAGTTTGACTATAGTAAAATGTACACTACTGTGGTGGGAAATACTTTTTCGGGAAATTTTAATGAAGTGATGTATTTGACCAAAAGTTTGGGCCAAACAATAGACATCCTATCCTGCTTACTACTAAGTCAAGGATGTTTGGTATCTTTAGACAATTGCTGATGGTCAATTTTATTCTTAGTAAACACATACCCTCTTATTCATATGCTTATAAAAATATTCTTTGGCCTTCTCTCTCATTGTGACATTTAAATTTGACAAAAAGTGACAAAGCATACTTTTGCTAAAATTGTTTTAGTGTACTTTTATGAATCCCTTATTCATTTGTTTTGTATTTTAGAATTTAATAGTTTCATATTTTCAAGTTAGGGCAAAATTCCAGATTAGAATGGATCAATCAATTACACTCATTACTGCCTAATTGAGAACTGCCATGCCTTTAACGACAAAAGATAATTTCCATGTTTACGAGTATACTTACCTCTTAACTAAATGATGGAAGGCAAACTCTTGTTTGTGTTGGTTTTGAAATGTCTTAAAATATTAAATCGCATTGAGGTTTACAATAACGTCAACGTGTGGGGATAAGACTACCGGTGAAATTACTTGCAGTCTTGAGATTGTAGTCCTGAGAATTCAAATCTCTGGGTCTCATATACCATCACGAGGCCTGAGAGCTCGTGTGCTTTCTTCTTGCCATAAAAAAAGACAATTTTACATCCCTGTCAAACTCGGTGGCTGTCAGTGCATACAGCTGTATCACGAATATTGGAACAATACCAAGCTTAAAGCTCTGTATTGTCGCTTCTACACGTAAACATGTCTTGGAGCAAAAATAACAGCAATTCTACCTACTAACAATAAAGGGCCCTCATAAATTTAAATATCCTGGGCCCGGCCCCATATTGTGTCACGTCTATAACCTCGTGTCCCCTACACGAGAGTGCATACACAAAGGCCTATAACTTCGAAGCAATTCGTTCTTCTGTTCATAATCATAACCAACTAAACTGATTATGAGAGAAACGTCAAATCGATTTCCTAAAGCGTTTTCAAGCTCTATTGTTTGTATTGGGACACGCGGCTTCCATTTATTTGAAAACTTGTCAAATTATGTTGCGCAAATCCAACAATCGTAAAAAACCTTGCTCCACGCTTCGACTTCTGTCTGAAATGATGATGACTAGATGTACCAAATAACAAAATACTAACCGACCAAGTGCTATTTTTTGAACGTAAAATGTCGAGCGTTCGCTTGTGACATTTTTACAAATTTCTTCAGTGTCAGTTATCATTGCCAAATTTAAGACATTTAGTTATTTTTCAATCTATTTTCAATTATTGTACAGCTCTTAAGTCTTGTCAAACTTTTGATGATAAGTATCATACATACTTTATCTTCAGTAATTATAGTTTATTGTAAGATAATTTGTACCTGTTCAGTAGCTTTTTTAAACCTTTTTCTGTAGTGTTATCTTAACTTATCTAAAAAAATATTTTTCCCATATTTTTATGTAGGTATGTATGTACTTTTATTTACCTCCTTTGAACTTTATAGTTGCCACATTTGAATTTAACAAGGACATTTTACTGAAGACATCACGCAATCGTTTCAATACCTTTCTAAACAAAACTAAACCGAACGCAATAATCATGCCACATTTTATCGCACCACGCCATCAGGATGACACATTTCTCTGAACAATACGTTAGTGTCGACACAAACGGCCGAGACTTGTTAGAGTCCCGAGAGAAATGTCGAGATTGAGTAACAGCAGGTCGTGAAGATGCAAGAGGTCGCTAAATTTATTGGATGTCAAAATTGTAGGAAGTGGATGTTGGTGTTAAGATTGTCGTGCAGAACGAGCTCGATTGTTTTAAAAATCTGAATTGCGTCATCGATATATCATCATCATCATCATCATCATCATCATCATCAGCCCACAGTAATCTACTGCTGGACATAGCTCTCTTCTATAGCATACCACTGAGCTCGGTGTTCAGCTCTTCTTCTCCAGTTTCCACCAGCTACCTTGCGAATATCATCGCTCCACCACCATCAACATCGATATATCAATGGGTATAAATCAGAAACCACCTTCAACTGCCTATCGAGGATGTTTTTAAAATACACTGGTTACCTACATGGAATACATGGGTGTGTAATGTTTAGTATAAAAACAAATGGTCTAATGTTCATTTTTCATAACACGAATTGCATAATTTCGATCTCTATAATAAACCAACGATATAATAATCATGATGCATAAAACGAAATGCATAATTTCTAAAACTATAATGTTCATCAATTAATAAAATAATATTTCTAACGGCTTTCATTACTATTAATGTGGTCACAGTTCTTACCTAACCTAACCTAACCTAACCTAACAAGTTAGAAGAAATTGACTAGCGGAAACTGTCCAATATCTGGAATAAAAAATAGCCTATGTGCTATTTCAGACTATAATGTAACTCTGTGCCTAATTTCATCCAGATTCGTTCAACCGTTTTGGCGTGATTGCGTAATAAACATCCATCCATCCAAATTTTCGCATTTATAATAGTAGCAAGAAGTATTTAATGGTGCCAAATGGTGGAAGGAATTGTCTCGGGCACCAAAATTAAAGTGTTAGGCCCTGTTGTTTGATCAGTAGTTAAACTAACTAATTGTTAAAATTCGAAAAAGGAATGGAAAATTTGACACATTTCGTTGAGATTTTAACCATTAGTAACGTTTTTTGACCATTACACTGAAAAAAATAATTGGTCGCCTGTAACAAGATTGTGATTGTTGTGCATAAGCGTCTTGATCCCATACGAGCCTAACAAGCCGATAGATACATCAACTAAGACGTGAGATCCATCAACTAAGATGTTAGTTGAATCACTACAGAAATTGCTGTTGTTACTATCAGCTTTGGTTGATATAACCAATATCTTAACTATTGTGTTAATTTTTTTTCAACTAAGTGAAATTCTCTCTTTGTTGGCTCTCATTTTTTGGAGTGTAGTTCGTTTAACTAACTAAACAACAGGCCATTAGTGTAATGCTTTGAAGATCCATAAAACTAACACCCCTTTTCTGTTTCAGTTGTTTCTCGGAGTCTGAAGAGTATCAACCAATCTCTTGGGTAAGTCGGTAATGCAGCCTAATTTGCGTACTTATGCAATTGAAGCCTAATGACCAATACAAAGTAACTTAGCGAAATGGGAGTATCTCTAACAAGGTTATTATAGACCACGTAACGGTGATTACAAATATTTTAATGTTCCCGTCTTTATTACAAGTTGGTGCAAGACATCTGCCCGTGTAGGAAACATTTAGTGGAACACATTTCATGATTGGTTGTGATGTCCATCAGATATCTGATAATTACTTATTAGTTATTATTATTATTACAATGCGACTTCAGAGCACCGTACCAGACCCTTTCCCACGTGGTTTTTCCGGTGGCATGGAGGAGCTGGATAAATTTTCGCCTGCCGCAGGAAACTCTGGTAACTGAAACACCTGAGGGCCCTGCCAAGATGCATTGCGCTAACTAGCGTTTCCATTCGTTTCGTTTTTAAACCAATCGCGTCACTGGTAGATCACGTGACTTTTCGTATCACGTCATCTACCAGTGATGCGATTGGTTTGAAAACGAATCGAATAGAAACGCTACTTAGCACACTGGTTGTGACGGTCGATGACGTTTGACCCATGAAGTACGAGTGTCATACGCAATGATGATGACTTATTATTTTAGTCACTGAAGGTGTCTTTAGTTATTTTTACTTGCCTACGTACTATAAGTACTAGAAATGGTATATTTCTATAAGATATCGCTAGTTTGGCGCCTTGTCCGTTTGTATCCATATCAGCACTATCACAGACAGACACACAAGGGTCCAACTTATCCATTCATGTTCCATATGTGAGAATACAAGTGTCAATGGGTCTCAGATCCCACGTACAGTCAGCAGCAGAAGTAGCTACGTAACCGAAGCGGTCAAAATGATCTGCACTCGACTCTATTGACAAGAGAATACGTCGTGTCTAGATCATTTTGAGCATTTTATTCTGCTTAGCTACTTTTGATGCTGACTGTACATCAGGTGGCCTGAGGGCCCTGCAAAGATGCACTACGCTAACTAACGTTTCTATTCGATTCGTTTTTAAACCAATGGCGTCACTGGGAGATGACGTGATACGAAAAGTCACGTAGTCTACCGGTGACGCGATTGGTTAAAAACGAATCGAATAGAAACGTTAGTTAGCGTAGTGCATCTTTGCAGTGCCCTCTGTACGCTCGTTTGCCTTCACTATGATTTAAAAAAAGAAATCTACCATCCTCTATTTAGTCGGGATTTAAAAAGTCATCTTGCCATAACGCAGAAACAAAATCTACAACATTTATTTATAGAAAACACAAAAGACATCTCGATCACCAAATTATCCGATCCAGATCAATAAATCAATATGTCGCAAAAACAATCGAATGTTGCCGGAAGTCGTGTACCAATCAAAATAAGACAAAACCATAATGAATGGAGAATCAAAGTCATCGCAGAATCATTGCGATTGGGGGGGAGTTGCATAACTAGATCATTAATGAGTAGTCATTTTTACATAAGCACAACAATGGGACCATGGGAACCGTGGAACATGAGGTTTTGTTGCTCGGGCCGAGTCAGGTTGATTTCGTGTTAATGCGTGTTTAGGTTAATCTAACGAAGGGATATGAATTGAGATCTATTAGAGCGATTTGTGTCTATTTCTATCACAATAGTGGATGTCTAAAAATAGACTACACTCACCACATATTAATTCCGAAGAGTTGTAATTCCAAATTGATCGAAATCCCGTTTTTTTTTTTTTAAATAGTATCATCATCATTCTCCTGCCCTTATTCCAACTTATTTGGGGTCGGCGCAACATGTATTTTTCTTCCATCCCTCTCTATTAGTCGTCATCTCGGTAGTCACTCTCTTTCTAGTCATATCATCTTTCAAACAGTCCATCCATCGTTTCTAAATAATAGGATAATTTTTAGAATTCAAGTGCTTTTTCGATTTAAAAGGTATTTTTTACATAGTGCTTGTAGTATTAACCTTACCTACGTATAGCAGTTATGCGTTTAAAACAACATAGCTTTCGGAAAAATGAAAATAAGGACCAAAGTTAAACCTACTCGTATTTATCATAATATGTTTCGAATTCTACCAAAATAATGAAATTGAGACAAAATTCAAAAATTCAAAATTCAAAATATTTATTCAGTAAAATGGCCACATGAGGGCTCTTTTACACGTCGGTAACATGGAGTGAATCTACTAGCGCTTCGGACAAGACCATCATTGCGGAGAAGAAGCGCCGCAAGAAACTCCAGCAGAAGGTATTTTTTTCCAATCATAAAATACAATAATACTAATAAAGTAATAAATGATTATTTTAAAACTAACACAAATAAAATAATTACAAATGTAAGCTAAATTAAATTAAAAATAGTGACTATGAGAACAACATGACGAGGTCTCTACGTCAGGAACGATAATTAAAATAACTAACTGGAAAACAGATCCTTGCAAGCGTGAACAGACCGAACCCCACAGACAGCACCCGTTCACGAGTATGACGCGTATCTCAGCCATCTATCGCCTCCCTCAACCATGTGTTCGAGAAGGTGGGAAGGTGTAGGTAAAGTTACAACCGTCTTTATCCCACAAAATGTCTACAAGTTGACAAAGTTGTTCACTTCTTTTAAAACAAATTAAATGTACACTCGCTATCAATGACATTTAGGTACGCAACGGTAAATTCTGAGATCTACCGATCAATAAAATTGATATAAATTGATCAACAATCACTCGAACGGATAAAATATCAACTAGGACATAACATAACCTAGACCAGTCTAGCTCAACCTAATCATTCAAATACCAAATGATACACCTTTGAGAAGTGGAGCAATTGCACAATATTTTAATGCACTTCAGACTGGAATACCCTGAGATAACTAAGTGTGGTGCGCAGGTTTCGTCACATTTTAGTTTTTTTACGATCCGTAGTAGTGTTTAATGACGACGCGATTCTGCCTACGAAGGTTGAGGTTTGAGTCGCTGGTTTGATTCCTAGTAAGGGCAAATATTTGTGTGATGGGCGCGAGGGGTGTCATTCGCGATCCATAATATCGTTTGTCTTAATCGTCTTTTATCCTAATTTATCGTTTGTCCTAAACTGGTTTTCAGCTGAGTCAGACAACTTTTCAAGCTTTCCAAAATTACCTTTGGTTAGGTTAGGTTAGAGTTGTGTTACAACAACACTAAAAAGTTTTTAACATCAGGCGGAATTGGTTTTTAGGACAAACGATGGATTAGGACAAACGATATTATGGATTCCAATATAGACCCGAGCGCGAGAATTTTTAATTAGTCTTAGATGTTTTCTAGGTACATAGTTCTCGATATATGTTTTTGTATGTTTATAATAGGGGTGTGACCTGGGTAAAAAAAATATAATTCAAAAAAACTGAACACGTATTTTTTGCTTTATCAAATGAATCAAAATTCACAAATATAACGCGCATCAAAGTTCGGGAGTGGGGGCTCGTGACGTCACATCGTGTTATAAAGTGTGCCACGCGTCACGCGAAACTTCAACGTACTTTATCTTCGTAATTTTTTGTTTAATTGACATAAGAAAAAATATGTGATCAATATTTTTTGATACCTAATGTAAATTACGGACTAATTAGTTTTTTTAAGGATACTAGCCTATTGTCTGGTGCCCATAGTACATTGACGACGCGTTCAGCATACCTCTAGTTGGTAGTGACCCTGCCTATGAAGCTTGCGGTTCTGAGTTCGATTCCCGGTATGGGCGAATATTTGTGTGATGAGCGCGAGTATTTGTTTCTGAGTTTTGGGTGATTTTTATGTATTTAAGTATGTGTGTCACTATATAAGTAATTTTATCGTTGTCTAGAGCGTAGTTTGGGACTAGGTCAATTTGTGTGAGAATGTCTCTGATATTTATTTATTTATAGTACAACCTTGATCTTATTTTGGATTTAGGTGAATTCATGCGATTTATTTTTTATTTATTTTTAAATATCAGGGCACAATGTCACACAAATTGACCTAGTCCCAAACTAAGCTCTAGGCTTGTACTATGGGTACTAGACAACGATATAAATACTTATATAGAGAAATATATACTTAAATACATAGAAAACATCTATGACTCAGGAACGAATATCCGCGCTCGTCACACAAATATCTGCCCTTACCGGAATTTGAACCCAGGACCGCTAGCTTCGTAGGCGGGGTCACTACCAACTAGGCCAGCGCGTCATCGAAGAAATTGTTCCATAACTTTTATTTATATGGGTAAGTATTTTTTTAAGTGTTCTATATCTATTTATTGCTATTTTATCGAGCACCGTCAATGTCATTTTTCGTATATACATTTTAGCAACGAGTGTAATCATCAAAATCAGTTAAGTTTTTAACTGTACAACCATATTATAAAACGCTCAATACTTTAAAATAGGAAATGTATGTTAATTTATTTTAAAATGAAACATTTTTAACAAGTTTTTTAACTAGGGAATGCAAATAATCGATTATAACCGGTTTTAACCGGTTATCTTCATACAAAAACGGTTAATAACCGGTTAAATTGCATTCATTATTTTTTAAATATACTGTCAATACTCCAATAGTTCTTAACCGAGTTTAAAAAGGAGAAGGGTCTACGTTGGCTGTGTATGTATATGTGTGTTATTTTTGTATATAAGAATACAAAGGTCGCAGATTTCCTCACACTTTTTCCCATAGCAGCTTAAACATAAATTCCTCCATATCATTTTAAGTGAAAGAAACACAGCGATATATCATTTTAAGATAAATCTTTACAAGTTTTTAAGCCCTTCATTAGCCGATAATAATCGTAGATAATAGTTGTATAGACAATAGGCCGGCAATTGTACGTTTGTGTGTATGTACTCTCTAACTGCTAAACTGAGCTGCCGAAAGCGAAAGTTCAAGGTTTCAACGGTATTAGCGTCACATGTAGCGGCAGAAAAAAACTGATTGTTGATGATTTTTTTAATGGTGCATAATTATTACATAAATAGTTGATGCTTGATTTATTTATTATTTGAAAGGAATATGTATTTATCATCTTAAGTAAGTAATTAAACTCTTTATTGCACAAGAAATTGTAAATAAAACTAAAATCGAAATATATTTTAATTGTATTTTTTTTTACTGTCAATTGAAATTATAATTTTTGAAACTATTTATGAAAAGGCAAGCGGTGATAGTGATAACAACTCTTACCGTCGGATACCATAATAATACTTTTTATAATTATATTAAATGCTAAAAAACTACTCGCAGTCACATCATGACAATATAGAAAAACAGATAAAATGATCATCAAAAATCTTATTTACAATAGGAAAAACCTGCAAATTTCTTCTTCAATTATTTTGTTAAAACTGTGCAAAGAAAATAGTTTCAATTGTACAGTCGACGTCATAAATATATTTACACTTTAGTACCTTGCCTATTTAACGTCATGTTTTAACTGCCATATGAAATTGTCAGCGGATAAAGTGACAAGGTAGTAAAGTGTAAACATATCTTTGACATCGACTGTACAAAAAATATTTAGAGACCAAACCACAAAATACTAATAATAATTGCCTTAATTAACCTGCCGATGCTACCTAACGTCCAAAGGCCATCTTCCCATGAGACGTAACTGGTAACATTAACATGTGGACTGCACTACTTATGTTACAACGACCTTCGTACGTTTGGACAGAGCTTTGGAACAATCGCATGAGTTGAGCAACCATATTGCAATAGATAACATTGATTTTTATAAGAAAAACACTGATTTAGCTGTGTGGTTGCCGGCTTAGAATAGCACCACTCTGTGTCTTCCCGTGGATGTCGTAAGAGTCATCTAAGGGAATAAAGGCTTGTAGTACTGTTAGGCGATGGGCTTGCAACCTGTCACTAATACACTGGTAAACATCTTAGCCTGATTATGCAAAATGTGGTTACAGAATTATCAACAAGCTTTTAGAGTTATTGGCAATTCTGTAGCTCTGCCTACTCCAAACTGGGAATAAAGGCGTGAGTTTATGTATGTATGTATGTAAACACTGATTTAGGAGAGTGTTAAAGATTTAAGCAATGACCTTGTAAAGCAATTTTATTGGTTTAAACTTAATGAAGAGGTCTACTGCATGCTTTTTAATTCGTCCTTACATTATATAGAATCATCCAATATACTGGGGTAAACGAGTGCTCGAAAGGGGGGTGTGGATGGAAAAGTTGAAAGCAGAAAGTTTGACTTCGGAACTTTGTTTGAAGCTGCTGACATACAGACTATATTCGTGTTACAAAAAAGAGCCATTCGTTCCATATATAACCTAAACTCCCGTGATTCCTTAAGATTACTATTTAAAGAAATTAGTATTTTGACAGTAGCGTCACAATTTATTTATGAGAATATTATTTACGTCATTAAAAATCAAGACTCTTTTGTTAAGAATTGTGATATACATAATTTGAATACAAGAAATAAAAATAAAATTGCTATTAAAAAATTTCGTGTCCGTAAGGTATATAAATCATTTGTTGGTCAATGCATTCATTTCTATAATAAATTACCTGACGAAGTTTTAAAGTTATCATTTCCAGCACTTAAAAATTACTTGAAAAAGTCGTTGATGTCGAAAGCTTATTATAGGGTCGAGGACTATCTAACAGATAAAAATGCTTGGCCTAAATTAAACACCTAAATAACTTAGTAATAGCTTAGTCAGGAAAATATCTAAACATTGTAGGTATAATTATTGTCTAGGGGACACGGTTTCTGTAGGAGAATGTATCAAAACTATGTGGTTGTTTTGCACCGTCATGGGTAAGTATATGTACATATATATATATAATTATTATTATTACTATTTAAGAGTTCATCTGAACATACTGAGTTTTGACACATATTCCTGCTCAACTACGCATGATATATATATTTTAATGTTAAATTCATTGTTTTATGTAATGCTAGGTTAAGTTCTATAATTGTATAAGTAATTTAAAAAAAAAACGACTGACTGTTGAGTTTCTTGCGGCGTTTCTTCTCAGCAGTGGTCTCTTGCGAAGCGCTGGTAGATTTTTGACGTGTAAAAGTGCCCGTGCGGCCTACTTACTGAATAAACATCTTTTATCTTTTTATCTTTTATCTTTTATCTTTAGGAGATAGACATACTAAAAGTCCCCACCCCTCGGAGGATAAGAAATATTTATATACGCGGATTTTTTTAAATGTGGTATAACTTTTCAACGGTAGATGATACATTAATATATGTATATATATTCTTAATGAGAATTAAATTTTCTACAAGCTAAGTCTTCTTCTTCGTCGTTTTCACTCTTGACAGAGTGGGCGTGGTCAACATATCAGGCGCTGGTGGAAAGCTTCACAACTCGGTGCCACTACTCTCTGATAGCTGCCTTCCTCGTGCAAGCTATGTAGGGGGCTGTTTTCTACAGATGATATATAAGCAAGTTGGGGAGAAATGTAACAAAAATAGGTGAGGCCAAAAATACATTTTTGACAATCGGCCGCTTTTTGGAGCTCATATCTAGACAACGATTGAAAATGGGTGAAAAATGTATAGAATCAAAGTTGTAGAGAATTTTATCAGCTTTAATGATGCCATATCCTATCACGCATCGTTTTCAAGATGTAAACAAAAAACAAAAAAACGGGACCTTCTTTGTGCCCCCCCCCTCCCCCCCCTAGGGCTCTCCTCCGAGGGGTGGGGACTTTTAGTATGTTTATCTCCTAACTAGTTCAAACAAAGTTCCGAAGTCAAACTTTCTGCTTTCAACTTTTCCATCCACAATTTTTCATTGCCAGGACTAATAGTGGCAGAAGGACCTAATGCAGGGTCCATCCAGATCTCAGAGCTGACATATTATCTCTTAAACGGCTTAACCAAATTTCATGAAACTATGCTAAAAACCGTCCCGATTAAATTAGCTGTCTTTAAAAAAAACGCGTTCAAATCCAAATCGCTCCAAGGTTTTCTGGAAGAGATCCCTTAAAGGGATCAGTTCGCCTTTTACACACCTTTTGTGTTTCTATCTATTTTGTTGTTGTTATTTTCCCGTGTGTACGATAAAGTATTGTTGTTAACTCGGCCGCCATTACTGTCCAGTAAACCTTTGACAATATGATTTCAATATCAAAGCAAGATGAGCCAAGTAGAATGAATGCCCAGATCCTTATAAAATCTTGAGTGACACGGTGAAAAGCCATCATCGAACCTGCCTGCGCTGGCGCAGTTCCCACGTCACGCTTTATTGGCATTTGGCTAACCTTGACATTTGGGCTGGCAGTGACGCCGGCCGTTGCACTTTCTGTTTCACTCTGACATGTTGACATTATAGGGACATAACATACATAATCTGACTACCGTTACCATTCGACCACGTTGCCCGACGTGTAAGGTTTTTTGGGTTCCGTAGACATATTTTTCTGTTCGTCTATCCGTATGTTACAGTCATTTAATGGTGAAATTATGAATACAATAAAAATACAATGATGGTGAATTTGGCAGAGCGAAAATCATGAAAATACATTCCATACATGTAACATAGATATATTAAAATATTTTATTGGAAAAGTTAAATAACTTTAACAAAAAGCAAGCTTTCAAAACCCGACTGTTGCTAACCAACTTTAAATCGTTATAAATCCGAAATGATCGTTCAAAATAAAAATGATGAAAGAAACCTAAAGATGATTGTTAAATCCCTATTCCATGATACCCCACTTGTCATACTTGGTCGACTTTCTTTTTTTAATTTGCACGATATGGCGTCTGGTTACCGCCATATTGAATTTTGATTACTGTCATATCTTCAGTGACACTCACCAGATTAAGACAAATCTATTGACATAAGAATCATCAAAATCGGACAACGGGTTTAGTTTTTATAGTGCCACAAAGGAACAAACATACATATACATATAGGCTGTGAAACACATTACCCTCCTCCTTCGGCAGTCGGGTAAAAAAGGGTTGTGCTTGTAGCAACTTGCCATACATTCAAATTCTAATTCAAATATCCTATATCGCTATGTTTTGCCCTACCTACTTTTGTTAATCTAAACAGTACCTATAGCAAATGAGTTTAAGGTTAATAGTAATAGAAATGTGTCAAATATTTCCCAGTCCCAGTTGCACAAACGTTCATTAAATTTAATATCCCCTTAAGTCGCATTCTGTCACTATCTACCATTTTAAATAAGAAAGTGACAGAAGGTGCCCTGATTGGGCAATGTACATATTACTACTTATGATTTTTTAAGCAAATAGGTGTAATATATTACTCTTACTTCTCATGACTATATTCCTATCCTGACACGAACGAGTCAATAACAGCTCAGGAATGCAACTCTCTTCCTGCTGACCTTTCCTCTTAGACATTGTTGCTTGAATTTATTCAAGTCGAGAGTGAAAAGGTACAGTCAAGGGCAGAAAGAGCCCGCATGCTTTTCGTGATACATTGCATGGCTGCAATAGCTCCCGGCTCAATAATGTCAAAAAACTCGTCAATGGATTGCTACAAGCATACGGGCTATTGACTAAAAAAACTTAGCCTTAACTTTTAAAACAACGTCTACAGTCCTTATAGCTAGAGTTATTCATTAATTTAATATTTATTGCACAAAAAATTACAAATGGAGAACTTAACGCCTAATGGCATTCTCTACCCGTCAACCAAATAATCATACAGAAACTAACCAAAGTCGTACACAGAAAAAGAAAGAGAAAAAACAAAGCAAAGAAATAAGAATATATACATAACAATAATACTTCACGCAAAAAGTACTTACAAAGGGTACTTACATGGTTTACACACATTTGTGTGTATATATATAGATATATAAATATAAATGCATAAAAAATACAATAATATATAAACCTATAGATATAACAACAGACACTAAAACATATTCCATGATGGGCTAGCTTAAAATTCTACGCAACATCTTGTTCCAGAAAATCCTTACGAAGCATTTGCTTGAAAGAATGTCTGCTGAGGGCTCGTCTAATATGAAGTGGGATGCGCTCCCAGAGACGGGTTGCCTGTAGTTATCGACGACGCTATTGGCCTAGTTCGTAAAGACCCTGTCTTAAACGCTAGCGGGCGCTGGTTCGATCCTGGCACATAATGTGTGTGATGAGCGCGAGTATTAAATCCTTAGTCTTGGAGGTTTTATGTACTCGTATAAGTATAGTACCCTATTACAAACTTTATGCATGGTTTGGGACAACGGCGGATCAAGAATTCGCTCCATTAGGTCACAGGTACCCAAAATAAGGTTATAATCGAAAAGGATCTATCGCCATGACCCCAAGCCGGGCAACTCTAGGTTTGGGTTTAAAAATATTATCATAAAACATACAGATATATGTAGTCACTTGTAGGCAATTAATAAAAGAAAAAAGGTGTACAGAAAAAGCTGTGATAGGCTGACGAGACGAAATATGTATAAGACGACCAATCACAAATTAAACACGAAAAAAATGACCAAAGACAACGGACCAGTCTGTAGACGACTGGTGGCTACTGGACATTTCTCGTACAAAAATCCTGTAGACGATTATCGTTTACTGGACACTTGACGGGTTAAGATGCCCAATCCAATGAGATCCAATGTGCTTGCACGCATGGGTACGAATCCCATCCTCGTCGCCAGTGAGATTTCCGTGTACTGGTAGACCGTTTATGACGACGATTGATTTAATACTAAGATACGGTAGGTCGGGTGAGGTGTCGCAGCGCTCAATACACAACACAACTACTATCTTTTCCGATCAAATAAGATGTCGCTAGGCTTGAGTAGGTCAGGAACTAAGAACTAAAAGGGATGAATTCCCGTCACGGACCGAAAGGAACTAGTTCTTCGTAAACGATCTTAATCGGTCTTCGGTCCTTTAGGTCAGTAGCAATTGTTGAAAGTATGAACGAAACAGAGCGAACGAGTAAAATGCACGCGGCAGGGAGTCGATGTGAACGAGACAAATAGTACCTATTTCAAAGCGTGTCCTGCTCAGATCTCAAAACTTGCTACAGAGATAATGGACCTAAAGGAACTAAAAGACCGAACTAGTACCTTAGACCGGGTGACCGAGATCGGAGCGCTCCCTTTAAAGACCGAGCGGGCAGAACTCTAGATGTCGCATGTCATTCACTAGATCAGACAATACTGAAAATTATAGGGCCCAATTCAAAATGGCCGACCTTATTCGATGGCTCCAAGATAATTTGGGAACCATGTCACACGTTCTGTTTCCTTACACCTTAATAAATAGCGTTATATAACGATTATGGCGTGCGACCGCCATTGTTGCGCGCGCGCAATTGGGACGATTATAAGATTAGTTACGTCTCATCCAATATTCTGGTTATGAGATAAATATGTGATTGCTATTGTTAGTTTTCCGATGAGGTGGATGAGAATGTGCGATTTTTGTGTGATTATCTTAATCACTTTTGCACGCGAGATTCGTGTAGATAGTTTTTTTTTGTGTTTTGGGACGTGTCTCTTTCTCAGTGGTTTTTCTGCAAAAGCATAACGTCGTTAGGGTTATATTATACTCGTTAAAACGATATTGTCTTTAACATGCTATCGTATTGTTTTAAAATCGGCCTTCATTACTATCAAGTAAATAAGAGCTATTACCATCACATGTCATTAGCGATATGGTTATACCAAGTAGAATAGATCCCTTGAGGCCCTAGCCAAGATGCACTACGCTAACTAGCGTTTCTATTCGTTTCGTTTTTAAACCAATCGCGTCACTGGTAGATCACGTGACTTTTCGTATCACGTGATCTACCAGTGACGCGATTGGTTTAAAAACAAAACGAATAGAAACGCTAGTTAGCGTAGTGCAGCTTGGCTAGGGCCTCTGGTCTGGTGTTCTGTTAATAGTGTACCCATAGTACAAACCTTGAGCTTAGTTTGGGACTAGGTCAATCTGTGTGAGTTTGACTACTGTTTTTTATTTTATTTATAATGAACTTTAAACTAAACATATTCAATTGCATTTATAAAATTAAGGTTTCATATTGTGTTGCTTAATATTTTTACTAACCAACTATACAGCTTCTTTTTTAATTAACATTATCGAACAGCCACGAAATACCTTTAAACAGTTTCTGACACTTTCACTGGCACGTTAAAGCCAAATAAGCGACTAAAATAATCGATAACAAACATTATCGACGGCGATTATCGATTCCACGTAACGATGGAGAAACAATATCAAAATATTTGCGCTTTCGCCCCAAACGTGGCCGAACAATACCGACAGAATAATAGAACTGTATTTGCAGTGTTGTGTAAGATTGTGTCTAGACTTTTAACTAATGACAACACTGTTGTAGCTATCTGAATACCATCATGTCATCATTAAGAGGTGTGAGGCGGTGCTTAAATCGTGTAGCTGTCCAAAAAAATCCATACAAATTTAGCTCCAGGCGATAACGTTTCTCAACCCTTAAATCAAGTCCGATTTCTACAATCTTTGAATATGAGCCCTTTGTTTCCCATAATTTGATTGGTCATAATGTAATTGTTGACATAATTTTTGATAGTCATAATTGTTTATATCGCTGAAACTGTAAACTTTTCAGAAGTTCTGAAATATCTAACGTATATACAAGGCTAGGTTAGGTTAGGTTTGATTTATAAAAATCCTGAAAAAGTAACAGTTTCTTTAAAAAAACACGTTATGACTTGCGATGATTATGACCTAATACACATTATGACTAAAAATAATTATGTCAGTCAATATAGACCCCTCTGTTGCCCTTAAGAGAATTGTAAAGCTATCTTTTTTTATACAAAATGTGATATCGTTTCTCTCCCCTTAAATCTAATCCAATTTTTACGATTTTTGAATATGTTGTAGCTAGATATTATAAAAACTAGGTCTGTCCGTTTTCCTTTCCTATTTCTTTGATTAAAAAAAGCAGAAACGTATAAACCTAGATTTTCATATCAACTACAACCTACAACATATTGAAGGGTCTATATTGACTGACATAATTATTTTTAGTCATAATGTGTTTTAGGTCATAATCATCGCAAGTCATAACGTGTTTTTTTAAAGAAACTGTGTGTTTAAGAGTCCGGCGGCCAATATTGGCCTGTCAGATCATTGTATTAGGAAAAGAACGAAAGAAAGGTAAACATTTCATGAAATACGCACAACAATAATGTAGTCACGAAATGGTCTGAACTCAGCGTAATGCTGGCATCTAGGTTGACGCTGGTCTTCTGTTGTAACCACGGAAGGTTACACACACATAATAATTCGAAGATAAAAACTAATTAAAGCTAAGAAACAAAAAATTAAGAAAAAAAAACGCACACAACCTTTTCTGCGCCATTTTTTGGCAGAATGGGCAAATATCCGTCAGCCTTATTACGTTATTAGATTTGTACTGTCTGACTGAACTACAGCTAAACCTTTATGTTTACCTGTGATGGCACTGATGGCCTATAGACACTAAATCGTAATGAAAGTAGGTCACCTGTTGTTCTGAGTTACCATGTGGTTGATTGGTAGAGCCATTAACCATTAAGTCTGTCATTGTATTAAGTATGCAGAAAATATTGTATAAATAGTTAAAATAGGTCCCTTAAAATGGAATATTTAACACCGGATGAGTCACAAGAGTTTTTGGTGGTGGAAGGACTCGCTGCCACCATCTAAATAAATATTAAAACAATGTCACACCAATTGACCTAGTCCCAAACTAAGTTCTAACCTTGCAATATGGGTACTATGATATAAATACTTATATAGAGAAATATATACTTAAATAGGTACATAGAAAACGTCCATGACTCGGGAACAAATATTCGCGCTCATCACACAAATATTTGCCCTGCTAGCTTCGTAGGCAGGGTCAGTACCAACTAGTCTAACTGCGATTGGAAGTCATTAAGATATCGACCTCTAAATATTAAGTCATCACTGTCATTATCTGTAATAGTTGTTAAAAGCTTAAAGTACTTCAACGGGTATCATCACCTGTCCAAGCCATCATTAACGGTATAATACAAAAAAACTAAGGTTAACTTGCGAAATTGACATTTAAAAGAGAAAAGTAACAACTCTAATAGAAATCTTCAACACATTTTGTACTTTGCGAACACAAGTTACTTTTCAACTTTGAATATATTTTTTCTCGGACTTGCAAAATGGCCACCGATAAGAGTTAGTGTCAAGGTGTCGTTTAGAAGGTCGTTATTTAGAATATTTGGAGTTCACACGATTGTTTTAGGCTGTTGTGTGATAATGCGCGTACGCCTGATTAAAATGCAATGTTTTTTACGAGTTGTTTAGTGGTAATTAGGTCGACTAATGTCCATAATGCGGGAGTTTTTTTAAATGGCCGTTAAATGTTACGACGTGACTTTTGTTGGCTTTTTGTGTTGTATTTTACCATCAAAAATCACCTAAATCTGAATGTGTACAAGACTGTTTTGAAACAAGGCCATTTGTGAATAGTTTTCCGATTCTTAAGACCTTCTAAGAAAACTTTATTCTTTCTTAACTTTTGTGATTTTCTCAAAAACAACCTTTCATACAAAACACTCATCAAGTTAAATTGAGTACCTAATCTACTCATAGGAGGGTAAGCAATCCAAATAGGTTAGTATGAAGATGTTACCCACAATACACACTAACTGGGAATCTAACGCAGCAATTGTTTCCTTTTTTGGTGAGAAATCTCAGGTTTTGTTTATTTTGGACACAAGCTCCAATAAAAATCGTTCCTTACCACTTATAGTAACAATTATAGCAATCAAACGATTCCGGATTATTACTCATGGTTTTTTTTAAATTGCTGTTTTTCTCCTTTCCAAGATCAAGGCCCTGGTTCCTAAGAATGTCACACCCTGTCTCTTAGTTTCCAATATCTGTATACTGACTAGTTTGTATTAATCACGCTGTATACTCATTAAAGTCATTAATCGCATTAAATGATCAATCGTGACCACATTAAAGGTTACTAAAACATGCAAAAGGAATAAATAAGTAAATAATGCACTTTACTTCAATGCCGAATGACTAACCTACTGTTATTTTAAAACCCAAGCCAAATGTCAAGAAATCAAGAAACACTTCTCATGACGTGATTATGAATTACGAATACATCCGTGAGACCGCGATCAATACTTTGAATGAGTGCTTTGTTAATAATTAATTGCAATAAACTAACAGACACCCGCCTGTGTGGTTGTTGTAGAATAGTGCCACTCCATGTCTTCCCGTTCTCTATGTCGTAAGAGGCGACTAAGGGAATAAAGGCTTGTAGTACTGTTAGGCGATCGGCTTGCAACCTGTCACTAATACGCTGGTAAACATCTGGCCTGATTGTGCAAAATGTGAAAAAACACATTCAGATTCAGATATTATTATTCAATATAACACAGTATAAATTACATGACATGTCAAATTATAGTACAGAATTCAACATTAATAAAATTAAAAATTAAAACTAAACGTTTTTAAATTTAAATTAAACTAAGCTACTCAAATATTAAAGTTATAAATAATAATCAACACTATAAAAAGAACACCCCCTCTAGCAGGTCCGCTCGCGGCATGTTCCCCATGATACTGGCTGCATTACCTCTCTGGACAGCTAGCCCAATCCTTTGGGAGAGGTAAGCACCAGCTTTAGGATCTCCGGAGGATTCTATGAGCCGGGAGGACAGGGCCTTAATAAAGCTTTTCAAATTATATGCAGTTATAAATGAGGCGGTCAGAAATAGAAATAAAATAATCCTAAAGTAAGCTTCAGGTTTGTTCTTTTAAATAGTAATTTAAAATTTACTAGGTAAAAGCTGGGTTATCTGCCATTTTTGGATATGTTAGAGATAGAGACATGTTAGAGACCATTAGGTATTTTAAATTCAAGTGTTCGACCTTGGGAGGCTACTGTGTGCTCTATGTACATAAAGCAGACGAAAATGTTGACTACATAGATAACGTTTTACTTGCAAGAGTTCTATAAGAATTGATATATTAAGTATATAAAAAGTGACGCAATTAACAACGCTTATACATTATTTCCCTCATGAATGTGGTAGCGGGATAAAGATAAAAAAAAAGAATTTCTAATGCAATATTCGGGTTCTGACCAACTTGTTACAATAAATACCTCAGGGTCTGTAAATTATTCCGTTTACGAGATATCTATGCCATACGAACGGATGGACGGATAGCAGTCTCAGCAATAAGTAGGACTTCGTTTTGCCTTTTAAGCACGGAACCCTAAAAAGACGTTATCTTGTTGGTTTTTCCACTAGCTAGCACAGTTAGTAAGTGACTCGAATTCGCAACACACTCTGAGAAAGCCATCTGTGTAACCGAGTCGCCACGGGTCGCGAAACACGCTAACGATGTTTAGAAATGAAGGCGTTAAATTTTCACATTTACAAACTAACTTATACTATTTTGAACCTGAAATCGACACGGATCCAGCAGAAAATAGCTATCTATGAAACGAAAATTCTAAAAAAACCTGTCCCTAATACACTGGCAAACATCTTAGCCTGATTGTGCAAAATGTGGTTACAGAATTATAAAGAAGTTTTTAGAGTTGTAGGTAATTCTGTAGCCCTGCCTACCCCACTCTGGGAATGAAGGCGTGAGTTTATGTATGTAAATAAATAAATAAATAAATATCAAGGGACGATCTCACACAAATTGACCTAGTCCCAAACTAAGCTCTAGGCTTGTACTATGGGTACTAGACAGCGATATAAATACTTATATAGAGAAATATATACTTAAATACAAAGAAAACATCCACGACTCGGGAACAAATACTCGTGCTCATCACACAAATATCTGCCCTTACCGGGATTTGAACCCAGGACCGCTAGCTTCGTAGGCAGGGTCACTACCAACTAGGCTAGCACGTCGTCGTCGTCGTCGTCGTCGTTTGTATGTTTGTGTGAAAATTCTGCTGAAAATTATACTTTCTATGAAATACAGAGATCAGAGAACTGATCGTTGTGGAAAACCTTGGGGAAGGCCTTTGTCCAGCAGTGGACGTCTTGCGGCTGATGATGATGATGATGACGATGATGAAATGAGTGTCGGTGAAACAATGGGACACCATTAATTAATATTGTTTATTAAAATCGATTACAGCTAGGTCTTCTAGTTCATAAATGCAAATACAAATGTGTATCTAAGTATGGGTCACAGATACCACTTACGATCACGTGGCTTGTGTACCCATTCGCCTTCCCCATGCCATAAAAAAAATTAGAACCCAATCACCAAAAATTTGACCAATTCTAAAACTGCTTATACTTAGGCAAAGATGAACATAGAGAACCAAAATTCAAGAACTACTCGAGCTTATCACACAAATATTTGCCCATACCGGGAATTGAACCCGGGACCGCTGGCTTCGTAAGCAGGTCACTACCAACTAGGCTATCCATGTTGCCAAAAAAGTAAAATATTGTTATTAGCCAAGTATTTGAATTGGTCAAACAAAATTGCACAACTATTTGCTATTCAAAATATATTTTGCAAGTTTTTTTAAACAACCTAATGCGACCGACGCGACGTAGCATTTATTTGTGATACGTTTACAATATCAACGTAAAAGGAAATGTCAGTACCAATTATGAAATAAATAGCAGATCATTAGATAGCAAACTATTCTATAAATAGAATGAGATCCGTTACCAAATGCCAAATCGTTAGAAATAAATCGTTGATCGTCCAGATCACTGATAATGGGTACTTTATTAACTCGCCACTGCTACTTAAAGCAGGTAATAGGTTAATGGCCAAGTATACAGGGTGGAAAAAACGAACGCCACATGGACGGCAACTACCTTAAATATTGGAAATAGCAAATCGAACGCAAAGGAGACTAACTGTTATTTTTAAAAACAAAAAATACTGAGTTACTGGATTTTTGAAAAAAAAACTCTTCCTTAACCGGTGGTCGAAGTGGTCGAATATGACAAAACAATAAAGTCGTGTTTTATGATACAGATTGAAAGCGTCATTGATAGTGATCATTTCTATCGACAACACTTCAATTAAATAAAGACTGCAAAAAACCCTTCTTTATTATTTTATCATATTCGACCAGTTCGATTCCCGGTTAAGGCAGACGAATTTCCAAAAATCCATGCAATGCAGTATTTGGGTAAGGCCACGGAGCGTTCGAGCCGCTCCGCTTGTGTGTTACCAACATAGTAATAAAGATTTATGTCTGTGGCATTTATTTTTAATTGCAATAGGTAGTTCAACTACCTACAAACAAAACTACCGTATTACTACCGTAGTTGTGATTAGGTTGTTACATGATACCTGGAAAATAAATGCTTTTTGTAATGCCACATGAGTTTTTTTGGTAACACACACGCGGGGGCGGTTCGAACGCTCCGTGGCCTCACCCATTTAATGATTTCAAAAATAAAAGTAAGTCTCGTTTGCGTAGAATTTGCTATTCCCATTATTTAAATTAGTTCCCGTTCATGTGGCGTTCGTTTTTTCCACCCTGTTTTTTTTTTCATTTCTGTATACAGTATAGTAAGTCAACTCCAGCCTTTTTGTAGTTATAACTCGAGATGGGTACAGTCACCAGCATAAATAAGTGATCATTTATGTACCTTGTCGCTTTCAATCGTTTCACAATTTTGTATGACATTTCAAACACGACGTTAAAGTGACAAGGTACATAAATGATCACTTATTTATGCTGTTGACTGTACCTAAGCTCACACACGCAGGCGGCCATGGAAATACTTACATACATACATAAACTCACACCTCATTCCAAGGGATAGCCAGAGCTACAGAATTACCAACAACTCTAAAAAAAACTTGGTGATAATTCTAAAACTATATTTTGCACAATTAGGACAAGATGTTTACCAGTGTATTAGTTTAACCATGCCTAACTAGCATTGACATTGTACCGACGAAAAATTCTAAAATTATGCAACTTTCCTATGAGAAAGTCGATTTTATTCAAAAGATAACCTTAATTTTAACCCCCTACGCAAAAACAGGGGTGTTTTATGTTTGACGTGTGTATCTGTGTATCTGTCTGTAGCACTAGCTCCTAAACGGGTGAACCGATTTGGATGAGGTTTTTTTAAAGCTGGTTTTCTAGCGGTGGTTCTTAGCTTGGTTTTATGAAAATCGGTTCAGCCGTTTAAGAGATATCAGCCCTGAAAGAAGGGGTCACCGTTATATGGGGGGGTTTTATATATCTAATAGTTATTATTTAAGAATAAAACATACTAAACGCAAAAAACCGGCCAAGTGCGAGTCGGACTCGCGCACGAAGAGTTCCTTACCATTATCTATAAAAAATCATGTTTGTTGTATGGTAGCCCTATTAAATATTAATTTTATTTCAATTTAGTCATTATATTTTTAAAGTAAACATACAACTAAATATTCTGGGAATAGTTCAAGCGTCTACCTGTTGCCGTTATTAATATCGAAGAAAAAACGGCAAAAAATTATGTTTGTTGTATGGGGCCCCCCTTAAATATTAATTTTATTCGGTTTTTAGTATTTATTGTTATAGCGGCAACAAAAATACATCATCTGTGAAAATTTTAACTGTTTATCTATCACAGTTCATGAGATACAGCCTCTTGACAGACAGACAGATGGACAGTGGAGTCTTAGTAATAGGGTCCCGTTTTTACCCTTTGGCTACGGAACCCTAAAAATGGGTATGTTCCGCAATTTACACATACTACGTCCAACGCAATACTTATTGATCAATGCCCTTTAAAAATCACAGCCTTTTAATCACTCATCTCACTAATAACAAGACAAAAGAGTGAATAAAAGAACGAAATGCCAGACTCGTGTGGTGTCAAGGATGGTGCAACTGTCAACTGCGCTTGCGCTGCCAGCGATGATTGTTACAGACGTTCACGCTTTTCGGACAAGCCGTGCTAACTAGAGGTCGATGGGTTAGCTGAGTAATTATTTAAGTAATTATTGTGTTGACTTACCATGAGCGTAAAACTGTTGGGTTACCTAACTCAGTTCATTCCTAAGATAGTATCTCAAATTTAATAACCAACGCTGTTTATTATCATTATTATTTACTTTAAGCATTACATGGTTTCTTATTGTATACTCGTGCCAAACTACAGAGCAGCGCCTCTTTTCTAGGCGGTATAAACGATATCGTAGTTTTCCTGTTATGGTATTGTTATGACGTCAGGTCAGCCGCCATTACTGTTAAGAAAATAAGAGCTATTAAAACGTTGACAATTCGATAACAGATCAAATACGATATTGTTTTTACCGTCTTGAATAGAGCCGCAATTAGTCGGCACTTACTCCTGGAAAACATTTTATCAATAACGCTCACAAGTAACACTTAACAGAAAAATTGTAATCTACGCACTAGTTAATTTAACCTAATTGAGTTTGACGTATAAAACTTTTTTAATTTAGACTTATATACATTTGGCTTTATTCCGTCTAAGTCGTTAATGAGTTCGCTCGGTAGTTCATTGAATATTTGAGGAATCAAATAATTACTTGTTCTACAACCATAATAATTAGTGAATTTAAGCATGATATATGTTTTAATCTTTTTAGGTCGACTTGAGAGGCTCCGGAATTTTATTAATTTAGAATTTAATTTATCAAAATATTTGTTTATAATGTTTTAATTCTATTCTGTTAGTAATGAGGTTGATAATGATACGCGAGGTTTATCTGAGATACTGCCTGTTGGCGTGGGACTGTTCCTGATATAATGTAGAAGCCAAGTTGTTGACCATACAAAACTTTGGAACCACATATTCTAGAGTCCAAAATCTGAGAAAAATCTCTCGTACCCTACTGCGTCTGAAGGAGGGTTAAGTTTTTCGAGTGTATGTATGTCTATTTCTGTAGCACGCTCTGCAGCCTAAACGGCTTGATGGATTTTAACATAATTACGAGGTAAGGCTAGATTCGCCTTGGTTGTGGGAGTGTCATAGGCTTTAATATTTTAATCAAAGTATCATATAGTAGTGTAGTATTATATAGACAGCAATGTCAAAAAAGGCAGTCGGGTTTTAATAATTAAAAAAAACAGGGGGACAGTGTCACACCAATTGATCTAGTCCCAAACTAAGCTCTAGGCTTGTACTATGGATACTAGACAACGATATAAATACTTATATATAGAATTAATTACATAGAAAATATCCATGACTCAGGAACAAATATTCGCGCTCATCACACAAATATCTGCTCTTACCGGGATTTGAATCCAGGACAGCTAGCTTCGTAGGCAGGGTCACTACCAACTAGGCCAGCGCGTCGTCAATGATTACTTATTAGACTTTATACCTAACCTCATCCGACTCGTCGACATGAAATCGACTTTCTTGAAGATTACTAAGACAATCAATAATCAATCCCAGCAATCGATCTGCGATCGAACATTTGGAATGGATTCTCTGAATAGGCAGTGAAAGAGATCGCATAGTTGCGTTGATTAGAATTGTATCACGCAAATGTCGACCATTTTATAAGTGCGTCATTTTCGGCCGTTATGTAAGGAACCCTGTGCTTTCAATTGGAAAGGATAATAGCTCATCGATAGCTGGTCTGGTGCGAGGGACAAGCGGAGCGATGAGCGTTTATGCTCTCGTGAAAACGGAATGAGCGTTTTCTCTATTGAAGACGTAATAATTAAATTAAAACTTGTAAGTAGTAGATTCTCTTGGATAGTAACTTGCTGTCCGTTAACCTAGAATGTATTTTTTGATTTTAGCGTACCTTCGTTCGTCTGTCAAAGGCATTCGTTTCAGATGGTACATAACATACAACACACGAAATTTCGGACTTACTTATAACCTGTTTATCAAGATCAGTGGTTCTTAACCGGTGGTCCGCGGACAACTAGTGGTCCTTGGAAGTATCTCTAGTGGTCCGCGAGCGATGCCAATAAATAAGCGACAAGAGTCTAAAAGAACCCTTAAACTTACTTACATTTATTTACTGAATATCAATAAACGATCTGGGTGGTCTACGGCATAACGGAAACTTTGTCACATGGTCCCCCAGGACTAAAAGGTTAAGAACCACTGATTTAGATACTTACTAATATCCTTTCTCTTTCCCAAGTTTCCTACACATGTCTCAAAGCCCACCAACCTGTACCTGTGATTCTTCAAATATTACCTATATTTAAATACAGCATTAATTCCTTACCATCAAGCAGCGTAATTTGAGCACACGCATGTACGGTCAAGAACGTTAATTTGTGACACATTTCAAAAAAAATTGCTTGAAGCCGTCAATGTCATTAGAGATGCCAAGTCATTTGTAACTTATAGGAAACTCAACCTTATTATTGTATGATGTCAGATTGACTGTGGACCTAAGGTGGGTCACAAATTCTTTGACTGGACTTATTCCCATATTCCAAAAGATTTAAGATTCTTCGGGTCACATACTCCGCTTCAGCTCATGCGTTGACAGCAATCGCTCTCGCTACAACTTATCCCTCGCCCCACACGCCCACGGTCGTGAGCGATGGTCCGACGCCTAACTGCCACATTATAACTTTCTTTCCTTTGTGGGTACTAATAATAATACCGAACTGATTGCGCGGAAGAATAGGCGATACGTCGGGAGAGATTGACGGATCATCATTCATGTGCTTTATCCGATGCGGGCGGGGCTAATGTGTGATGTGTTTAACCGGTTAGTAACAGTTGAATGGATGTTTAAATCGTCTTATTAACAAACTCGTCATTGACAAACTTGTCAGGTTACAATAACTTGCTCCTTGTCTATTAAAGAGGATATACATAAAAATAAAATAAATAAATATCACGGGACAGTGTCATATCAATTGTCCTACTCCCAAACTAAGCTCTAGGTTTGTCTAAATATGGGTAGAACACGATATAAATACTTATATAGAGAAATATATACTTAAATAGATAGAAAACATACACGACTCAGGAACAAATATTCGCGCTCATCACGCAAATATCTACCCTTACCGGGATTTGAACCCAGAGGGCCCTGCCAAGATGCATTGCGCTAACTAGCGTTTCTATTCGATTCGTTTTTAAACCAATCGCGTCACTGGTAGACCACGTGACTTTTCGTATCACGTCATCTTCCAGTGACGCGATTGGTTTAAAAACGAATCGAATAGAAACGTTAGTTAGCGTAGTGCATCTTGTCTGAGCCCTCAGGGACGAGATTGGTTTAAAAACGAATCGAATAGAAACGCTAGTTAGTGCAATGCATCTTGGCAGGGCCCTCAGGACCGCTAGCTTCGTAGGCAGGGTCACTACCAACTTTTCGTCGTCTTTTCTCCATATAAACGCTCGCGACTGTTTGCTCTCAGGTTTATGAACAGCAATTATTAAAGCTATTGGTCCCGGATTCGAATCCTATTAGGGCAAATAATTGTGTGATGAGCACGAGTTTTTTTTTTCATCGATTCAATCGAGCACGCAGGGCCATTCTACTGGGTAAAACCATATTGCATTTGGCTTGTTATTGTATTGTTTTTAATTCGACCGCCTTTACTGTCAAGTAAATAAGACCTATAATATGTTGACAATACGATAACATGACAAAGGCAATATGGTTTTAGAGGGTGGAATAGATGGTAAGAGGGACTAAAGACTCATAGACAAATAAATAAATAAGTACCTTATGTATTGTTTTCTAGTCTAGAGCTTAGGACACAATTTGTGTCATAACTTCCTTGGATATTTATTACTAGCTTCTGCCCGCGACTTCGTCCCCGTGGAATAGTTACTTTGGGCTAACGCTAACGTGATAAAAGATAAAAAAGATAAAAGATGTTTATTCAGTAAGTAGGCCGCACGGGCACTTTTACACGTCAAAAATCTACCAGCGCTTCGCAAGAGACCACTGCTGAGAAGAAACGCCGCAAGAAACTCAACAGTCAGTCGTTTTTTTTTAAAATTACTTATACAATTATAGAACTTAACCTAGCATTATATAAAACAATGAATTTAACATTAAAATATATATATCATGCGTAGTTGAGCAGGAAAATGTGTCAAAACTCAGTATGTTCAGATGAACTCTTAAATTGTAATAATAATAGTATACATATACTTACCCATGACGGTGCAAAACAACCACATAGTTTTGATACATTCTCCTACAGAAACCGTGTCCCCTAGACAATAATTATACCTACAATGTTTAGATATTTTCCTGACTAAGCTATTACTAAGTTATTTAGGTGTTTAATTTAGGCCAAGCATTTTTATCTGTTAGATAGTCCTCGACCCTATAATAAGCTTTCGACATCAACGACTTTTTCAAGTAATTTTTAAGTGCTGGAAATGATAACTTTAAAACTTCGTCAGGTAATTTATTATAGAAATGAATGCATTGACCAACAAATGATTTATATACCTTACGGACACGAAATTTTTTAATAGCAATTTTATTTTTATTTCTTGTATTCAAATTATGTATATCACAATTCTTAACAAAAGAGTCTTGATTTTTAATGACATAAATAATATTCTCATAAATAAATTGTGACGCTACTGTCAAAATACTAATTTCTTTAAATAGTAATCTTAAGGAATCACGGGAGTTTAGGTTATATATGGAACGAATGGCTCTTTTTTGTAACACGAATATAGTCTGTATGTCAGCAGCTTTTCCCCAAACCAGAATACCGTACGACATAACACTATGAAAATAACTATAATAAACTAAGCGAGCTGTCTCAACATTGGTAAGTTGCCTGATTTTCCTAACAGCATAAGCTGCCGAACTTAATTTACCTGCTAGTACTGCTATATGGGGACTCCATTGCAAGTTTTTGTCTATAGTTATCCCTAAGAAAAGCGCCTTGTCCACCATCTCCAAACACTCATCATTTAGAAATATACTAGATTTTACCGGTCTAACATTAGGCAAAACGAAGGATATATAGTCTATAGCCTTCCTCGATAAATGGGCTATCTAACACAGAATGCATTTTTAAAATCGGACCAGTAGTTCCTGATATTAGCGCGTTCAAGGAAACAAACAAGCTCTTCAGCTTAAAATATTTGTATAGATTATTAATTAAGCCCTACTTATTAGTTTAGTTTGGGAGTAGGTAATTTTTTGTAAATTTGGCCCCAGAGGGCCTTGCCAAGACGCATTGCGCTAACTATCGTTTCTATTCGTTTCGTTTTTAAACCAATCGCGTTACTGATAGATCACGTGACTTTTCGTATCACGTCATCTGCCAGTGACGCGATTGGTTCAAAACGAATCGAATAGAAACGCTAGTTAGCGTAATGCATCTTGGCAGGGCCCTCTGATATTTATTACATACATACATACCTAAACTGTTACTCACGCCTTCATTCCCAGTGGGGTACGCTACAGATTTACCAACCACTCTTAAAATTTGTTGATAATTCTGTAACCACATTTTGCATAATCAGGACACCACATTTTACATGTTTACCAGATAAAAGATAAAAGAAATTTATTCGGCAAGTAGGCCGCACGGGCACTTTTACACGTCAAGAATCTACCAGCGCTTCCCAAGAGAAGACCACTGCCGAGAAGAAACGCCGCAAGAAACTCAGCAGTCAGTCATTTTTTAAACATATTTCTTATTACAATGGTACTACTTAGTCTAGCATTATATAAAGCTATAAATATTAAATTAAATATAGTATCAAATAACATGCGTAGTTCAGCAGGAAAACATGCCAATTAAGAATCTTACGGGAGAGATAGAGAAAAAAAAAAACACATACTTATGTGTATATAAGATGGTGCGAGACGACCACATAAAAGTTTCGATATGTTTTCCTACATCAACGGTGTCCCCTAGACAAGATAAAGTGTATTAGTGACAGGTTGCAAACCCATCGCCTAACCAATACAATCCTTTATTCCATTAGTCGTCTTAGTGATATTTATTATTATTTATTTATTTTAATGGCGTCTACAAGTTATGTAATTTTGCCAATGTCAAGTATGTATAAGCAATTGTACGGTGAATCGTCGTTGTCGTCGTCTTCCAGTCCCAGTCGGCACACCATTGAAGATGGCGGGCATCCACTTCAATGGCTTATTGGCTTGGAGTGTTCTTGACCGCTTGCTCATTCAGAATCAACTTTTCACTGATATTTTATTTGATGCATATTCTTCGTCAGTGTTGGAGGTTACTTCACAAAGTTGCCCTGTATTTGCGAACCAAAATCAACAATAAAGTAATTTACAAAAAATGAAATAAATAGACAGATGTTTTCAAAATGACAGCTAGACAAGAACCGTGATATTTATTAATTTATTTTTAATCGGACATTGCACCGTATACAGCATGTCACACTTTTTTACCCATCGTGCTTACTAACATATTTAGACGTTGACTGATTAGTGATTCATGATTATGGGCTCATGATGCGGAAAATTAACTATTTTTAATAGCGACAATAGGCCAAGGCCGGTCGCTAGAGGTTGTCGTGAGATTCAGACCTATGCATGTCGTCGTCTTGCTTTTGTCAAAGTGTGTCACGTCACATATTAAAATACGTTATTATACAAGTACATTTAAAGTCACAAATATAAATATTGCAAGACGGCAAAAATATCTCCACGCCTCTATGTCACTGATAATGTTAGGTCTGTATACAGATATATGACGCGATGGTTATATGGATATTAGTAAAGATGTAGGTAATACTCAAAATGTAATTTTATTTTGTCGATAAAGTTCGTATTTATATTGCTTTCTCAGTTCGCTTCAATAAAAAATCTTTTTCAACAAAATATGACGTCGACTTACAATTCACTACGTCGGCTTACAAACATAATTAGGCTAAAAAAAATAGAAACACAGGGTGTTCCAATTTAAAAACGAATTTAAGGTTTCTTATAAAACTTCACTGGCTATATAACTAGTAAAGCCAATAAGCTTTTATAACGTCTTATAAAACTTAAATATAAAAAAAGACATTAATTTTTTTTCAGCTTTTCAGTCTCAATCCACTTGACAATTCGAAATCTCCGAAAACTAAATTTTCCAATTCATTATTAAACGCGGGACAAACACATAATAACAATTTATTTCCAGGTTAAAATTATAACAGAGTTCCTAGTCACTTCTTTACGTTAACAATATGCAAATGGCGCAAAAACTTAACATTAGTACGTACAAATAAACCTCTTTGACAGTGAGAGTCGAGAACAAAGCGTCGGCGGAGTTATTACCTCCGCTGCGCAGGATTTAACACCTTATTAGCTGAGTTATATGAGAGAGTGTTGCGTAATTCATGCGGTTTGCATTCTAGTAGAGATTGACAAATAAAAGTGTAAAATTACGTAGAGATTGTTGTTAAGAATCGCGACTAAGGAAGCTAGAAACTGTTGTTGAATCGGGTTAGTTAATTCACTCAAGAAAAGTAATTCAATAGATGTATGAAATATTATGTTTAATATGTTTTTCGTTAAAAAATACCATTAACAAATAAAATGAGGAGCGAGCAAAGCGAGCACCGAGGCTGTGAAAGGACAGCGTCTTTATCTCAGACCCCCACAGACATGGCATACATTTTAGTTTCTAATCATTAAAGAAGATTAAATTGATACTAACTGTGTTCGAGCAGGAGTTTTTAGTCATTAAAGGAGATTAAATTGATACTAACTGTGTTCGAGCAGGAGTTTTTAGTCATTAAAGGAGATTAAACTGATACTAACTGTGTTCGAGCAGGAGTTTTTAGTCATTAAAGGAGATTAAACTGATACTAACTGTGTTCGAGCAGGAGTTTTTAGTCATTAAAGGAGATTAAACTGATACTAACTGTGTTCGAGCAGGAGCTTTTAGTCATTAAAGGAGATTAAACTGATACTAACTGTGTTCGAGCAGGAACTGAAAACTAATGAATTAAAACCTATTTTCTGACAAAACATCATGTACACCAATGTACCTTGTAGGTAACTGAACGAAATATACAGGGTGTCCCAAAAATTATGATAGTTTCTGTTGAAAAAATGTGTTTAAATTCACTTTAAAAAATATAAGAATATTCATCTTGAAACTCGTATAGTTTTGTTTAACTAATAGGGAAGGGAAACATGTTTACTTTAAGTGTTTTACTAGGCATTACATAATTGTCTAGTTTCCATGACTTGCACCACAATAAGGCAGAGAAATTGGGATAGATGGTAATCAGCAAACTACTGATGCCCGATACGGCGGCGTGCGAAACGTTTTGATTTATTTTAACCGATTGCTGTTGCGGCAAGCCTTAAACTACTACGTTTTGTGTAAATAGATACTGCGAGTAATGTAGGAATAACATTTACCCATAAACATGCAATAACTAAAGTGTGCTTAAAATATGCTCGGTCGATCTGTCAGTATGATATTTGAGGTTGACGGAAACGGACAAAGACGATTATTTTAAATAGGTTTATAGCAATGATATAATATAAAAAAAGGTAGATATGTTACCTATACGGTATTCCGCGTGTAAAAATGGCCCGGCTTACGCACACATAATCAGTAAATATTGCAATTCCACATTAATTCATAAATGACAAGTGAAGGCAGGATGGTATGCTAATTTCCGCGAGCGAAACAAAACGAGTGTATGTTGCTCTGCAGACTAGTTCACGGTTCCGTTGACGGCGCAAGACTAAGTAAAGGTGTACCAATTGGCTTGGTTTTAGGGTGCCACTATCGAAGTGCGTATAACATACCTACCCCTTTTTACTATATTATATCATTGGTTTATAGGGAGTTTTATGCTTACGGGGTTAAAATATATGCCCATATATATTACAAGACTTGCAATAAGCCTAGTTAATTAGATAACGCTTCACAACCACAAGGACACACATGCCGTGCTGTTCCTGTCACATTAATGGTTTTCTTTTATTTACCTATAAGTATTTGTGTTTCTTCTGTGTAGTGAATAAATGTCTTTCTTCCTTTATTTATTTATTTATTTCAATCTGCATAAATAATTTCACGCCTTCGTTCCCAGAGTGGGGTAGGCAGAGCTACAGAATTACAAACATCTCTAAAAACTTGTTGATAATTCTATAACCACAATTTGCACAATTAGGCTAAGATGTTTACCAGCGTATTAGTGACAGGTTGCAAGCCCATCGCCTAACAGTACTACAAGCCTTTATTCCCTTAGTCGTCTCTTACGACATCCACGGGAAGACATGGAGTGGCACTATTCTAACTCGGCAACCACACGAGGCCTATTTCAATCTGATGATATTTAATCTGTCAATTTGATTTTCACGGATGACCTTACCCTAGTGCTTATACATATCAGCATGAAACAGTTAATAATCACACTTTACGTACCTTAAAGGTTATCTAAAATATAGTTTCTGAATAATTACAAGTAATAATGGGCTGACTCGATAGTCCATTGTTCCTAAGGTCGTAGGTTCAAATCCCGTTTTATATGAGTGCGAAATGTTGCAACCAAGTTGTAGGTATTTTTTATTATCCATAAAAATATTTACATAATGTTGTTTACTCATAAGTATAAGAAAACACAATTTAACACTGCAAAGCATATATGTTTCGGAGTCCATTTTACACCAATTACAGTTTTACACTTCTTGGCAGTCGGGTAAAAATCGTGCTGGTTTGAAACTTTGCGGATGCAATTTCCAAGACAAATAGATAAGTAGTTATTAATATTTCCGATGATAGAGAGGAAAAGTGGTAAGTAATAGAAAAATTTAAATGGCTAATTAGTACAGAAAAGTAAAATATTTTTAATATTTTATTATTAGGTTACATACATACATACATACATAAATACATTAAATCACACTTGAGGGCCCTGCCAAGATGCATTGCGTTAACTAGCGTCTCTATTCGATTCGTTTTTAAACCAATCGCGTGACTGGTAGATGACGCGATTGGTTTAAAAACGAAACGAATAGAAACGCTAGTTAGTGCAATGCATCTTGGCAGGGCCCTCTGGAGGGGTAGGCAGAGACCACTTTTTTCCACTTGCTACGATCCTGACAAATCTCCTTCGCTTCTTCCACATTCATAATTATTATTAGGTTACATTACACCATAAACGCCTTTACCAATATTTGCACTTTTGATCAAATCTCATCATAAAACGATACCCAACAATTAAAATCATAGATACAAGCTACATAACCTAATACCAGCTGATTTAATTGTCGGCTTGTCCGTCGGATAGTGTAGATATATCGATACAGGCATAGGCCGCGGTATGGAGGTTGGTCTCACACTCTTTCCACACCTATCTGCACCGACCTGCAATTAAAGCCGTTCGGTTACGATACAACCTTTTAAGTACTTTGATAGCTATTAAGTCAATGTTTTGGAGGCCGGCAGCCACACAATTTGGCCAACATTTTACCATGTGATAATCAAATTGGGAACACTGAAAGATGCATAACGAACAAAATTAAAAGCAGCAGCATTATGGGAATTTTTACATGTTATGAACGAATTATGATGGAAACAGGAAGTTGTCCTACTTTAACATACGCTACACACAGCCATTTGATTCGTATATTTTTACTTTTACAAAAAAAATTACCAATTATTTTTTTAAATGTTGTGTGATATAAATAAAAAATAAAACAATATTAAATAAAACCAACTTAAACCGCAGAAAGTGAGAATTTTTTACCAATCCATCCCCAATCTATTCTCATGGCATGTGACAAATCACACAGCGTATTATGATAGCGATAAGATAAGATGATAGCAATAACACCTTTGTAAACTATTTGTATGGTCCAAGATTAACATTAACATTCTCAAAATAAGTCTTAATTTACCGGTATGTTGAATCACTATTTAAACCATCTTTACTCTATTAGTAAAATAAATCTGTTACATTTTTTTTCAGACCTAGTTTTCTTGAAATAGACGAACTACACGCGTTCCATTGATTGTTTTATCGGGCCGCCGGCGTCGAAAGTGGCGTAGATCGTTGTTAAAAGTATACAATGAAAGGTCGTATTCGTTTTCATCTGGAGATAGCATCGCACATCCCCCGCATTGTGTACAGGCAATCAGAGTGAAACTGATTGAGAGGAACAAGGCTCCGGTTGAGTCCTTGCTCACTCTTGAGATGGACTTGAGTGAGTACTTAAGTACACATACTATTGTACAAAACTGTCACAAATTTTAGAGATACAGGGTGATCCAAAAAACAATATTGTGAATATGGTTTCTCTTTGAGTTTTTTAAATTATAATATAAAATATGTAAAACAATAAAAATAAAACACATAACAAAGTATATTTTATGAAATGATTACTAAACATTTGCTATAACGTTTTGTTAGTATAAACACATTAAGATTAACCCAAAAACTGTTAAGATGCGCCGACCTTGCTTTTACCTCCGATTGCGAGACTCACGCGCATCTAGATCCGATCGGAAGGCCGCCGCGGTTCCCAGGCGGAAATCGATCCGCCATTGTTATTAACGATCCTTGATCATCGTTAGGGGTCCGGCTAATATATGATCTTAGGTTAAGATATAGATCTTTACTACGGGGTGTTCACAAATATTATTTAAATATGTAAAACAAATGCATAAATCGGAATAGTTTGTAAAGAGCAAAAATATATAGTGCGACCAAAAAGAGTAGAAATTAAATGAGGGCGCCACTTTCTACGTAACTGTCACATTTTTGACGTAAAATGCGTAAACATGGCAACAATTTTGTATGGATTTTTTTTAGTTGCAGCTGTCACCACTGGCTCGACTTTTTGGCCAGGCTATACTGCAGATATGGGCCGCTTAAGACTTTCTGAAAATGTAAGACAAGGCAAAGTAAAAGTGCCATTGTTATCCAAATGTTTGTACTTTAGTGTTAATTTTTACTGAGACTAATTTTGTATTTTCTGAACGCCCTGATTTCCTCCTATCTGCAGGTCACTGATTAGTCATTAATTATGCACCTAGTATATTCTGTGGCTTAACCTATCCTTCCTGAAAGACTTGGAACTTTAGTGGTAGTGGTTTAGCGGTTTTTGCACCTTACACTACTTAAGTACATACTTACTTATTGTGATATGCTTACTCGTGCTGCCTCTTAAAAGTTACACGCGTGACATTACTTACAGCTACTTACCACCAACAACATAATCAATTAGGTTTCAACTAAAAATTTTACATAAAAAAACTAGTAGATGTCATTTACAGTGTGATGTGTGCTAATGTGGACTAAAAGTACATACCATACCATAAGTAATAAGATACGATATAAAGGGTGTCCTAAAATGCTTCGATTATGATATGGGTATATTATCGAAGCATTTTAACACATCCTTTATATGCGCACAAATGTTCCCACGACATACTAATGAGATATTTTGATGGATAAATCGGAATTACTTACGGACGTTTTGTTAAAGTTTAAAGTACGATGGTCCAGGCTAAGTTAATGCTCGGTAAAGGTCAATGACACGGCTTGTCACGTTTATTTTACTTTGTTTTAGCTTCATTTGCTTCCATATCGTAAATGTATTGTTGGCGTTATATTAACTTGAAGTAAGAGCTGCTACAACGTTGTAGATACGATGTAGCAGCAATATGGCCTGTTCTCGTAAACAAGTTGGATAGAGAGCCAGCTATACGCTCAAGGGGGGCGGAGTAAGAATTCATGTTCACTCACAGGTCTAATTAGCTAGTTTATACGACTGCTTGAAAAGGATAGTATTGCTTACTTTTCGTCTGTGCGTATCCTCGTCCTGCCCAAGTATTTTGTTTATACTTCCTGTTTCTGGCCTGGGTCCCCTCTATGTGGCATATAATTTATCGTCCGAAACTGTTTTAGCATAACAGACTTGGCATAATCGGTTTTCGCCGAATGGTAATGTGGCAGAAACCTTATTTAGCATAATTTGTAACATCCCGAAAATGAGTTAGTCCGAAACTATAGTTACCCGGAATTTTTGTTTTCGCATAATTTTTCTCCAGATTAAACGGACAATATAGTAGGTTAGGTTAGGTTTATTTTATAACTTTTCAAAAAAGTCAAAGGTATCAGTAGAATAACAATTATGCGAAATTAGTATTCTGCGAAATCATACATTCGGAAAATTTATGTATTCGGACTGACGAAATTCTGCGTAATCAAACTATGCGAATGTAGATTCTGCGACACTAGATTATGCGTAAAGCCTAATATGGCTATATAGATTATGCCACAAAGAATTATTACTTACAAAATTATGCCACAACAGGGTGAACCTTCTGGCCAATGTCCTCTACAAGGGACAATTTTACATATAAAATTTGATTTCCCGGGCAGAAACTACCAAATCGAATGTGTCTTGTGTTCTTAACACTGGGCAGGACGAGGGCATGTAGGGTAACCCATAATTTCATCGAATTTCACTTCATCGATTTTATCCTTTCATAGAACTTAATTTCATCGAACACAATTTTCTGCTGAAACCGTGATGTTTTCAGGATATCTATCGGCGAGAAATGGCTTGCGATGAAATGAAAATGGAAGTTACGTGCGTTGAAAGGTGTTTCGAATAAAAATATTGATGCCCATCTATGTAGGTACAGGATTTCCAGCTGCTTAATAGCTTTCGGCTGGCTATCGCTATCACGCTTGCACTCGCAACTGACAGTATATTTGTCGGTCGTGTGTCATAGAAAAACGAAGATTGCCGATAGCTATTTTAAGATAATGGAATCACTGTATGTGAGTAGTTTGGATGTATTGTTTCTTGGTACCCTAGAAGAAGTAGAACGGTGGCCTTTGGCAACGAGGTATCGTTAGATTCGTATTAACGAAGCGAGTGTGATCAATAAAAAAAAAAAAAAAATGGCGGATAAAATAAAAAACCCTGACGGTTCGCAAAGCTTTTGCAACCTTGGGATTGCAAATGTTCATGGTCTTCAAAACCCACTTACCATCTAGAGGTTCACCATGATATGGCTAAGCAATTCAGTTTACGGTGCGAGAAAGAGACAGAGCCGTACACACTCATCCTAAATGGAATTGCTCACCCAAATCTTGGTAACCCCCCTGGTTGCCTATTATCACTTTTGCCTTCCCCATACCATAAAAATTTAACCTCAGTAGTTATTTTAAGCACTTGACATGACGTCGAGATCTCGAGATCTTCGTGCGATGATCGCCGGCTAGATCAGAATGGCGTTGCGCAGAGCTGCGTGCCGCGGCGAGCGCTCACCGAGTTGCGTGCGCCGGAGTCGCTCACACGGCCGCCTCAGGGACAGGCGGCAGCGGGTCGGCCATAAGTGACAGCGGGCTGGTCATAAGCGAGTAGAAAATTATGGCATCAATTTGACATTGACATATTTTTAAAATTAGTAAACATAATATTAAATTCAACACAATATTTTTTAATTTTATTTCGTCACCAAAATTTATTTGGGGAAATACTCTCTCAGTGAGTTTTTAAGTTAAAAAATAATAGGGCTAGGCAGATATAGATTATTTACTTATAACAATAGTGTCATTTTCGTTTCATCCATGTTTTTTCCCCAAAGAAATACAGCAGTGCAATGAAAAGACAGGATTCAGCGACGCAAAATATGTACAGGCACCTTATTAATCTCAAGCCTACACATATTGTTTCATTAGTAATATGATTGTAGATACGCTTACAATTATCCAGATTAGCGTATCAATTAGAATCTAAATGTTTTTTTCTCCTTATTTAAAGTACTTGTTGCGGAGACTGAAAACCAGCGGGGTTGCTGAATCTCATATCCATTTTACCGCACTTACTATGTAGTACTTAACATTTTTTTATAAAACTAACTTTTTATCTTGTTTAGCCTGATATCCTGTTTTGTGTCAGTCAATATGTTTTTATTAATTAGTAAAAACTTCATTGATTATTTAATTACTTGATAAAATAACCCAATTCGCTTGTGACTCGTACCACGCAACACTTTCACCTCATCGCAGCCGGGATGCGCGGGAGTCGCCCGACCGAGAAATCGATTCAGAAATCATTTAATTGACTCCGCTGCTGTAATACGATGTAATACGAATCATTCGGTACAATGCTCCCAGATAAGCATTGTGCGTTGCTGTGCGTTGAGATAATTTGGGCTTTTTGTAAATTTTTTTTGGTTGTTGTAGTTGGTAGTGAGTAAAGGGATTTAAGATAATGTTTTATTGATATAAAATAGGTACTTACTAGAAGAAGCTAGGACGGATAAACCTGAACTACCCAGTGTCCTTTCCCATATTGAAGTTAAGTACTTAACATAACATTATATTTAGTGTTAATAAGTTATCATGAAAAAACTTTATATATTAAAAATATAAATAATATTATAAAGAGAAAAGATTAACGCTTGTAATTTAAAAACTCGAAAATGAATGGACAGAGGTGATAACCGCGAAAAAAATAATTAAGTAATTTGTTTTTCTTGAATCCTGGAATTCCGGAATTAGTCGCGACACTTAAATTTACTTACACACTTTACATATTCGAAACACTGGCGAATACTTATTTTGACTGGCCTAATTGCATGTATGTTGCTTTAAGCGTTGAGTTTCGTGTCAAACGCAATTGTGACAAGGGCTTAACGCCACTTCGCACGGTTTCAATTTTCAAAGATTTACAACAATAGTTATTAAACAATGAACAAGCTCGCAAAACATGCAATCAGTCAACTTATATCTTGTAAGACATAAGTCCAAGGGAATTGATCATGGCAAAATCAAAATCGCATTTTGAAATAGTACTCAAATTATAATTAAATTTACTCAATACAACTTTACAAATGGACGCGCTGTATAACATATTACAGGTTGGTAAAGGTTTTGCCAAAAGTAATACCTAAGCGTTAGATTATTGACTACACGTTAGCCTACTTGGTAGTGACCCGGTGAAGCTAGTGGCCCTGAGTTCAAATCCCAGTAAGGGCAGATATTTGTGTGATGAGCACTAGTATATGTTTCTGTGTCTTGGATATTTTCTATGTATTTAGGTATGTTCTCTAAACAGAAGTTTACTGTTGTCTAATACACATAGCACAAGACTAGAGCTTCGCTTGGAACAGAATTTGTGTGAAATTATCCCCTGATATGTATTTAATTGAATTATGTCCGTTTTCGAAAATTGAAAACGTAAACGTTATGCACCTCTTAGCTCCCAGTCTGTTTCCGGTCTCCTTCCCACAAACCAACACCACGTTGACCCCGCCGCCAATACCAAAGGCGCCTAACTACATAGTTATAGTTAAAGCATTTTAAATTTAATGCAGTTACTTATAGAGTATAAAATGCTTTGACTGCTACATTGCAGTTAGCTACCTTTTTTAGTGTTACGGCACCCCGGGCCGCTTAACCTGCGGCGCTGCGGGCCAGGCCGTAATAAAGTTCACTTTCCAACGAACACGTTTAGAAAGACATTAGGGTAAGAGGCGGGTTGACCTTTGTGCAGCTTTCCTCTGCGACACAGTGCATGTACATTCAGTAGCTAAACTAAACAGATGAATTTTACCCAGAGTTACCAATTTAAAATTCTTGGAACTTTCAAGAAGAATGAAATGCCATCAAAAGTAGTTATTAGAAATGAAAGAAAGAAAAGAAAGAAAAATGCATTAATTCACTACGTACACAAGACACACTGAAAAGTAAAAACAGAAAACAGCAATAAACAAAGTACGAGTAGTGAGTGTGTCTTCGCGGAAGTGAATCGGACACTAGCTCAGCATAATGCTGAGGTGTTAAACACCTGCAGCGCCAAATGTACATTACTTGTTTTTCAAATAAACATGTCAAGAAGATGCTGAAGCTGAAAATATCCATAGAAAATACAGTAACGTTTCTCTCCCCTTAAACCTAGTCTGGTTTTTACGATTATTGTGTATTTTGTAGATATTATGAAAAACTGGGTCTGTACGTTTTACTTTCCTAAAAAATACGTTTTGGAAAGAAACAAATAAAAAATAACTAATTAAAACGTACAAACCTAGGTTTTTATAACAACTACAACATATTAAAACATCGTGGAAATCGGACTTGTTTTAGGGGTTGAGAAACCGCCCGGAGCTGGAAAATTATGGAAAAATTCACATAACTTTGATGCAAGCCAAATCTAATCCTGGCATGACACGCGAATATATTTTATATTAAAAAATAGGCCTTAGAGTTCTTAACATTTGGGAACAGGAGAGACATCTTTTGTTTCTGTGACTGTTTATGACCCAATTGAATAATAGTTAGCGGGATGTGCAATTGAAATAGAAAACACTGACACAGCTGTAGTTGAACTACATACATATATAAATACATATGTTCAATCCTGTCTCCCAATAGGCTAGGCCGAGACTATGGAACGCTGCACCGGTCTAAACATACAACTTTCGCTCCCTCTACATTCATCAATCTCTTCATGCACGTACGTCGGTTTCGGGTGCTTTTGATTTGGCCCTTATTCAGCACATCGCGAATCGCGTAGTTGAACTACTGTACAGTTTATACTGCGTCGAGACATGGCTTGTTTACTACACCCCACGCCGGATAAGCGATCTAGCCAACGATCTTTGTGTTATTATAATAAGAAGTGACATCGTGAATTAATCGACATTATTGTTTGACGGATCGCTTCCGTGGGTGGGCATTAGTCTGGCCAGAGGCATCTAGACTGCTCTACTTTTTGCTCTTTCTCCAACTTTCTTTGAAGCATTATTCGAAATTATTCCGTGTAATTTAATGTAATTTATTTTACTGAACGCATTTGCTTCCCAAAATTGAGAGTTGACGATAATGACTTAAATTGTGGATGCGTAGTTGTAGTTGTACCAAGGTAGAACATTAGTAGAATGCAATGTCTTACTCACGTTTCCTAAAAAAACGTTATTATTTCTGACTTTTCCTTTATTATAACAATAGAGGTTCTTGCTAAGGAACACATCGTAACGAAATCTACATCACATAAATAAATCTGTAGTGCACTGCTAATTCTAGGAACGTGTTCAAAGAGTATCTAAAAAAACAAGAAATAGTGGAGGATGGACACTAATAGACTTCTTATCAAACAACATCACAATATCAAGGTCACCAAAACAATAGAACTATTAATCAGCTTTTCAAAGGCGAATGTCGAAATATACTAATATCCGTTTTCAAATAACTTCCGAAACACGTTAATTGTACTAACTGGGTTGTTAATACAATAGATTTGTTCAAATGTCGGAAATGAGATGCGGATTAACAAACAATATGGGAAATGAGATGGACCGAGAGTGTTACCCTGAGGAACGCTGATAGTATTTTCTATTATTTGTAGTGCAGCCCTGGTGCATTCCGTACTTGAATCATGAAGCTAGAAATATATCGGCTTGCATCTTTGTGTACTCAATATGAGTTATGCGATAGCAAGGAAAGCACAGAGTTGAGATGTTTGACATACCTAAACGCTGTCTAAAGATTCGACGGTGAAATAATTTGTAGCTTTATAAAATTGTCTGTTGTTTTGTATTCGGCCGAAGATTCTCGCAAAAACCCGTCTCCTAATGATGCAAATGCAATCGGCACGAAGCGGCAACAATTTGTAAACAAACAATTGCATCGGAAACACCATCATTGTTATTGTTACTTTATTGCACCTAGGGTTAGCAATGCTAAGCTTACAATTAATTGAATTGGTTGTTCATATATCAAAGTTGAACATTATCCCTTTTTCCAAAGTTTTTGCTTCAAAATCCCTTCTTGGACCCGAACTATTGCAACTTATTGAAACCAAAAAAATGGACAGGAAAACTTTCTAAAGAATCACCATAATCGGTTCCGTGCAGCCGGAAGTTGAAATCATCGAGCTGTTTAAAGATCTGTGCAAAATGTCAATGTCAAAAGTCTTGACAAAGTTACAATTTAATGACATCAATTTAAACTCACGCTCTTTTATAATGCGTATAATCAGACGGTTCACCAGATGGAAAGCAGATACCGTGGCCTACATAAAACAACACGAAGGCAAAAAAATTAAAGACCCTTATAATAAAATACCATATTACGGATCGTAGTGTGAAAAATCCAATAGTAATTGATGATTGTGACTTACCACTAGCATTTTTTATTTATGAGAGACAGCCCTGAGTTCACGCTAGTTCATCAAAGGCGTTACTAGAGCGATCGCGAGACAAGTTGGCCGATTGTTCGCGGCTTTTTCGAGCAACGTACATTTGCATACACGCAGTTCACTCATACACACAAGCTTATAGATAAATTAATTGATTCTTGCTTTCAGTGTAACGGTAAAACCAACAACAATGATTCAACAAATCGATCTAGTCTCAAAATAAGCTTTAGGTAAATATTTTCCTTTTCCTGCGATCGAACATGTGACCGCTAGATTCGTACGTAGGGTCAAGATGCTACGAGTATGCATCGCTAAGTCATCCAAATTGCCTTAGACGTTAAATATACATATTTATATAGAATAACCTGGAATATCTAATCGTGATGATGTCAAATATCCATGGCCATTTCCAAATATATTTATTTCCAAATCCATCAAAAACAATTAACATCATCATGATCAGCATCATCATCATCATCATTGTCGTCTAGGTCATATGTTTTAATATATTCCGCTCCCAAATACTTTGAATGTATTGTCCTCTCTACCCCTCTCTTATTAGTACTGAGTCTAATTGATAGTTCCTAAACCAAAACTAAAGATGTAGGGTAAAATTGAGTAAAAACATAAAATATTAAGACACATTAATATGAACAACAATTGAATGTAATAAATTGTACAATTTTGCATGGGTCAGGCTTTCCAAGGACGGCCTATTGTTTAAAGTCTTAAAATGATTGACTTCAGCCAACCTTCGGGGCTATTCATTATAACCTCATATTGTATGGAAACAGTTGTTGAGGATTGTCGGGGGCTAATCGGCGCTTGCGCAAGTACTGTCAAGGAAAAAAGTGTTTTGACCAATGCGTCAGATAAATTTGTTCTATTTTCAACCGAAAAAAATTGTCGTAAAGTTTTGTCTCAATTTTGTTCAAAGACAGAAAGTGACATAACACAAAAGTTGAACAGAGGCTCGAGGAATACAAATTTAATTAATAATGTTTTAACATAAATTAAAACTAAAATGTTATTATGTCGAATATAAATTAAAACTAAAAATATGGAAAATTAAAATAATTTAAGCAAAAATTCATTTCTTTAAAACTCATAAAAAAAAAAAGATGAAATGGAAATTAAAAAAGAAAGGGCGAATATTAGTTCCATATTTTTGTTTATTTTTGTCTGTCACACGAATATGATTTTCATGATAAGTAAAAAAACGAATTTTGTGCAAAAAATAAAACACTTAATAGATTTACTATCACTAAACCTATTCACGCTGTCCATAAGGTCACAAATCGGGCCAAAATTTTACGTCAAACTACGAAATTTAATAACTTCACCCTGTCTCCTCGGTAGATACTCGATAACCCTCGCTAGGCAAATAAAGAGAAAGCAATCCTACCTCTTACAACATCTCAAGCGAAAAATCGTGAACAATCCTCTTCTGATACATATTTCATGGCACGAAGTTTCGCCACGGACGGAACAAACAAACGGACAAACGACGCGATAATTACAGGTTATAATCAGTGTAAATTATTACTGACGATCCGAGTGATGGTTTTGTAATGAATAATTATTTTAGAACAGTTATTAAATCATTGTGTGGCGAAGGCCAACTCATTGATATTAGTGTTAGTTATAATTGTTTTTAAGTCTTAATTATATATTATGGGTGATTCGGATCCGTGTTGTCCAATTTTAAATATCTGTTAACCTAAATTTATACATATTTTATTCTCGTTATACTGGAATCCAATTGAATGTTTATAAATATAGGTTTACTTACATACCACGTGTCCCAAAACTCAACGATAAGCCGGCACCAGAGGATGGAGCTGCTTATGATTAGTCGAGAAAAAATAAGGAAAAAAATATATCTTTTCCTTATTGGTATTGGTATTGGTAGTATCTTGACGTGTAAAAGTGCCCGAGCGGCCTACTTACTAAATAAATTTCTTTTATCTTTTTTATCTTTTTTATTTTTTCTCGACTAATCATAAGCAGCTCCATCCTCTGGTGCCGGCTTATCGTTGAGTTTTGGGACACGTTGTATACAGGGTGACTCCTAAGTGGAGAACAGAAATATTTTTTCTTATTCTGTAGCTTTAGTTCTAAAACGTTTACTTAACAATATGTAAAAATCTTTTTTGTTTTTTGTTATAATAGAATCAATAATTAGTTTTCAATTTACCTGATTTCGTGGTCACACTGGTCACCCTACTTCTGTTTAACGGTTTTCTTTGGTTCGCTTCGTTTTATGTGAGTTTTCTGTATTATACGTAGAGCCTTCGCCAAAAGTGTTGAGTACCCATGCGTTTTTCATATAAAAGTATAAAACTTTAAAAGGTGCATTTATATAGTTTTTATAGAAAGTTGTGTATCTATCGGAAATATAAGTCATATTTATTGATGTAAAGGGAAATTCCGTGATAAAAATTACAATTAATCATTTTATTGTAAAACCCGAGTTTTTCTAGCTTCAGTTTTCTCACGCAAATAGCTACTTCGACACGATATCTATCAATGATTTGCATATGTTCCAACACTTTTTTTTATATTTTACGTCTTTGTGTATTTGTTAAATTGAAAAACAAAACTTTATTTATAAGATACAAAGGAGAAACAAAACTAACAGATGGTGAAAATCACATCAAAATCCGTTACGTGGTTTAAGAGGAGGATACAGAGAGACAGACAAACAGACAGACGTGTAAGGTTTTTTTTTTATTTATCGTTTTACCATGTAAATATTAGAGAAGATTCGAATCAGAATTGGTAATATTATTACTGTGATTCTCGTGTTAGATCGTTTTTTTACTAAAAAATTGATCGTTGTTTTGGATACTAGTGCAATTTTAAATTTAAGTTCCTACAGGATACCTGTTTTTAACTCCGTATAATTTCCTTTCAAATTCGTTTTTAAAAACATTGATTTCCGATCTAACTTCACGCGTCGTTACCTGTCCAAAAACCATTGCATCCTTGATCCGAATATTACCGAAGTTGTTTGAGATCTTTATTAAAGAGCCTCGTTCTTTATCTACAACATTGATTATAATCCCATTAATTTTATTACAATACACACTGGCAACATTACAAGTAAATTAACCGCCGAACTTAAGTTGTCAAGGGGTGTTATTCTCTTAAAAACGGCGTTCTGAACGCGTGAACGAGTGGCGAGTTTAAGTAGTCCCGTCAGAGCGTACAAAACACATTTTGGCGCGTGCATTCTCAATTAGGCAGCAGGGCTTCTGCCAAACGATCGAACGTAAAAAGGCTGCCTAATTGAGAACGCACGCGCTAAAATGTGTTTTGTACGCTCTGACGGGACTACTTAAACTCGTTGGTTCGCCGCGTTCACTCGTTCACTCGTTCGACCGACCGAACGCCGTTTTTAAGAGAATAACGACCCCACACTCTCGTGGGCATAAGAAGACTCGTAGCTACTGACTTCGGTTGAATGTTTCCTCGTCGTAAATAATGCATTCGGCCAACGTCATCGCTATAAATGTATAGGATTGACGTAAGCTGCCAGACGGTCGAATCGAGTGCTTATGACAATTCGATACATTATGACAATTTTCCAAAACCGTTTTCGTTAGCGCATCTTGTCTAGGGCCCAGCATAGAAAACGTCGTCGATTCACACCTACCTTAAGTACCTACTCGTACCTACGAGCACGCAGGCCATTTTAAACCCCCCGGTTAATACTATCAAAGAAGTCTACACCCAGTGCAAGTCAAAAGCTCTTCAGACGTTCTATTCTACTTGGTAAACCCATACTGCTTTCGACATGTTATCGTATTGCTTTTCACTTGGCTACCATTACTGACAAGTAAATAAGAGCTATGGTAACGTTGACAATATGATAAAATGTCAAGTTAGATGCTAGGTTTGAATCTTCAACGCAAATAAACGAGGGAGAAAGCAGCAGGCACCATCTCGAAGGCCTTTTGAAGTGTGATTGTATAGTAAATACTTGTCGCCATTTTTAAATCGGCAAGAATTCCGCAACTGCTTTCGTATTTCTACCCCGAGTGTACACAAATGGCTGGAACGTTTTAAAAATTCGTGAATACCGTTTTTGTCGGGATTATAGTTCGCTTTGAGCGAGCTAATACCTGGCCAATTATTAGGTATTTGGTGGCTTTGTGTCGGCACTGCACTAATTAGGCAGGTGAACGGTCAGCACTCCTTGACCTAAATTTATTAGTGTGTCTTTTAGAAACTATTCTAAGTTTCGTTAAGATTATGTTATAACGTAACGTATGTTTTTTTTTAATAACAGTCTTTCAACTTACTCGTACCATCACAACAATATCGGGGAGTACATTTCTAAAGTCTTTATTAAGTAACATGGTATTTGTTTAAATGGCAATAGAAACCTTGAATTTCTCTAAAATGTATTAATATTTTTGTGTTCGTCATTAAAAGTGTGTTGACTCTTTTCACAATTATAGAAATCAACGTGCGCGCAAAATATAAACCAAAAAAGCAATTTATAAGTACGATCTCGGACCTACGTCTTATGCCTACGTGTAAAACGCATTTTAGCTCATTGAAGTTTGAAATGGTCTATTTTGAAATACTTACAAAAAACTCTACTCTTTACATCTTAGCCTAATTGTGCAAATTGTGGTTATAGAATTATCAACAAGTTTTTAGAGATGTTTGTAATTCTGTTGCTCTGCCTACCCCACTCTGGGAACGAAGGCGTGAGATTATGTATGTATGTACAAAAACTCTCTCTTTGTTCAATTTAAATATGTCTGTGATGAGCATGAATCGGGACTTATTTTAGAATCTTGGTGGTTCTTAAGTATATTTTATTTAAAAAAAACTTTAAACATAAGTACAGTCAAGTTCATAAATATGTGTACACTTTAGTACCTTATCTATTTAATGTCATGTTTAAACTGCCATACATGAATTGTCACAACGATTAAAGCGACAAGGTACTAAAGTGTACACATATTTATGAACTCGGCTGTACTCGTATACGTATGTAGGTATGTCTCTAAGCTTATAGAGCTTAGTTTGGAACGAGATAAATTTGTCTAAGATTGTCTTCTAACAAATGTTTATTTACCGCACCGCTCTGCGCCCGCGCCTCTCAATTCCAATGAAGTAACAGATATTACTTATTGCACAATCGCAATAAATCCTACCTACAGCAGAGGCTTAGCCTTTTTCCCGTCTTGAGTAATTGCAGATCTAGAAATTATCGACCCGACCCGGTCGAACAGATCCATATCGATCAGGTCACAGCACAATAACGGAGCTGCGCGGGCGCTTCTAATTGCGCCGATCTCGTAATGTAGCGCCGATATGACGACTGGGTATAGTTATTGTCGTTGTGTGGTTTATTTATCTAAGGAAGAGCTTACATTTCCCTAATTGGTCGGCAACGGACCGACAACTCTTTTTGAGTTGCTGGTGTTTATGAGCGGTGGTGACTAGTACCCATCAGGTAACCCGCATGCTCGTTTGCCTCCCCCTTTCAGAAAAAGAAATGATTTCCACAAAACGGCTCGTATCGCGTCCAATTCGTAAAATTATTATTGTCCATTTATTCCGGAGTCGATGGCGCGTCGCAGAATACTTTCGGCTACGATCGGGTCGCGGAAGACGCCTGCGGTGTACCTAGTTGCTGTGCGTGGTTGGGCAATATTGACTTTAAGTACTGTGTACATAATTTAATATCGTTTAAAGAGTGTGAAATCCGTTCCGATCCGATGCGATGCGAGCCGTTTGGTGGAAATCATCCTTTAGATGATGTACTTACTCGTATTTGATTCCGTAAGTTATAGGCCCATACACACATACTCGTAAGGCTATAAAGAGATTTAGAGGATTTTGTAAGTTTATTTATATGTGGAGGGTAATTTCTGATAAATTCTCTCACCATTTGAGAGAAACATTATTCAAGAAGGACATAATGCTATACAGGGTGTCCGAGATATAGCGGTCAACCTTTCAGAGCTGGATACCTAAGTGTCCAAAGTATCACGAGATATTAAAAGTTTTATTTTTTTTGGAAATGCTGTACCCTGGTTTCACTATTTTCGATGCCACATCCATAGTTCATAGATTTTTTTCTTTTATTTTCTGTTAACAAACTACTTTCGAATCGTCGTAACAACATTTGTAAATAATTAGCAGTTTTTTATTATTCAAGATTTTAATCTGATCTGTCACCTTTTTCTCTAAAATCATCTGCTATCAAGCTGAATTTTGGAAAAGATCTATGACTAGACTCTAAGCTCAATATTTTCTTAGAAGTACTGTACGTATCATGACGTTCCTAATTAAGTCAGCCGGAGATTTCCAAAGCTCGCCCCCGAGCTTCGCACGATCCCGTCCCGTCCCGTCGCGCCCGATAACGGCTCTCACTCACGCGCATGTTTATCGGTCTTGGATCTCACTCACTCGCCGTTTTACGTCTTATTCGTTTCAGTATAAGTGTTGCAAAGTTTAAACTGTGCAAAATACATTTATGATGCACATTAAGGGTGAGTATCCACCAGAGCGGATCAAGCGGAGCGGTGGGTGAGGATATGAGAGCTGCGTTGAGCGAGGCTAGGGATTTTTTTCCTCACACAGCTCTGGTGGAAACTCACCCCAAAGTTGAACCGCGATCTACTATAACAAAGACCGCAATGCGTTGCCAACCCTAAGATGGAATGCATTTATTTATATGCCTGTTATTTCACCGATTGTTTTATCCCCACACCGGAACACAACAATATGCGTACGTTGCTGTTAGGCGGTAGGTTAAAAGGTAACATATAAAAATTAACCCTCAATGAACTTTTTTACTTAATTTATTATTTTAATACCCTACAGGAGAAATACGGTAAAATTATGTGTAAAATAAAATACGGTTTATAGTAGTTTTCTTTACATACCTACTCGTAGTATAAAATAATGTCGCTTCTCGCCGTCTGTCCCTCTGTATGTAACCTTAGATCTTTCAAAATACGCTACGAATTTTAATGCGGTTTGCAGAATGATTGAAGAGCAAGGTTCATAATATAATAGTGCCCGGAGCAAAGCGAGGACGGGTCACCAGTTTAGATATAAGTGTGAGCTCTTCAAGCGATGACAGCAACAGATAAATCGTATCGTTCATTATAATTCAAAAAAACTATTGGCATATGTCCACTTATTAACTTAAATAAAAATTGATGTAGTCAATACTCGACCTAAAATTATTTTATACTTGTTCCAAAAACTAAAAAAAAATATTGAAATAATACTTCCCAAATACAAGAGAATGTATTATATAGATTACATAACAATACTTATAACTATATGCAAAATGAGTTTACACTCACCTGTTACAATAGGTACTAAAACCGTTTAACGGAGTAGTTCAGAGCAGTTAAAAATAAATACAAAGATTAAAACGAACGTAACCGATAATATTATCCAACAAGGCGAGCACCAACATACCACCTTGGTCCCTGGACTCATTACACATGTATTAACACAGGGGTCAACATTTTCTAGCTAGTTATCTGCTATATAACCAAATATAATTTGATCTCTGCTTTTAAACTGTTAAAACGACGCTGAAGAGCAAAATAAAATGGTTAGTCAATTAACTAAACGCAAAGATACATACCAGGAAGAAACAGACAAACAAATTGTTTCACTTTCACTGTCTACGTAGAATTAACCATATTCACGTAATTTCTAGTTTTGCATATGGATTGTTAATAAATTATACTTTTATGGTTGTTTAAGAAGAGGTTTTAAATTTTAATAACAGAGTGGTTGTAAAAGGAATTTGAATAAATATCAATAAATAGCATCTTTGGGTTTTCCCACAACGATAAACTGTTACGTAAGTTAAGCTTTGTTAAAGTATTTTTTTGCGAAAATTACTGACTAGCTACCTCTAGCAGTATCTATTTAAAGTAGTCACTGTAGCTACTGTATTTTTACGGTAGCTACTGTATTGATTTCCAAACCAAAATATCTAAAATCAGGAAACATTGTGTGACGGTACACGATGACTTAAAGACGTTTTTATAGAGCTAACTAGCTGACCTGACAGATTTTGTCGTATCATTTTTTTCTGGGCCACTTTCCCATTATTTTTTTCCTTAAAACCGTAACCGGACTATTAAGAACATTTTAAAACAATTGCCAAATCTTTACAGTCGTTCTCAAGCGATACTAAAGAACACCATTTCATTTTTATTATTTATACAATACAGGCTTCTGCACGCTACTTCATCCACGTAGATTTCTAGTATCGTTATTCACAGGGGAACTTTTTTTTTTTTGGAATGAAAAGTAGCCTATGAGTTAATCCAGGGAATAAGCTATATTCATTCCAAATTCTTCAAGCTGTTGCAGCGTGAAGGAGTAACTAACAAACTGATACACACACAAACTTTCGCATTTATAATATTTGTGAGATACTTAGATGAAGATTTAATAACACTCCTTTGTTGAATTGGGGGTCAGTTATATGTCCCACACACAAAATAAATAAAAAGTCTACTGTTGATTCAAATAATGTTAACGTAAATTCGAATAAAGACATAAAACCTAATCTATGTTAACAACCATCAAACACAATACCCGACAATTCTACAACGATTATGTCACGTATTAACCAATCACAGGCCGGCGAGCCACGACGATACCCCATCTCGCCCGATCTCGCCCGATCCGTATCTGCCTCGTGACGGTTGAAAGTTAGCATGGGAAATGTTGGGTTTCACAAGCGATGAGTCGAGGAAGTCACCTGTGAGTGGTGTCGGGGATAAGAGGTAGCGGGAGCGGAAGCGCTTTATCGCTTTTGGTTGTCCGCTATTATATAATATAATGCTATTGTTTTCAAGAACAGAGATTTAAATTGAAGGTATTAACTTAATATGTAACATAAAATTCCAGTTTGATTCTTCATTCCAGAGGTTAGTACGTAGACAACTTTTTAATATCCATCTTCAAATGACACCTTACACCGTTTTTTAATTGATGAATTGATGAATCTTATCCCTTAACCTACCGCTAAGCAACAGTGTTCACATTGTGTTCCGGTGTGGGGATAACACAACCGGTGAAATTACTAGCATAGAGGCATTACCTCCTCAGGGTTGGCAACATTTTCGGTCTTAGGATTACTGTCTTAAGATTGTAGTTTAGAGAATGCAAATGTCGATGGGTCACAAATCCCACTTACCATCAGCCCTATTTCACCATCTCGACAATGACAGGTGACTGGTGGCAATTTGCTATACGTTGCAAAGTTAACAAGCTTTCACATCAGTGGGATTCATATCAGCTGCACCATGTACACTGAGTTGTGACCTGTCGTTGTCAGGATGGTGGCCTGTGTGCTCGCCTTCCGCATGCCATTTTTTTTCTACATTAATTATGAAAAAAAATTAGAATCGGATATAATTTCTTGCACCATAACCTCTCCTGCTTCAGATTAGCATGTAACCAGTAGCTACAACGCGGAGCACTCCTGCGCAGGTCGTTGTTGATTGACGACGATCAGCATAATTGAGCGCTGCCGTTTATGGGTGGCCGCGCTTTCTTCCTTATGGTCCCTTCCATAAACAATTGAGAAGATGCATCCACTATGATTTGTTTGACGCCTATATCCGTTTATGGTTTCGTAGCTTTCAAACGATGGATGGAGCGATTTCGTTGCAGTTATATTTATTTTAAAGCTAGTTTTATATGGATGGTTTTTAGCTAAGTTTGCTGGAAATTGGTTAAGAGTTATTATTATTTATTTAAACTTTATTGCGCAGTACAAAAAGTAAGTACAAATGACGGACTAATTGCTTAAAATATTCTCTACCAGTCAACTATTAGGCCAAGCAGAATAGTTGCAGTGTGCAAACATTTCAGCATACCTTTAGTTATCAGCTCTGAAATAGGGCTTGCAGTTGCGTAGAATTGTTTTAATTAAAGCTTGTATGTAATTACCAATTCGGGACTATGGGAGTCCCGGACCTTTGGAAGGCGTACATGGAGCCGAAGCCAACACGCAGAGGCCCTTTAGACAAGTTTAATTTAGTAAAGTGATGGGACACCAACCGGCGATTGACCCTGAGTTCAAACTATAGAAGTAGGTACCTACATATATGCTCCCACGGACAACCACCTGTTAGAATAATAAATGGTCTAAGATCCGAATAGGAGAAGATTTGCACCGGGCTGTTTATTCGATGAAAAGTATTTTATATCAAATTTAATACGCTTAATAATATTTGGCGAATAGGCAGGCTGAAAAATTTCAGTCCAGTACTTATATCATTTAAAAAAAAAAAAACTTTAAAATTGCAAATGTTTGTTTAATAGAGAAATTACATACTAATCGAAAGTATGAAGTCTATAGAATATGCAAACGTTAGGTTTGGTGCAAATTACTAGTACCGACTTACCTTTTTACACCTGCCTAGCCAATAGCTTGACGAGAAAAAAATAGTCAAACTAACGTTTGCATATTCTATAGGCTTCATACATTCGATGGTATGTAATTTGTCCATTAAACAAGCTAGTGTATTTTTTTAAAACGAAGTTAATTTTTAATTTTATTATTAATTATATACTGGACTGAAATTTTTCAGCCTACCTATCCGCCATATATTACTTAGCATATTAAATTTGGTATAAAATACTTTTTATCGAATAAACAGCCCGGTCCAAATCGTCTCCTATTCGGATCTCCTACTAAAAAGTTATAATAAAAGTTATTATTATCTTGACGTGTTACTTTTTAACTAACTTTAAGAACAGCTGTGATCTTGTGACACTTTCCAAGTCCATCATCAAATTAACTCTTAGAGACCATAATATAGCATAATCATCGTGTGTAAAGTCAAACAATTTGATTCCTAGGCCACTATGGACTTTTTGCTTGACAACTCAGTTTAACATAGTCCATAGTAGCCTAAGTAGAAATCAAACCATACTGATAAGCTCTCGTATCGTCGGTTTCGACTCTTTTGAAAGAAGGCGCTAAAATGTAAACATATCTCGGACGGCGACGTACAAAAACGTTTGTATAACGCGAACAGTAGCTACTTCCTTTATAACAAGCTTACGATTAACATCATAAAGTAGAGATACAATATTAATACAAGCAGGAAAACTGAGAGTTCGAATGTCAGCGAAAGGCGGGATATAAACATAGTGTATTAATTGGCTGGCAACGGCGGGAAGCGGTCGCACGACTTCCGCCATGCGCGAGCTTTCATACAGGGTGTTGAGCTTTGGGAGCCGAAGCTTTTGCTGTAGCAATTCAAAAATGTCATTTTTTTCTTTAGACTTTTTTAAAACAATACGTCGACTTTAAATTACAGTTGGCGAAGGTATCGTGATGTATAAATTGTCATCCCCCTCTTTTCACCCTTTGAGGTGGTATTTTTACATATAATTAATTAAAGCTTTATATAATGCTAGACTAAGTAGTAACCATTGTAATATGTTTAAAAAATGACTTACTGCTGAGTTTCTTGCGGCGTTTCTTCTCAGCAGTGGTCTCCTCTTGTGAAGCGCTGGTAGATTCTTGACGTGTAAAAATGCCCGTGCGGCCTACTTACTGAATACAATTCTTTTATCTTTTTTATCTTTTTTAAAGGACCACCTTTGAGAGGTAACCAACTTATATAAAAAAAAAACATTAAATTCGGTTGACAACTGGCGGATAAATCGAGTAGCACCCAAGAAAATCGGACATATTGTAATTGTTAAAAGATTTTTTTACAGACGGTTTGTTTTATTCCGTATTAGAGTATTTAAATTGTAATATTTAAAACTAGTTTAAGTAATGCATGATGCATGCTCTCATATTCGCATGCCTAATGGCTAAACATCGTGATACTTGCCCACTTTTACAATTGTACCATTATTGATACCTATGTTTTACAAATAAATAAATTGATTGATTGATTAACACACACAAAAAATACATACATGTTGCGAACTTCCTCCTTTTTTTTAAAGTCAAGTTAGTTATTTTTATAGGTAGCTTTTAAAGCTTTAGCCTAGTTGGTAGTGTACGTCCCTGCCTACGAAGCTAGCGGTCCCAGGTTCGATTCCCGGTAAAGGCAAATATTTGTGTGATGAGCACGAGTATTTGTTTCTGAGTCTTTGACGTTTTCTATAACATAAGTATGTATATCGTTGCCTAGTACCCATAGTACAAGCCTACAGCTTAGTTTGGTTCTAGGTCCATTTGTGTGACATTGACCGCTAATATTTATTTATTTTATTTTATTTGGAATTTTTTTTTGCCCTTTAAATAGGAAATACTTATTTAAAATACATTTCAAACTTGATGATTTTAGACATAAATTATGCTTGACATTTTTTTTATTAAGATAGATAGAGCTTTTGCGAATTCCTCATAAAACAATTGGTTACTTCAGGGTCGTTGATTAAATTTTAATATTGTTTATTATATGAAATAAACTTATCTTAATACAACAGAATGAATAAGTGTTAACCACTAACAAGTCTAGACATTTAAATTTTCCGATGACATCATGTTATATTACAACAATAAATTCTCGAAGTAATTCATTATTCTTTGTCAAAACAAAACATTTACACTGTGTATCTAATTTATTAATAATATAAAATTAGTGTTTTATCAAGACGATTATTCGATCATGTCTATAAATAAAAACTACTTAATATCAATTACGAAGCAGGATGCATTTTTTGTTTGTAAAGTCTTTAAATAAATAAACTAAATAAATATCAGAAGACAATCTGACACAAATTGTCTTAAACTAAGCTGACAAATGCATGGCTCTTAAATAAAGAGAGAGAGAGAGAGAGAGAACCCATAGTACAAGCCTAAAGCTTTGTTTGGGACTAAAACAATTTGTATGAGATTTTCCCCTGATATTTATTTATTAGGTACCCTTCATCCGGCATAACGTTTTTTGGCATAACTTTTTTGGCATAATCATCATTTGGCATAATTATCTTTTAGCATTCAGTCTTTTTTTCTGAAACCGTATACTTTTCAGGATTATTTAAAATATGATTGCATAGAACCCATTAGGTTAGGTTAGGTTTATTTTATAACAATCCTGAAAAGTATACGGTTTCAGAAAAAAAGAATGTATGCTAAAAGATAATTATGCCAAATGATGATTATGGCAAATAATGAGTATGCCAAATGATGATCATGCCAAAAAAAGTTATGCCAGATGAATGTAAACCTTATTTATTTTATTTAACAGAATGACATTTTATTGCACCTACCTACGGTAGAGAACGCATGTAGCATTAAGTCCGCCTTTTTTACACTAGTTAGTTTTGTGGAATAAAGTACCTATTTAAATAAATAAATGTATTTTCATTTCATTCCATTCACAGCCTGTATATTGCATATAGAACGTGCGCAAGCGCAGATCTGAGATTTCATGACGCACGCTGGTGCGACCTGCCATGTTATTCTCTTAAGGATTCAGTTTTCAACAAAACGGGTGAATTATTAACCGGCCAGTTTAAGTCGACGCGTAGAAACACGGATTTGTTTAGGTATTAGCCATTAAAGTTAGGGAGCGGATTGCTTACTTTATTACTTAATTCAATGATATAATATAATAAAAAGAGGTAGATATGTTATACGCACTTCGATTGTGGCACCCTAAAACCAAGCCAATTGGTACACCTTTACTTAGTCTTGCGCCGTCAACGGAACCGTAAACTAGTCTGCAGAGCAACATAACGTCGTCTCTGTTTCGCTCCCGGAAATTGGCATACCATCCTGCTTTCACTAGTCAGTTACATTTTTACACGCGGAATACCGTATAGGTAACATATCTACCTCATTTTATATTATATCATTGACTTAATTAGTTTGTCCTGACTGGCCAGATTCCAGAGGGCTCAGACAAGATGCACTACGCTAACTAACGTTTCTATTCGATTCGTTTTCAAACCAATCGCGTCACTGGAAGATGACGTGATACGAAAAGTCACGTGGTCTACCAGTGACGCGATTGGTTTAAAAACGAATCGAATAGAAACGTTAGTTAGCGTAGTGCATCTTGTCTGAGCTCTCAGAGCTCACTTACCATCGGGCGTCTTACGTTTCGAAATTCTATGATACATTGGCCAGGCAATATCAAATAAAATCGATTGGATGTTTCATTTTATAGATCACTGGCTACCCGCCCTCGCTTCGCTTCGGTTCATTTGAGTCTGTAAAACCCGTCAATAATCCCGAATTTATTATACATAAAAACCTTCTTCTTGAATCACTCTGTCTATTGCTGAAAACTGCATCAAAATCCGTCGCGTAGTTTAAAAGATGTAAGCGCACAGGCAGCGGAAACTTTGTTTTATACTATGTAAAGAAGATGAAGATGGATCTCTATTGGAACGCATAATTTTTTTACGCATAACGTATCTTTACGCATAAAATCGTTTGACCTAAAACGGTTTTTACAATAGAAACGGTTTTATTTTAATTATTATAAAAAACGAACCTAACCTAACCTAATCTACAAAATAGACGTTTACTAAATTCTGCAATGTCAGCCTAAAAGGGTGTTATGCGAAAAAAAATATATGCGAAAAGTAAATATGCGTAAAAAAAATATGCGTTCCAAGGGGAGCCCGATGAAGATAACCCTCCTTTTGGTTTCGCCGTAGTCGCGTAAGAAGAAAACGCCTGGGAGTGTTTATATCTTGGCTAAGCCCTCTGGATTTCTATATCCACGCCTTGTGCCTTTTAGAGAGGCACGGCGAAGCAAGGGATTAAAAAGCAAAATGTTGGAAGATGGACTTATGGTCTTGGAGCCAGTTTTTTAACACCCGACGCAAAAAAGAGGGGTGTTATAAGTTTAACGTGTAAGTGTGTGTGTGTGTGTGTCTGTCTGTGGCACCGTAGCTCTTAAACGGATAAACCGATTTGAATGCGGTTAGAATGGTTCATCATAATTATAATAGCCAATCCTAACTGTCATATGCCACGGTTTTGCCGGCTCCGTTGCGAGGTATGTTTATTATCTTTACCCAATAATTTGAATCTGGTGTTTTGGGAAACTTGGGGAAGGTAAAAAGGGTAGATTGTTATTTTGAAATTTGGGGTTGAGCGATACGAGCGACCAACTTAAATATTTTTTATTGTAAGTACTTACATCATCACTGAGATGCATAAATCTTCTCCTTGGTCAAGATCGCGGTAAACCGATCGATGTGAGTGGCACAAAACAACTAACATGTTATATTCCTTAAATATTTACTTATTTATTTGGTTGTTTCAGATTATGCGGCGGAAGTGGACAGGCTGCAAGATGGCGCGACCTGTACTGATATTGGTTTTACTGGCTATTGGTAAGTCAATCGTTTTATTGAAAAACACGGTAGATATGGGCAACTGTAACTATCACTTACAGCATACAAATGGCAATCTTTGATCACATCATACAAAATGATTCCAAAAAACGTGACACTAATAACTTGATTGGAATTCATTTTTTGCTTTGAAACCATGAATTTTTTTTATTATTTTTTTTATTACTTTTTGCATATTTGGTGAGATTCAGTTTGACTCGGCGAAAGTCAACATGGATAAATTTTACAGCCAATTACATATATACATACATAAACTCACGGCTTCATTCCCAGAATGGGGTAGGCACAGCTACAGAATTACCAACAACGCTAAAAACTTGTTGATAATTCTGTAACCACTTTTTGAACAGTTAGGCTAAGATGTTTACCAGTGTATTAGTGACAGGGTGCAAGCCCATCGCCTTGCAGTATTGCAAGCCTTGATTCCCTTAGTCGCCTCTTACGACATCCACGGGAAGACATGGAGTGCCACTGTTCTAACCCGGCAACCACGCGGAAACACACAACAGCTAATTCTATCGTGTAAAAAGGCATGACTTTCGTCCTGACACCTAATCCTTCAGTCTTTAACATTTCATATAGTTTATAGGTGACCGCTATATCATTGTCAATGTCGTGTGACACTCCGGAATAATGTTGCTCCGCGCATGCGCCGTCGTGGCAAAAGCCGGTCATTATAGAGGATCAGCGTTCGCGCACGTTAACGAGCGCACGCCAAGAAATATATCCTGACATTCCTGACTTCCTAGTACTATCTATAAAACTGTTCCGTTTCTGTTTAGCTGATTGACTGACAGGCAACTATCAGGAATTGTGAAAATTACAAGTATGTTCCGATCCCGTTTCCTATTTTATGGTAATTATTATTTCGTGTATATATTGTTTATAACAAAAAAACGATTGTTTCTTCTAACGTATTCGCCGCATTTGTGATTCTGATAGCCTGGTGCTAGCTATGCATAATTATGATAAAAATATTTAGCTTATAGCATAACCATTGTTTAATATGACTACGTATAGGTACAAGGTTAAGGCATCGTAATAAGTATAACAATACCTATGGTAGGAGGTAAAATAAATATGGTTTTACCGATTTCAATAGATCTGTATCATTTTTGCAAACGCTGTTCCTCTCTGTAACTAACAATCAGACGAATCGTAAACGAGATAGTTACTACCGAGTCACCATGTTTCCATTCCACCCTGTATTGCATAATTGAGCCATACATAACCCCGTGTCTTTGTTCACGTAAACTCAGGTCATGACTTTCACCGCGGAACTACGGCTTCACGATTATTAACTAGTTTAGAGTTTTAGAGAACCATCGGTTTACGAGGAAACGTCAGGATTCAACATCACCATCCACCTTCACTGCACGTTATTTTGCCCGGTCTTATGCTAAGTGTCTGCCAAATATCATCGGATCACCGAGCTGATGGTCTGCCCACTGATCTATCACCTAATCTCGGCCTTCACTCTGTATCCGCCCTCGACCACCTACCATCGTCTCGCCTAGCCAAGTGTCCCGCCCATCTCCACTTCAGTTGCGTCATCCTTTTGCCGACATCCGCAACTTGCCCTGCGACTAATCTCAGCATTGACATTTAATCAATGTTTATTTTTTTATGTGAGTTTATTATTTTGTTGCGTGTCAAATCTTCAATGACAACCGTTTCGATTCACTCTAGTCATAGAGCAAAGGGCATTATCAGTTTTAGAATGTTTATAAAACATGTGAAGTGACTATGTTCCTAACTCTGTAGGGACTATTCTGCTTTAGCTTACTTGTTCTTGCGCCTTTCTAAGGATTTGTTTTAACGTGTACATACGTAAGGACTTTGCATGTGTGCATGTGTGTGTCTGTGTATCATTGCGTCTGTCGTTGGCAACGAAGCTCGCAAACCGATAATATTCATCACTGCGTGAGTTATTCTTTATTAGCTTAGCTAGGACCCTAGAAAGTTTTTCTAATCACACAAATAAAGTCGAGGGCAAACGCTGGCTCTCTCTACCTACGTATTAAGTGTTTGGTGAAAACTGAAAAAGGCAGCAGCTAAGCAGAATCCTGCTGCGTATTTTACCAGAATTAATATTACATTGTAATGTTTTAAGGGTTCGGTAGTCAACAAGGAACCCTTACAGAATTGCCATGTCCGTCTGCCCGCGGTTGTAATCATATTTAATGATGTATATTTGTTGCGTTGCTGGGATTTTACAAAATTATGCGTTTGGAAAAGTCACTACCTACAGATATAGTGAAATATCCTTTCACATCGTATTTTCTCGGAAATGTTCGTATTTGTCATATTACTTCAGTCAGACTCAGTACCCATCAAGACAACGTGGGGGAACGTAGCATCGCGAGAGTGATAATCGATATAGAGTGGTTAATACCAGAGTATCTTTTTGTTAATTAAGATTAAGTTTGTTTTCAGTTCTTTTGAATAGTCGTGCCGAAAGCATTAAGACCTGGGAAACATTTAGATCGACAAGCCTGTGAAATTACTTTCAACATTTATTTATATTTCTTCTTGTTTACCTACACCTAATTTCTATATATTTTGTTGTGTTTGGTGGTTTTAACATCTCGGTATGATATACTTCAAACTCGTGGTTTGACATTTGACACTGATAACTAAAGTACTCTATTTATGTAATACAAACATGTCACTTAATAATTCAATAATTCATAGACACGTCGGCATCATTCGGAAGTAGACGTGAGTTCTGAGTTTTCACGATGTGAAAGGATTATTCACTAGATCTGTAACAATATTATTCGAGATTTAAAATTACTCACTTGGTAAGTAGTTTTTCTTAATATCACAACACAACTAAAGTCGGTGTCAGTTGAAAATAAACAAATTACTACTGTTTGACACATAACCTTAAATTATAATCGTGCGTTATTTGAAACAATGCATAGGTAATAATTGTTTAATCTTACTATTATTATAAAAGTAAAAGTCACCTATATAAATCTTTAAAAAGACTTCACCTGATCTTTAAAAGAACGTGATCATGGAGTAATAACGGTAGATTGACTTTAGTTCATCAGGGTACATGGCGTTAGACATATTATTTGAACATTCACACAAGAGCTATACTATGCCACACTTTTTATTAGTAAAGTATACATCACACAACCTACATATAGCATTCGTTTTCTATAGTAGTTTATTCTATTCATTTGATTTCGATACTGAAGCACTTGTCGCTATATTTGCCATTGTCTGGGACAGAAGTTGTGACCTTTCATACGAAAGTCGACACAAAGCGATAGAAAGCTCTGGTTATGCGGCTCGTTATTTCGACGATTAAATCATTGTTACGATCGCAGATGAGCTGTGAACACGGGTAGGTATCGGTTTTAGAAAGTTTACAAGTTCAGAACGTATAAATATACATCGATTTATTAACTTCCTACTTGCAAGAGTAAGGATGTACGTGGGAAGTGGCCAGAACTAGAGCCGTTTGCATATTCTGTAGGTTTTATACTTTCGATTTGTATGTAATTCTCAATTTGGCAGCAGGGCTTCTGTCGATAAGATCGAACGTATAAGGCTGCCCAATTGAGAATGCACGCGCTAAAATGTGTTTTGTGCGCTCTGACGGAACTGTTTAAACTCGCCGGTGTGGCGCGTTCACTCGTTCACTCGTTCGACCGACCGAACGCCGTTTTTAAGAGAATAACACCCTTGGGCGCTGACTATGGGCTTCACTAGAAAGATCAAGGTCACTCAAAGGGCAATGGAGAGGGCCTATACTTGCAATTTCTCTACGTGATCAAATCAGAAATGAGATCCGCATGAGAACCAAAGAAACTGACGAGCCCTAAGAATGGCTAAACTTAAGTGGGCGGGACACATCGCTTGCAGAACAGCTGACTGATGGGATTGAAGAGTTCTCGAGTGGCGTCCGCGTGCCAGAAGACACAGCGTGGATAGACCTCCAACAAGGTGGACCAAAGACCAAGAAACCGATGGATGCAAGCGGTGCAGTACCGGTCCTTGTGGTAAACCTTGAAGCAGGCCTACTTCCAGCAGTAGACGTTTTTTGGCTGAAATAACGAAACCTTATAGTTTGTAGTTTTTCTGTTCCGTCTGTCCGTCGGTCTGTCAGGCTCTTTGTTTGTTTGTTTCTTTGTTTGTTTGTTAAGTATCTAACTAAAGGTTTCGAGCTGAAATGTCAACGATAATTCTTAAAAATATACATGCAGTATATTTAAAAAAAGTTGTAAGTTAAGACAGCAGGGGCCTAGTCAAGGTGCATAATGCTAAGTTACCGATATATAAAAAATTACAAAATGTAGTAATAGGGGTTGACGTAAGCTGATGACAGATAGCGTCGACTTCTTATGGCAGGTCCATTCAGTCGATAGATAGTATAAACGCTAGTAGCGTTTGTTTCGGTCAGGAACTAAGAATTAAAAGGAATGAATTCCCGTCACGGACCGAAATGAACTAGTTCTTCGTAAACGATCTTAATCGGACTTCGGTCCTTTAGGTCAGTAGCAATTGTTGAACGTATGAGCGAAACAGAGCGAACGAGTAAAGAGCACACGGCAAAGCGCTCGATGTGAACGAGACAAACAGTACCTATTTCAAAGCGTGTCCTGCTCAGATATCTAAATTTGCTCCGGAGCTAAAGGACCTAAAGGAACTAAAAGACCGAACTAGTTCCTTTGACCGATTGACCGAGATCGGAGCGCTCCCTTTAAAGACCGAGCGGGCGCAACGGGCTAGGCTTACAGAGCTGTCAGTTCAGAGGCCCTAGACAAGATACATTACGCTAACTAGCGTTTCTATTTTTTAAACCAATCGCGTCACTGAGATGACTTTATACGAAAATTCACGTGGTCTACGTGGAATCGAATAGAAACGATAGTTAGCGTAATACATCTTCTTAGTTGGACACATTGAATTAACTTGGCAACCTCTGGTTAATTTCCACCATCGTTTTATGATTTTTACTATCATCACTTATTACTTACTATTCAACAGCACGAAAGTTTATGGACGTTTCAACATCCCATACCGAACAGACGTTACTGTTTACACCTTCCTGTATACAACAATCCCAACAAAAACATTTTAATGTAAAATGTTGCCAAGATGAGACCATATGGCTCGCATTATTAAAAAGTTATTATACGCCCTAACTCTACAAGCCCTAACTTCACAAACTCTATACCTTGGTCAAAATTATATGTGGCCGATTCGTTGCTACAACAACTACCTATTGTATAACAGAAAAGTAATGATCAGTGAATACATTTTTCACCTTACGCCCATGTGACGGCAGAGAAACGGCCACGCCACATATTAGATTAAATTTTAATGTACATTTTATGCTTAAACTCATGAAAAATATTTCCTCTACCGAGTTTGACGTAATTTTAAAATGTATGCTATTCTAATACTGTTATGAAATTGTCTGAACGTAATCTCGTAGGTACTTATGACTAAGTTTATAAATATCACGAAGCTTTTATCACATTCTTCACAAATTAAGTGGAAACACAATATCGCCTAGGGCTGTTTAGTTAGGTAATGTGCTTGGCCACAAAGGTGAGGTACAGCGAGTGCAATAGGAAAAATACGCGCTGATTTGATGGAGTTAAAACATTATGTCACCATTTGGTAAGTTAAAATTAAGGGTGTGCGTTAACCAACGAATTTTTTTTAAAGAAAGCTATTTTCTGCTGAAGTCTTACTGTTAAGGAGCCCTTTGTTTCCCATAATTTTATTGGTCATAATGTAATTGTTGACATAATTTTTGATAGTCATAATTTTTTATATCGCTGAAACTGTAAACTTTTCAGAAGTTCTGAAATATCTAACGTGTAGACAAGGCTAGGTTAGGTTAGGTTTGATTTATAAAAATCCTGAAAAAGTAACAGTTTCTTTAAAAAAACACGTTATGACTTGCGATGATTATGACCTTAAGCACATTATGACTAAAAATAATTATGTCAGTCAATATCTACTACCTACCCCTTACTGTTGCCCTAAGATGCCCTAAAAATGTAGCATAACATCATAATGAAAATAATCAAGACATACAATTGTAACGTCATTATTTATGGCTTATTTCCTGTTGTATAAAGTATTTAATTACGTTTTGTCTCATAAATGTATTAATCTACATCATTGTAAACCTTGAGTACTTTGAAGTAAAATATACAAACGCGATTCATTAAGTAAATATAAAATGTAATTAATAAAACCTACCCGCGTTTTCCAAGCCTGTAACTTAACTAAACTACTCTACAATAAACAATAGACTTCCTCTATTCAACTCCAATATTGATCTTGCATCAATTCAAGTACACACCAACAAGACAATCTCGGTCAAAATTTAATACTAATCTACCATCGCTGAGCGAAAGTCATGTCTATTAATTACTACATGTTATCTTCAGGCTATTGTCTGAAGCTTATTGGCGTCTTATGTATTGATGGGCTTTTGTTTTATTTAGATCATCTCGAGTCATACCACCCATCGGTTTAACTAATGGGTCATGCCGTGTTACCATCAGATATGATGGGATGTTGTAGATTGAGCTTTGAAAGCTCATGTAACGAATTTATTGTGACGATGTTATGTAAGTTTCCTATTCATCTCTAATTATTTTATTAATGCAAGTTGAGGAGTACATAAATTTATTGACTAAGTAAAATTAGAGGTCATTTGTAGTAAAAAAGTTTATGTAAATATCTGTCCAAGAGTGCTGTTCTTAGCCATTATCTAGGAAAATAAGCGATTTATTATTTTATTTACTTTCATTTTGTGTAATATCCTTGACATTTGAACTTTTGGACTTGATTTTTTGGACGCTGAACTTAAGTTAAGAAAGTTATTTAACTAACTAATACTAAACCTCCCTAAAATGAATACATACATTTTCCAACCATATGTTTAATGTTAGCCTGACAATTCTAGATCAATAAAGACGTAAGCATATTATTCCGTCCTTGCTTCAAAATACACCAGCTAAAGAGCTGTTTAGTAGTGAAAGATTGACAAGTCCATACAACCATTCAGGTCAGTCAAAGAACTTCCACGTTAGTAAAAAGTCTTTATTAACTTACCGCTAACCAATAAGGAAAATAACTTTACTTAAAACATAAAGCTTAAAGCATGTTTAACTCTTTACACAATTCTTAATTTCATTTACCTACATCTCACTGTATTAGTCATAGTTTTTGCATAACTCGCGTACTGTCACCACTAATGTCAATATCAATGACTCATTTGACATTTACAACAACACAGTAGGTAGTAAAGAAAGTCTGTCAAACGGCCATAAAACCAATCAGAACAATTTGCATATTGGACAAACATATTGATAGGGCGTCAACCACACGTAATGAACTGTCCAATTTGTCATCATGTTAAATTTTGACACTACGGCTGTGGTTTGACAGTAATTGGTAATGTTGAGCAAGATTTCTTACAGCTGTTCCTTTTTAGACCTTACCTAACATTAGCAACGACTGTGGCAAGTTCTTAGAAATACGATTGATGTAGGCAGCGTGAGTAGGTGTTTGTGGTCAGATAAAGTCGTGACCTTTGCGGAAAGTAAAAAGAGATGGCGAATTTCCCCTGGGATGTGCTTGAACAATGTGTAGAGGTCAGTGCCGTAACTATAGGGTTGCAGAGCGGGCAAAATGCTACGGACCCATGACCTGTGAGCAGGGATCGTATACCGGTATTATTTTCATACAAAATTATCGGTATTCAATTTCGGCATCTCGCTTATTATTGAATATTTTTGCTGTTCAATGAATTTATATAATAGAATAGTGTTATTACCTAAATTACAGTTGAATATATCAAGGAAATAATGCATATTAAGGAAGATATTTCAATTTTAATGAATACCGCTATTGATCCCTGCCTGTGATCCCCCCGGTCCGAAAGGCCGTGAGCACAGGAGGAACCTGATATTTACTTCATTATTAATAAAAGTGAAAGGAAGGGCTCAATCCAACGAATTTGCAACGGGCCTCAGTTGGTATAGGTACGCCAACTGAGGCCCGTAGAGGTTTTCAATAACTAACTCGCAAAGGCTTCAGTCGTAAGACGTCAACAGCTGGACATAGGCCTTTCCAAAAGATCGCCGAACCAATACTGCCATCCTTAGATCCCAAAGGGGGTATGTCTCATTGAGCCGCGTATTTATTAGTGACCTTATTTCTTAACATGGAGGGTTAAATTTGCTTTAACTATCAAATTGCGAATGCGTCATTTTTATTTAGAAGGGCAGTATAAGAAGCTGTTTAAATTTCTTTCTTAAAAAAAAACCGCATCTGAATCGGTTCCTGATACCACGGATAGACACACAGAGATACGCAGACGCTTTACCTTTGTTTTTCCGACACTCATTTGATAGAACATGTTTTATCACTTCGCAGAATTTTCATTACATTGACAGGCTTTTCGAGACGCTCTAGTTAAGTCACAAGTGTCACAACTTACAAATCTAACCAAACCTAACCTAATTTAATATTTTAATCAACCCGAAAACAACAGGGCTTCAGTACAAAATATATTTCGAAGAAGATAAATTCTTCGAAATGATATATTCGATGAAAAAATTGTCGTTAAAACAAGGGGAAACCTACACAGACATCCCTCTTTTTGCGCAGGGGGTTAAGAATATGGTCCGCACAGTAAACAAAATGGCTCCATCAGTATTTGTATGTTAATATTGTAGTTAACTACTTACATTGAAATGTTTTTGGTATGGAATACCATTTGTGATCCCCTGTGGTTGCGTTTATCGCATCCGATAAAGCATCCGTCACTCTCGTACTTATGTAAGTGTCAGAAAGTGACGGGTACTTTACGATAAACGCGGCCATATTAGGCCCCGATCTATAAGGGCCGGTACAGACGTACTGCGTTTGAATTGCAACCCAGCTGCAAAATGGCAGTTCTGATGCAGTTGATGTAACTGCATCCAAACTGCAAACCAACTACGCAGTCCGCTTAGGTTAACTGCACGCCAACTGCAAGCGGACTACGCAGTTGGTTTGAAGTTTTGATGCAGTTACATCAACTGCATGAGAACTGCCCTCGAAGTGCCATTTTGCAGCTGGGTTGCAGTTCAAATGCGGTCCGTCTGTACCGGCCCTAAGGGCTTGCGTAGGTACTGAGAAAACTATATCAACTCTTCTACCCAATAACGTGATACAGTTATATAACAACATCGAGGCATTGTCACAGCAATAAGTAATATTATGCGGTCTGCGGTAATACGTCGACGTCTCGCAAAGGCTGGCTTCAAATATCAACCTTATTGAGAGACATTAAAATGGTTTATAAGAGCATTTTGTGATATGTAAGGCTGTACAATGGCGATTAGGGAAGTGATATAATTTTACGTTCAGATATAATAATTTTATGCTGCTCGTAATATAAATTGGATGTCTTTCTAATCTCAGATGGCATTTATTTAAGTACGATAGTTATAATTCTGAAATCCTAATAATATTTTAAATGCGAAAGTGTGTGTTTGTTTGTTACTCTTTCACGCTTGACAAGCTTTGAAATTTAAAAGAGATAAAGCTAATACCCTGGATTAGTAAATAAGCTACTTTTCATCGCGGGTTTAAAATATCCCGAGGGAATAGCGATAATCGAAATTTTTTGTACTCTACAATATTGCCGAACCATGATTAGCACTGGAATGAACTCCAACGAACAACAACAGAAAAAGGTGTCAGTTTGGGCAAGATGACGGAGAAAGACATAGAGCTGGAGGGACGGAAAATTTGGGTTACCATGACTATATTGAGCTTTACAACATATCAAAAAACCATAACAATCGGACCTTTTTTAGGGTACTGAAACAACAATTTACTAAATTTAGGACGTTTTCTTTGTATGGGCTGCACCTTTTCCGATATAGCGTACTTCCGGTTCAAATTTCGGAATGGCGACAAGGTATCCGTATTCTGTAGGGTCAAAACGCTCTGATAACGCTGTCACACCAACTGTTACATGACTTGCCGCTTGCATTCTAACTATTCAAAAATGGTCCTAGACTCAAATCTTCATGCTAGAGCTATGGGGGCTCTATCCTAGTCCGTAAAATCATATTGCATTAGACATGTTATCGTATTGTCACTGTTATTATAGCTCTTACTTACTTGACGGGTTCACTAATGTTTGACCATTTATTCCTGAAATATTTACAGTTTCGGAAAAAAAAGCAATTTGCCAAATGATATGTTTGTGAAATGAATCATTTGGTGTGTAAAAAATATCTTATATTAAAACGCATTTATGGTAAAAAAAATCTTTTCATTTTTAAAACGTAAGTAGAGCCGTGGTAATTGCATACTTTCATTCGATAATAAAACTCCGATGAATCAGGAATCCGACGAATCGGGAATGCGACGAAACAGGAATACGACGAATCGGGAATAAATCATGCGTAAAATTGTACAGTCGTCACCAGCAATCATATATTATCCAACAAATGGACGCAAACATATCTGATACGCTTCATTACTGGAGGTATAAGAGCGTGCCAGATATTTTTGCGCCCAATGTCGGATAATATATTATTGCTGGTGACTGTACAGTCAAGGACTTTAATTGTTATGCCACTATGGAACCCTGTCGCATAACGTTAATCATTCATTTAAGCGTAATTTCTGTCATGTGGTTTGACGCTGTCATTATGACAGGGTTCCATAGTGGCATAACAATTAAAGTCCTTGACTGTACCTAAATTGAATTTAACCGGTGACGTTGGTATAAATATTCGAAACAACAAAATATTGAGAAAGTTTGCCAACTCCAGTAAAATATTAGTGTTGAAACGTGATTATTAGAGCCCGTGGATCGATCCGTGGATCACAATAATTATGGATTCTTCGGCGATCGCCGACGATCTATGACGACATTTGATCGATTTTGTCGCTTGCGAATGACTAGTGATCTTGTTTTGACATAAATATTAAGATACTAGCATTTTCCGTCAATTCGTCTGGCGGTGGAATGGGTTTTTGCTATTTCTCAAATATGATACAATTTTCCAGAGTAAATATCAGGGAACAATCACACACGAATTAACATAAAATTATCATGCATATCTATAGAGATATACACACATCCAAATAAGCATAAAAGGGGAAACGAATCTGGGACAGCAAGCTTTGTACCTAGCCAGGAACGGCAACAGCATTGGTAAGGAACCCTAAGGTTTAACTAATAATATTTTACTTTGCCGACATTTAACAAAAAACTGGGCTGGAACAGGTTAACCGGAAGCTGAAGTCATTTTGCTAATTACGTTGCTAATTTTAAATTCTATAATTTTGAATTTAATGTCAATGTGAAGTGTGAGCTGTCACCCTTAACAAACGCGAATAAACGATTTCATCTTTTACATTTCACAATCCTTTGTTTTCTTTGCTAAATGCCACTTGTATACCTACCTAGCTAAGTCTACTAAACCTAATGTAACTTAGAAACACCATACAATCGTGATTTGAAAGCTGTTAAAAAGTACCTGTTTGTCATCCTAGCCTGCATATATCGTCTACTTTCGCTCGTCTGCCGGTCTGTCACGCATCCTTTGTTCTTCATCTGTAATGTTGTCAACGGGTCGTCATTTATTAGAATATCCTCAACAACAGTCATTAGAATCTAAGTCGTTTGAATAAGAAATAAGGTTGGTTTTATTTAGTTTAAAGATTTAAGCCAATTCATGTCAATACCATTACAATTGCAACTCTATGTGTGATATAGTAGGGTCATAGCGTATTAGCACGTTTCGTTGCTTGTTGGGTATTGTCTACCTCCTAAACATAGCATCGAGGATAACCCCATTGAAGATTTTAAATGGCTACATTCGTCATGTTTTCGCACATAGTTATTGGCAACGTTATAACCAAGTTCCCTTTTAAGGAGCATGAATCGTAACAAGTCTTTAGAAAACAAGAATCCTAGGCCCTAGACAATATGCTTAACGCTTAGGTACGTAATGATATTCGAAAACTGTAAGGGTCGCTAGGTTTATGTAAAAATCACAGAGGCTTGTGTGATTTGTAAGCTGTAAGACTATTTTGTTTTAACTATTACCTTTTTCTATTTCAGTTGCCTGCTGTGATGGGTCTCGACGGCCTCAACGTCGGAAGGTAATGTAGTTTACTATGTAACATTTTCTTTTTCTTTTCTCAGTACCTATACAATCCTTTTTCCATCGTCTAACTACCTTTTTATATCAACTTAAAGTATGCAATCCAAATCAAACCGACCATATTATCCACGACACGTTCACTCTAAATCGCTTTTTTATTTTCTATTTAAGTACTTAAGTTATCTTTCTTATCATATTGGTCCATACCGATACTCTTCGACTCCATGAGATCTTTAGTGTAACTAAATACCTCCTTTTTATTTAACGCCAATGCAGCCTCCACCCCTTTCAGAAAGCGGATGGTATTACATAAATTAACGGTGGTAGGTACTGCCTTTTTGCCGAATTATGTTTCGTCAAATTTCATTTGGCAATTAACTTTTCGCCGAAGTTTTATTTGGCAAACCAATCCTTGGCATAATTTTACTTCGTATTTTTTTTATTTCGCTACATTTTTATATTGCAATATTTTATTACGTCAAATTTTATGTGGTAAATAATTGTGTAGCAAATGATTTGCTAAGGCAAATAACATTTTTTTTATGACCCTAAAAACGAAACTGCTCCCAGAGATAGGTAGGTTAGAGTTTTTTTTTATGACCCTAAAAACGAAACTGCTCCCGGATATAGGTAGGTTAAGGTTATTTTTAAATTAAGGTATGCCAATCCATACATTTGACGAAAACATAACTGACATCTTAAAAGAATCCCAGGTAATAATTTGTCGAACAATAATTTACCAAATCATTAGTTGGGAAATGATATCAGTGCGAAACGTTGAGTTGGGAAATGAAAATTTCCCAAATAAAAATATGGGATACGTAGTTTGGGGAATTAAGAATTTGCTAAATAATTTTCGTCGAAAGATTAGTAAACCAAATTAACTTTAACTCGAATACTTTTTCCGTATGATTTTATCATCTATACATACAAATTTTCGCGACTGACTTACTCACTGACTGACAGATCACCCTAAACCGCTGGACGGGTAGAATTTGGATGAACTAAGACAGGATTTTTCGAAAATCTACCCCCAACGGAGAGAAATAGGGGAGTAGTGGGAAACTAATTCTATTAACCTCTTTGGCTCACCCACCTCCAAACCCAATAAAACAAAATAATTCGTTCCTAAACCTAGTTGCCAAAGTGTTCGAATTTCATTAACAGTTATTTCAGTAAAACTAAAACAAAACTTATCTTTTTAATCAGGACACGCTCCGAGCCCCTCTGCCGTCGGTGGCGCCCAGCACGGAAACATTGACTGCGCTGGCTCACGCGATGGGAGCCACGGGCTTCGAACACCGCGAGGGACGCACGTTGGTCAAACGGCTGATACCCGCTGACAGCCAGTCGGATTTGGATGTGGTGGAACATCAAGGTAGGTTAAAGAACTTGACTGTCCTTGTATAACATTGTCCTTGTTATTGAGTCTCCATTAATTTCAAATGAAACAGTATCTTTAAAAAAATCTGCACTTTGCGAGCTTTTAAGTGGTCATTAAAGAAGACGATCGCCACAATGATCGTCCCTTGTCGCCCGCAAGTAATTCCCGCAACCTTCACCAGGTCACCCTTCCTCCTTTATTTAATAATGTAAACTGAACAACACAATTCAAAAAGTACCTATTTATAACGTCATACTCACTGGTTCTGTACGAATCAATCAAAGGTCAAACTGTTCGATTGTTTGACTAACACATACGTAAATTAAGATGAGATGTACAGATTAAGAGTTTTGCTGTAGGTAACTTAATATACGCCCTACGTCGTTGTTGCAAGCATCTGATAACAAGCTCCGCCGCGAAACTGCTCATGTCGGTAAAGTTACATACGCAATAGGGACGAACGATAGTCAAAAAGGATGGATAGCCTTATTAGATGTCATGACACATTGAAAATGTTTTGCTACATAACCGAACCTAAACCATAGTCAGTAGCATCTGTTCACAAAGATCATGAATGGACTTGACATAATTAAATGCACCTTAAGTTAACCAGGATACAAGGATTTTTATTGACAACATAATCATTAAACATCATTTCGTTGTCCCCTTTATGTAACCTTCACTCGTGGTGTTTTCTACAACTTGTCTACAACATGCGTTTAATATTATTATTTTGTTTGTGTTTTCAGGAGTGATAGGCAAGGCAGGCGTGGACTTCCCAGCGTACCCGACCATCCCCAACACTGGGTTCAATTGCAAAAACGTGCCGACAGGATACTACGCCGATCTGGAAACTGATTGCCAGGTATAATAAAATTGTGTACTTAAACAACCCTAATCAAAAAGGAATATTATTTATTTCAAAAACATGATGATTCTACTTAATTACTCTTTCAACAACCGTCGCTTACTTGCGCAGGCTCAAAAGATTATTCAACTCAATAATAATACGAGTATATACCTTCAGCCCTAACAGGCCAAAAATAATTACCTATTGTTTAATTATATTTTTCGGTTTGGAGGAAATATTTCCTTACTAATATTATAGGTGGATCAATATAATATTTGGTACGGAGATAGCTTGTTTAAGCTTGGAGACGAACATAGGTTAATTTTTACAGTAGAAAATCAGGTCCCGAGGTAATAACGATAAACAACCTCTGCGTGGATAAATGGTAAAGGCTAATTGAATTGTATTTTCCTCAAAACCAGTCTCTCATACCGCTACTTACTTTTCCCCAAACCATTGCTTACGTCTCATCCCATTTATTTCCAGGTATTCCACATTTGCGACACGTCCCGCAAGATCTCCTTCCTCTGCCCCAACGGCACCATCTTCAGCCAGTCGCACCTCATCTGTGACTGGTGGTTCAAGGTGGACTGCGCCTCCGCGCCTGCGCTCTACGAGTCCAGCGCCGAATACTACTCCAACGAGCAGAAGAAATCCCAGAAAATAACCCAAAGCCTCAGCAAGAACGCTGACCTGCAACAAGTAGCTGATACCAACGCGAGAGCTGAATCTAGGCGATCCTCCGTCAACGTCCCGAGCACAACAGAGAGATTGCTAAGACACAGGCAAAGATTACAAACTGAAGCACCTAAAGCGACCGCTAGAAGTTACCATGCATTGTTTACTGAAGTCAACCCTACGATAAAAACTGAAGCTACCACAAACTTTGAGAAGCGAAGGAGGAATCTCGTTCAGTTGATAGCTAATAACTTTGGAAATGTACCTACTAGGACTACCTTACCTACTTATACTGACGCGTCTACTTATAGAACTGATATAGCTGCAGGAGACTATAATGGTTTGAAGGAAATGCAAGTCGCTGCTGAGACTGCTTCATTCACTAATAATAAGAATAGGCAATATTTGCAAGATTATAATAAGAACTACCGCCCATATCCGGTCTATACGCCAAATGTTCCTGTTAAAGCTAATAATAACAAACCGAAAAGCAACCCGACTTTAACTACGCTGTATGATTTTAGAGATAAAACACTGAACCAAGCCACACAAGAAGTCAGTATAACTACTAAGCGACCAACTTTGTTACCTTACACTAAGAGTTACGCTAGTACTTTCAACGACAGACGTGAACCCTATACAAGACCCGGAGTATCTTCATACAAAGAATTCCTTGAAAGGGAAAGAAACAAAACGCTAGCTGCCACTACTACTACCACGGAGAAAGTCCCCCAAGTAACAGATAGAAGTGACCTTTACGCCCACAACTTGGAAAACAAAGTGACCATCGAAACTAAAAACAATTTCGAATCTGTTACCAAAATACCTCAGACTACTAGAAACCAAGTCTATGGAGAGACATCAAGTGATAGATTCGATGCATTTTCTAGCACTAATTTCAATGAAATTACCACTGAGCCAACATACCAAGAACGAAGAGAAAGATTAATGAGGAAACTAAACTTAGAAACTTTCAAAGAGACAGAAGTTCCAACATCAAATACTGAGAAATACTATGGAGACCTTCCTAACAGACCAGGTCTAGTAGTTCCTCCTTCATTAACTCCGAAAACTCTGCATACCTTGGCTATTTACTATGCGACAGCTTTAGACAACCTGTCAACTACACCACCACCTGAAGAAACCAGTGACGTAAGCACCGCGGCATTCGAAGACTACGAAACTATGGAAGACAGTTTACCAGCACTGTTTAGCCAACACACTATCAATAAGTACAGCAAACTCTTCGGTCATGGAACAGATAATTCAGAACTACTAGAGGAAATCAGGCTTGATCCTAATGGCACATACAATGAGTTAGCTGATGATTTGGCTGTGCAACAGAGTCAAAATCCCCTATCTACATCTCCACAGATCAGAGAACTAGCTCAAGTCTTCACCCATGCGTTATCTGCATATTTACAAGATCCAGTGCAATTTAGAAAAGTGCTATCTGACATCAGACCTACCCATCCATCTTTTGGTGATATGCTATCAACAACTGAAGAATCCTACAATACTGAGCCAACAACGACTATAAATGAAGAAGACGATGAAATATTAGGTTTCTCTGATGACAATAAGGTCAGGTCACCATTCGTTTCCCTACGTGATAGTAAAGCTTTGAACATCGCTACTAATTACCCAACCGTAACTGAAGAAGCTGTAACAACTCCAAATACAATAAGCACTGAATATATTTCAACTACGCCGCCCTCAACGCCGAGGAGTCCTTTCAGATGTTGTGGAAGGATATCAGCTTCATACACTACTGCTTCGACTCCCATTCCCCTGTCAACCACACCGGATTCGTTCACTAATACGGTAGCAGTAAATGTCAATACATTAGCAAACAAACGCAACGAAATTTCATACACTACTACAGAAGATACTTACACAGCGCAGAGATTTGGTGGATTCCAGAACAATTCCAACAATTCCCCATATGGTAAAGAAGTGATCGGTAATAATGCCAAACCTTTGAATGAGTATGTTGAAGTAACGAATCTACCATCTGCTTGGGGAGTCGATACGTCCGACGCTACGTCACTACCTATAACTAATTCTGGTAACATATTCGAAAGCAAAAAAATTAGAAGCACCACAGCCATACCAGAAACCACACCTGTATATTTCACCGAAATCGATAGTAGTGTTGAGTTAGAAAATGAGGAAGAATTGCAAAGAGCTCATAGCCAGTCTTTCGTAACGCCTCAAAACAACTTGCGCGAAGGTAAACAGGCTAACCTTGAAGAAACCAAAACTACTGTCAGGAAACCTTCAGAAGAACTTGAAGCACCAACTGTTCCGGACACCGTTCCTACCACTGTACAAACTACAACTCAACCTAGCACCACGATAAAGGCCGAAGCATCAGCTACCACTGCATCTCCTGTATATAGCATCTTCACCTCCCCTGGTAGTGACAAAACTTCTGAATTCAGTTGGCCAACCACTTTTGAAAACTGGCAAAGCACTGTGATTGATCCTATAACCTTGAATGATGGTTTAAGCCCATCAGGACCCGAACAGGGGGTGTCACAACTTGCCAGTCAAACCAACGCTTGGGCTCAAAACACATTGACTACACCAGCAACAGAAAATAAAGTAAGTGAACAATCTTTCTCTTCTTCTGTAAATATTGATTTGACTACTCCTGGAAACAGAAATGAAGAAAGAACGGGCAAGCTATTAAGGGATCCTACATCAACTGAAGCTGCGCAAGACATAACAACCATTGCTGATACAGTAGTAGAAAAAGCCAAGGAAATTATGGGAGGTATGAACGCTACAACTACTGAGAAACTAATGAATGTAATGAAGAAAACGAAATCGAAGACTGTGAGGAGACTGATTCTATTGTTGGTGCAAACCTGTGATGATGACCATAATACCACAGCCGAGGCTTCTAAAAAAGCGTTGCTTGAAGCTTTAATGGCAGTATCACAGCAAGATATGGATGAAATTGCCAAGGAAGAAGGAGTTACAGATATCCCTCCAACTGCAGCTGACATCGAAATCAAGTCAACTTACTATAAGAGGAACGATAGAATAGCCGCGTTAGAAGAAATAAGGCCTAAGCAGTTCGAAAGGAGAGGGAAGAGCATCGATTTCAATCCAACCGGCATCAATTCTTTATCGACTCCAACGACTACAGAGAACATAAAAACGACGACTGAAATTTATACTGAAACAACACCAAATTCAAGAACGACGACGAGCCGCAGGGGCGTTAAGAAGTTCCTAGTGAGAACCACCCCGGTTGAACAGAAAACGACGAAATATCCAGAAGTGGACAACCCTTTAGCGGAGGCTAGGGTTGCGCCAAACGATGAAGCGAAAACTCCAGCTGATACGCGAGCGCTGGAACTATTAAGATCGTTGTACACAATCGCCGCTAGATGGGGTTGATATAACCTCAAATTAAGTTATGGTTTTTTACACCTTTTAGGGGTGTCTATAAATTGTTGTTGTCATTAATTGGTTGTACAGTCTGAATTTTGTATATTACTTACTGTCCCTAAATGTAATTGTAAAATATTGTGATGTAGATAGAAGATTTAGGCTCAAATTTATAATAATCATCGATTTCAGTGATAATTATTATTTATCCAAATTATTATTGAAAATGGTGATTGGTTGCCTTAGTTAATAAAACTAGTTAACTTATTGTTTTGTGTTATTGAAATGATTTAAGGCTTTACTTTTATTCAGATATTTGATTTTCCCGTTTAGGGGAGCTCCTGACCTACTGAGTTACCTATTTTAACCTAATTAAGCTATTGTTACACTGCCAATTTGATTTAACTGTAAAATACTCTTAAGATTATTTTAAGTGGAGTAGGTGTTAAGGATTTTTATAGTAAATTTTATATAAAATAATAAAACAGTACTTTCGTTTTTGATTTCGACAGCCCACAACCTCAGTGTTAAAAAAACATCAAACCTTATCCTAAATATATTTGCACTTATTTTATTTAGTATCTGAAAAAATTAAACCTTAAAATTCAATCAATGAAATCACAATAGAACAGAAACGGTCGAAGTTGTAAATATACATGTAAAACTGTTAAGTAACCCATAATTTATCGAATTTCACTTTATCGATTGTATTATTTCATAGAATTTCATTTCATCGAACACTATTTTCCGCTGAAACCAAGATGTTTTCAGGATAATTATAAACATTAAATTACGTGTAGCCTGTGTCAATTGAAATGGCCAAAGATGTAAACAAATTAGTACTGTTTGACACATAACCTCAAATATTCATAAGCGAGTTTTTAATTTAAAATAACATATAAAAAAATGTTATTTTATCTTGAACTTAATGTAAAAGTAAAGGTCAAGTGTATAAATCATTGCTAAGACCTCATTTGATCTTTATTAAAAGCACGTGATAATAGTGGTAGAGTAATAATGGTAAATTGGGTCGTTTGGTTGTGTTTACATTTTGGCTAATTTCAATTGGCACACACTACCTATAACTTAGGCTTCATTTCCTCCTAAGCTGACATCGGTCGCTGACGTCGGTCGAGCCTACGAATATGCGCCATGTTCTAAGGGACACCGCACAGCGACGCAGCAATAAATCTGCCACGGACATCAGCGTCGCTGTGCGGTGTCCCATAGAACATGGTGTATATTCGTACGCTCGACCGACGTCAGCGACCGATGTCAGCTTAGGAGGACACACACACTGAATTGTGTCTGCCAAAAATAACTCGAATCATGCGGCGAGAAATGCCTTGCGATGAAATGAAATTTCTGCGAAATGAATGATACGTTCGTTGAAAGGTGTTTCGATTAAATAGATACCTCCAAAAACTATTGTAAAATAAAGTATTTTTATAATACGATATCGAAAATTCTCCACGAACGTCCAACGCTGCGACGCCATTATCATATGTTTTGACCCATAAATGGTTAAAAAAAGTTTACATTGAAAGGCGGCGAAAGTGAATTCCATTTGCTTTAAAAACAATCAACAATAAAAGACTCTTTTTACAAATGCCCATTTATTGACATCACTTCTTCTTATTGACGTATTTGTCGACGTCCTGGTCGGTGACCTTGTGGCCGGACTTGAAGTAGCTCTTGAGCTTGCGCTTCTTCTTCATCATGATCTTGGAGGCGGCCAGCGCGCCGCGGTGCTGCAGCGACACGAACCGGTCGCGGAGCAGGTTCGCTGGAGGAACGACGAATGTTGTTCAATAGGATTTGGTTTGGTAAGTATTAAGATCGAAATCCATCTAGGCTACTAGTGATGAGTACTCACAGCTAGCGCTAAGGCTGGTGAGGTTCCCGCTCAGCTGGGCCGGGTCCACGAACTCGGGCTCCCTCTTGGGCGTCTTGTGCGCGTCGAGCGCGGGCGCGGCTACTAGTGACGAGTACTCACAGCTAGCGCTAAGGCTGGCGAGGTTCCCGCTCAGCTGGGCCGGGTCCACGAATTCGGGCTCCCTCTTGGGCGTCTTGTGCGCGTCGAGCGCGGGCGCGGCTACTAGTGACGAGTACTCACAGCTAGCGCTAAGGCTGGTGAGGTTCCCGCTCAGCTGGGCCGGGTCCACGAACTCGGGCTCCCTCTTGGGCGTCTTGTGCGCGTCGAGCGCGGGCGCGGCTACTAGTGACGAGTACTCACAGCTAGCGCTAAGGCTGGTGAGGTTCCCGCTCAGCTGGGCCGGGTCCACGAACTCGGGCTCCCTCTTGGGCGTCTTGTGCGCGTCGAGCGCGGGCGCGGCTACTAGTGACGAGTACTCACAGCTAGCGCTAAGGCTGGTGAGGTTCCCGCTCAGCTGGGCCGGGTCCACGAACTCGGGCTCCCTCTTGGGCGTCTTGTGCGCGTCGAGCGCGGGCGCGGCTACTAGTGACGAGTACTCACAGCTAGCGCTAAGGCTGGCGAGGTTCCCGCTCAGCTGGGCCGGGTCCACGAATTCGGGCTCCCTCTTGGGCGTCTTGTGCGCGTCGAGCGCGGGCGCGGCTACTAGTGACGAGTACTCACAGCTAGCGCTAAGGCTGGTGAGGTTCCCGCTCAGCTGGGCCGGGTCCACGAACTCGGGCTCCCTCTTGGGCGTCTTGTGCGCGTCGAGCGCGGGCGCGGCTACTAGTGACGAGTACTCACAGCTAGCGCTAAGGCTGGTGAGGTTCCCGCTCAGCTGGGCCGGGTCCACGAACTCGGGCTCCCTCTTGGGCGTCTTGTGCGCGTCGAGCGCGGGCGCGGCTACTAGTGACGAGTACTCACAGCTAGCGCTAAGGCTGGTGAGGTTCCCGCTCAGCTGGGCCGGGTCCACGAACTCGGGCTCCCTCTTGGGCGTCTTGTGCGCGTCGAGCGCGGGCGCGGCTACTAGTGACGAGTACTCACAGCTAGCGCTAAGGCTGGTGAGGTTCCCGCTCAGCTGGGCCGGGTCCACGAACTCGGGCTCCCTCTTGGGCGTCTTGTGCGCGTTGAGCGCGGGCGCGGCTCCCTCGGCGACGCGTGCTCGGCGGAGCGCGCGCTGCTCGCGGAGGGTCTCCTGCTTCTGCTCCTTGGTGGTGATGACGGAGTGGAGTTTGCGGAGTCTGTGGAAATATTTTCATTTTTTTTAATATCGAGGTTGGGGGATAAGCGAGTGCTCAATGCGAGTGGTCCATGTAAGATGATTTCGTAATACCATACGCCGTATTTTGTGGACCAAGTAAAACCTTCCTACGTCCATATGGAATTACAGTTTGTTAAACCACTCGAGAACTCAAGACCCCATCGGCCAATTAAAGTTTTTAAACCTTATAAAATCCTCCAAAATCCTTTCAAATTCTTCAACTCCCTTATCCATAACCACTCACTTGTAAAGATCCGTAATCTTCTTCTTATCGATCTTCTGCCGCTTCAGCCGCTCCTTCTCGAGCAAGCGCTCCTTCTGCTTCCTCCTGGCCTTGTGGTCCTTCTTTCTGTTCTGCACGGGGGGGTTCACGGCGCGGTACTCAGTCTCGGACCCGCTGTCTTCGGCCGGGTTGCTTGGCTGAGCGTTGAGGTTCATGTCTTCACGCCATTGGTTCTAGAATGTTAGAGAGGGTTAATTGTTCTTTCCCCGACATGGTCGAAAACGGTCAGCTTGGTGTTGCAAAAACAGCACGGGAACTTCTCCTATTCAGGTCAACGCAAAATAAAAAATAAACATTATTATTCAGCAGCGTACCTCATTCTCCTGCGGCGTGACCTTGCTGAACATGCCTGTGGTGACGCGATGCAGGTGCTGCCCTCTCTTGATGATCTTCTGCTCGTGCTGCACCACCTCTTGCAACAAGTCTTGGTGCTCCTGGAAGAACACGTATTTAGTACAGAGAAGATGGACTGAGGTGAAGGGCTGTACTAAAAATCTTTGCCTTGTACAGTGAAACTGTGGAACGAACTCCCTTCGGCGGTATTTCCAACCAGTGACATGGATGCCTTAAATAAAAGAGCTTTCATTTCCCTAATTGGCCGGCAACGCACCGACAACTCTTCTTGAGTTGCTGGTGTTTATGGCCGGTGGTGATTACTGACATCCATGGTGACCATGACATAGTTCTGCAGGTCAGAAACAGAACTGATTCAAATCTGTCCCTGACACTCTTCTTAAAGTAAATTGCATAGCCGCGTCATGGTAACCCCCTGTAAGTTTGTGTGTATGGTTCTTTGTCCCAAGAGTCGGTTCGATTACGATAAGGGAGGTGTCCTTAGATGCGTCTTATCGTCGCGTGTGTAACAATGTTTTTTATTAAGAAAAGAAGGCCAAAATGGCGGCAATCAAAATGTATCAATTGGTGGCAACTATATTGATGACATGATCAAAAATGAAATCGTGTTTCTAAAGTTTGCTTTATGTTAGATTTGTTTTTTGGTTAGTTGTATTAAACTGCCACTTGTCTACAAGCACAGGTCATAGCTTAAGAATTAAAAATCCTCCTTTTCAAAATGCAGGATGTGTTATTTAAAGGGACAAGGAGGTAGATGAGCAAGCAAGTGACCCGTAAGTGATCACCTAATTACTACATCTAACATGAATTATAAACACGCTATTAAACATATGAGTCAAATGAGACCAAACTTGATGGCCACCTTGCATCTCCATCATCATACCAGCTCGATAGTTTTTTATAACTGCACTTATTGTCAACTAAATACAAACAAAACTAAATTAAAAATAATTCAGATAATAGGTTAACAAATTACCTTAAAGGAAGGATTATAACTGATGCCAGGGTGTGGCAACTCTACAGCTTTTCTGGAGACTACGGTCTTAGACAGAGGAGGCTTGGGCCTCAGCCTGCGCTCAGGCAGGACGTTATGTAACTGGGCCTCCGTGGACACAAAGTCATGAACTAGGGTGGAAGGGATGCCTTTGGCTTCTGGTACTGGAAGTATTACAAAAACCATTTATACAAACAATTCTGTCTTGAGTTGCTTATAGACTCAAGCATTTGTTAGGTATTCGAAATGACCAAACGATCGGAACTCTTATTTCGGCGAGCATTCTAGTGAAATTCATTCTACTCAAATCTATCAGCACCATTATGAAAGGGTCTTCAAAGTGTACTTTGGAAAACATGGAATAAGGCCACTGGATGGTCTCTGGTCTCTGCATCTATGATGCCATCTAGTCTGTTAATAACAATCATTACAATCAATCACTAAAATGAATCTAAAAAACGTAATCTTAATAAAATTGTAACGCCTTTAATAACACAAAAAGGCATTCTATTTACATACATACATACATTAAATCATGCATGTTTCCCAGAGGGGTAGGCAAAGACCACTTCTTTCCACCTGCTAGGATCCTGTTTTTCGCTTTCGCGAATTTTTTTATTCGCTTATTTCTTTATTCTATTTAAAACACCGAAAAAAGTTATAATGTCACATTACAAATGTAAAATAAAAAATCACTTACAATCTTGTCCCCAAAGATCTAAGCTAAAGTTCTGCCTTGTCGTCTTCATCTTTCTCTTCTTGTCTAATGCCATTTTCCTATTCTTCTTTGCAAGTTCTGCTTTCTTCTCAAATGCTCCCTTATCAAAGCGGCGCTTCTCTGTAAGTTTGCTGAGAGCTGTCGCTCTTGTGCCAATTGGATTGACATGATTACGCTTTTTGTTTGGATCGGGGACCTGGAAATCAATGGGTACTTTTTTAAAGTTCTCGTCTCATTGAAAATAAACTTTCCTCATATGGGGTTTGGAGACCTTATTATTTATTTTACTTTTTGATATTTTATAAAAAGATTTGCAGTAATCAAACAAAATGTTGAGTACTTTACTTCCTTGTCATAATTACCAAACTGAGCATAGAATGGCAAATATGGTTTACTCAATGGCATTTCAATAAAGTAATTAAGTAAAATAATGCAAAACAAAAAGGATGATATAGGTAAAAAACTTAAGTAAAGCTCCTCTTGCATGTAACACATCTGTATAGACCGTTCGACATTCTATATTTGAAATTTGACATAAATTCCATATTACTTTTGTACACAACTCCATGCAAGAGGAGCTTCACTTAAGGTTTCTACCTATAATATGGTTTTTAATTACCTTGGAAGACGGTAAAAGGACTTCATAGCACTTAGGGGGTTCTGCTAGCTTGGCACGTTTCCGTAACTTTAGTGGCAAAGGTTCTTCCTTTAATTTCACTTCATCTCCACCAGTGTCCACCACAAACAACTCTTCATCGGGTTTTATATCAAATTTACTGCAATATGAAAAGACATAGTAATTTATAATTTTATTTATTTCTTAGGCAAACAGTTTAACATTTTTCTTAGATAAACCTTCTCTAGGCTATTCTTAAATTACTAACTAAATTTAAAAAAAAAACAATCTTTAATGTACAACCCATTAACTGCTTATATTCTTAGAGACCAATTATTTATTATTTATTATTTATTTATAATAATAATCTGAACAATATTTTCACAAATCTTTTTGCATTTGATTCACTCCTCGGATGTCAACAATTTTAGTACAAAAATATGCAGCAAGGATGCCAGTGCCAGAGACAGCTAAGAGGTTGATACTTTTTTTTTGTTTTTATACCTAAGTAAGTAACTCTTTATTGCACGAAAAAGGAATTGTATCACACAAAAGAACTTATATGAAGGCAAAGTATATACAAAAGTGAGCTTATCCCTTTAAGTCCTTTAATCATAATAAAAAGACTGGAACTTTGCATACAACATAATAAAATGATTGTATGTTGTCTTCCAAACAAACTTTAATAACATCCAGATTCTACATCTATCACACTAAAACAAAAAATTACATAGAAGAACAAAACTAACTAAATAACAATAATCTGTCATAATTATTTATAATAATATAATTATTTGTTTGCAATCATATAAAAATAATTCTTCATTTTCATCAATAATAATGAATTATTACAGAAATAAACAGCAAATCAGGTGAGATTGGACCTAGTTTGAAACTTATTTATTGAACACAAATAATACTCATCCATGTTGACGACATATTAGCTTAGTTGGTAGTGACTCTGCCTTTGGAGCTAGCTGTGCCGGGTTCAAATCCCGGAAGAGGCAATTATAAGTGTAATGAGCAGCAGTATTTGTTGAGCGCTGGATGTATTTATGAATGTATTTATTTATGTAAGTAAATTTATCGTTGTCTAGTACCCGTAGTACAAGCCTAGAGCTTAGTTTGGGACTAGGTCAATTGGTGTGACATTGTCTCCTGATATTTATTTATTGATTTATTTATTAGTGTATTTTAATATATCAGTTAAAGGCTATAGCTTTTTTTATTGAATTTATGATGGCATGGCATCTGTATAAAACACATTTAAGAAGTATTTGGCTACAATTATATGAAAATAATCTCCGTTCTACACGTAAACATAACCTCACCCCAATCTTTCCTCGAGTCGCTGGTCTTCTAAAAAGTCCTCTACATCGCGGATATCACAGTGCTTGCGCCACGCTTTCTTGTTCTTCTTGGATACATGCTTCTTCTTTTTTACAACAGACATGATAACTTGTTTTTAAATAATATTACAGAATCATGTGGTCCGCGATAAGATCGCGTTTTGAAAGAAATAAAATGACATATGACACATCGCTTTGACAGTTACTCCGTTATACGGGTGATAAAGTATTAAATTGCTTTTTTTTTTAAATTAATTACTAGTTATTATTGTTTGTAGTCCAATTGTTTAATTCAGTTTCATTTGCAAAATACATAAAGGTAAATATTTAAAATGCTTGTGCTACTCGAGTACGAAATATTGCGTAGCACGAAACGCCTACATAATTTGACATTTGTGATGTGTTTATAAAGCGTAAAGTATGCTGTTTGATAACTAGGAAAAAAAACAAGGTAGACTGGACAGTTTTAATAAAAAAATACTTACAAATAATTAACAATTTTGTAAACTATAAAAAGAAAACAAATTAATGGCAATTAAATAATTAGGCGGAATTGTGGGTGATTTATTCTTCGCAGTCTTCTTCTTCTTCTTCTTCTTCTTCTTGCTCCTGATGCGCTGGTTCCTGTGCCACTTCTGAAAGCAATATTTTTGTTTCACATTCGTCTCTAGCTGTATAAAAAAAACATCTTGGCCTGATCGATCACATTAGGTAACAAAAGATAATACGAGGGGCGGCTGAAAAGTAATCTACCTAACAATGAAACAAAAGACTGTCGTGGCTAATTTTTTTTTATTTTTCTATATAGTCCCCTGCTAGTAAAATGCACTTATTAAATTTTTCAAATATTGAATTTAAACCATTAAAAAAAAAATCTTTCGGTTTGTCGTCAAAAAAGTCAGTAACCGCAGCCTTCATTTCGTCATCGTTCATAAACCTTCGTCCCCTGAGGTCTTTCTTGAGAAGTCTAAACAGAAAATAGTCACAGGGGGCTAAATCTGGACTATAAGGGGGGTGGTCAATGGTTTCGAAGCCATTGTCTTTAATTGCTAGCTTCGTTGTGCGGGCGGTATGCACTGGTGCGTTATCGTGCAAAATCAGAATACCTTTGTTTAGTTTACCTCGCCGTTTTTCTTTTATTGTCTCTCTTAGTTGGTATAGTAAGTTTGAGTAATAATCAGCATTCATTGTAGTTTTCTTCGGTAAATAATCTATGAGCAAAATCCCTTCTGTGTCCCAAAAGATTGTAGCCATAAGTTTACCTGCCGATGGACAGACCTTGAATTTCCGAGGCGGCTTCTCATCCTTAAATTTCCACTGTAACGACTCTTGCTTACTTTCCGGGTCCCATTGTCGAATCCAAGTCTCATCACATGTTACAATTCTAGAAATTATTTCTTCCTCTTTCCCTCGACTCATCTCCAAAAACTCTTCGCAACATTTGACACGCCTCTCCATGTCAAATGCAGTCAACATTCTGGGGACCCAACGTGCACTAACCTTGGACATGTTCAAATGCTCATGAATTATTTCATTGACTCGCTCTTTACTGACGCCCACATCTCTAGCTATCTCCCACTGCTTCACTCGTCGGTCCTCTAATATAATTTTTTTCACCCTGGCTACATTTTCATCGGTGACGGCCGAAACTGGTCTTCCGCTACGAGGATCATCTTCCAGACTCTCACGACCTAACTTAAACTGCTTTGACCAAAACTTTATAACAAATTCGGAAGAACACAAACTGCCAAACACACGTAACATACGCTGTCTGATCTCCGAAGGCGTATTCCCTTCTTTAGTCAAAAACTTAATCACCGCACGCTGCTCGATTTTATCCATTTTCACTTTTTCTACCGACATGTTTGAAACAATTGTAGGAGACAAATAAACGTGATGCAATAAACAAATGAATGTAATACATTTTGAAAATAGAATAACAAACGAATATAAATCCATACCAGCCAGCATTATTTTTGTATATATTTCTGACCAAGGAGATTACTTATCAGCCGCCCCTCGTAATAGTTTATATTAAATTGATACCTAATGAGATGTCTTAAGACAGTCTAATGACGTTTTAATGCTTATTTACGTATACAATATTTTAATGACCAGTATTAATTGCTACCAGTGCTATCTGAAATATACCTATCTGTAGTATGTAGCTAGGAACCTACCCACTAAAAAAACTACCTACTGAGCTGACGTTTCGTATGGAATAAAATTTACTTTTAATTGTTTATAACATGTTACAAAATTGAAACTCGTAACTTTATCATATTTGATATCGTAATAAAAACATTACGTTACAGCCGCCAGCACACTCACCACCACGACCACATCACCGCAGATAATAAAATTATCATGGTAAAATTGATTGTTGTAATGCTGGTTTTTGCCAACGGATTCTAAACGCGTTACAAGTAGAGGACTTATGATACGTGTGTTGATAATAGTAGGTACATTACTGCTGAGACAGGAAAAAGGCTGTTTACTGCGTCTCGAGTATGGCGTTTTTTCTTTTCCGGTAGGAATCTTTCCATTCGTAAAATTTACCAGTCTTTATTTTTGTTTAGTAGCTTATTTCGCCGAAGATTTTTCCTCAGATCCATAATTTCAGCATTATAATTAATAAATTAAATAAATTTCCTAAATGTATTTATCGGAATACTTATATAATTTCCACAGAGTCCGCTGGTGCGGAGCTCATACTTCTGGATGGTTTGGCCCTTCGGGCTTGCTGCAAAACTAACGTAACCTAAACCTACCGGGAGCCCTTTGTTTCCCATAATTTTATTGGTCATAATGTAATTCTTGTCATAATTTTTGATAGTCATAATTTTTTATGTCGCTGAAAGTGAAAACTTTTCAGAAGTTCTGAAATATCTAACGCGTAGACAAGTTTGATTTATAAAAATCATGAAAAAGTAACAGTTTCTTTAAAAAATACCTGAAGCCCAATACCAAATGACCTAAAGCACATTATGACTAAAAATAATTATGTCAATCGATATAGACCCAAACCTACCTACCTATTCCGGCCTAATTACAAAGGGGAATTTTGCGATTAGGAAAATATCAAAATGGAGAATATGCGACGAGGAAAAGATAATAATAGGGAAAAATAGGATTTGGGTAAAATCAAGAATGGGAAAAATCGCGACTGGAAAAATTTCTACGCGGAATAATCGAGTTTGGGAAACAGATTGATCCACCCCCTAAGTAGGCCGCACGGGTATGTACAGTCACGAACTTTAATTTGGGACCAACCTTAGGTCCAAATTTGGTCCAAAGTCATTCTGACACTCTACTACAATAAGGTTGAGTCTCCTATAAGTGACAAATGATTTGGCATCTCTAATGACATTGACGACTTCAAGCCTATTTTTCTTGAAATGGGTCACAAATTAACGATCGCGATAGTACTATACCTATATCTATTTTATTATATTGGGTGTGGCAGGACAAGCATGAAAGTCGTATAAATACAGTTGAAATGCGCTCTTTACGTAGCATGTGTGGTCTGAAACTGATTGATAGAGTAAGGAACGAAAAGGTCAGAGAGAAATGAGGACTAAAAGAAGATGTAGTGACTAAGATTGAAAAGGGCTGCTTCGATGGTTCGGTCATTTCGAAAGGATGGATGAAAGAAGATTGACGAAAGAGATATACAGGGCAAAAGTGAGTGAGAGGGAGGGTTAGAAGGGGCCCCACCCACCAAAATCCCACCAAAATCCTTTAAACAGCTGTGCCAGTTTTTGATAGACGGCCCCTTAAAAGCCTTTATAATTATGTACCTACATGTAGGTAACCTAACTTCATCCCAACAGTTTTTTTCCCCACTGCATAATATCTGAGATCTATCTATTGGTTACTTCTTTCCAGCAGTAGGAATGAAATGTAGCCCAGGTATAAGCTATCTCCATTACAAATTTCATCCAAATCCGTCCAGCCGTTGCAGCGTGAAGGAGTAACAAAGTAACACACACACATACATTTTAAGTCTATTAAGAAACCAGTCTATTAGGTATTTAAAATTATGGGCCTTATTGCGCAAAAGTAAGTTTCTCCAACTTTAATTTTTGAGTACCTATAGAACCCTGTCGTATAATGACAGCATCAAGTCTAAAGAAATAAATTACGTCAAAATTAACGATTGTCTTTCTGCGACAAGGTTCTATAGGTGCTCAATAATTAAAGTTGTTGACCGTACCTAATTCTATTCTTTGTACAGTAGTAATATTAGGTCGTTTTGTTTGCGAATTAAGAACATCGGAGGACTTCTTACACATTCAGTGAGCGGAATGTGCCTGTTTTCTCGCGATATTTTTGGTTGATAGTAAAAATACCGCAGGAGCATCAGTTACCAAAAGCTATACTATCTGTGGTACGTATGATCGTTACCGTAGTTTGCGTTCATAAACCAACACTTCCAACCATTAAACTGTCGACGCTCTTTTGAGATTGTCGAAAGTTAGTAGTGAACGACAAGATACGTCAGTAGAATGAGGAGACTGCCTTTATGGCTACAGTTTACCAATTAGGGTGATTCGCCAATAAAAAATAAAAATGAACTTACCAATATTCTGCTCTCCACAGGTTAGTCACATAGTTAAGGGTTTTAGTCATCTTAAAACTTAAAATACAGGGGATTAGTCAGTCAGTAAGCAGTGAGTAACAATCAAGTGAGATGTCAAGCAGTCAGTAGCATTAAATGAGATGTCAAACAGTCAAATAGTATTAAATGAGATGTCAAGAAGTCAATAAGTCGAAAAGTCAGAACAGTCAATCAAGTCAAGTTAAATAACACATTATCACAAAACACATTTTTATTTTTTTAAATACATTTCCATCGGTGTGGCGTTCAGACATCGCATTTAACTTTGATATAGTTGGTCAAATGGGTATAAATGCCATTGATTTTAAAAGTTCCTTGATATGGATGAGACAGCAAAGGATTTTAGGCAACAGAGCAAGTGAATCCTTTTACCTACCTCCTTGTTAAACAAAGTTGAATTAATTTTAAACCTGAATAGTATCTAAAAAGGAGTAAGTATATATATTTTCAATGGCGCCTATACCCTTTTAAAACATGTTACTTTATTTCTTGTTAGTATGTTATGAAGGCTTTCATTTATACAATACAACTCTAAGTCATACAAATATAAATCAAAAGCTAGTTCGAGTCTACTATGTAAATAAATAAATTTAAAATTGTATACAAAGTATAAAAAAGTATTAAAAATTATCACAAAAAAGCTTCAAAAAATTCAAACTTGAACAGCAAAGACTATTATTTACATTTATTTATATTTAAATTAGTTATTATCAGAATAGGATTTGTTGGTACAAAATTGACTGAAGTTAAGACAAAGAAACTAAACTCTTAACTTTAATATTGTATAACTAATATAAATTATGATTTCCTATTCTCATGATAACCTTACATTTGTATCTGATTTTGAATCAATTTATTGGAAAACAAATATACTAACTTTTAACCTGGCTTTAAAAAAGCCATCATACTCTTAAAAATAAAGACAATCCTTCTTGTCTATCAACATCTTACTTAGCTTTAAAATTACCGAAACCAAAATCATTTTGATTTGGTAAAATATAACATTCTCAAATTGGATCGATTGCAGTACTGCACCAAAATACCATCCTAAAGTTATATTATTTACCTTCCAATAAACTCTTCAAAAACAGACTGTAAATTAGCTACTAATGATGGTAGTTCGACTGAGCTGGGACGTTGATATAGTACTCCTGGGGTGCCTCTTGTGGGGCCTCCTGAGGCTGGACCACGTACTCTTCGTAACTCGTACCTTCGTGGGAAGCGTCTCCTTTGTTGGCACTGAGGCCTGCTGCCGCCGCCTTCGCCGCCGCTGCTGCAGCGTTAGCCTGGGCTTGCTGGGCTGCCGCCTGAGGATTAAAAAATGAATTAGAGAAATATATTTTTTATTACCAGTAGACACATATACAGTACCTGCTGTTAGGCGATGTTACTAATACACTGGTAAACATTATTAGCTTCATTGTGCAAAATGTGGTTACAGAATTATCAACAAGTTTTTAGAGTTATTGGTAATTCTGTAGCCCTGCCTACCCCACTCTGGGAATGAAGGCGTGATTTTAATTATGTATGTATATGTATGTACACATACAACATATTGTACGGTCCCCATACTAGGCTAGGCCTGACTCATGGGAACCAAAAAGTAAAAGCTTAAAATGTATAGTTATTTGTCAAGCACCAAACGAACTTTGTATTTTTATCATTTTGATTATATCCGTCATGACTTCACAAGCTTCATGAGCTGACACATCAGCTCTTGAATTGTTTAAAACAAATATTGTCTCTTGATATACTGTCATGGAAACACTAGGTTTACAAAAAAACTGAAGGTCTGGTAAATGTATAATGCCTGGCTGACGATGACGCATTTAAATACGTTTCACTTCATCCCATCTTCAAAAGAATATATGCAAAAGATTGTAGAGCAGTTTGCGACTCATTTTCAATTGAAGTTATGAAACCAGTGTAAATGAAAAAGAGAGACAAGCAAAGAAGAATAATAACAATGATTGCGTTCTTAAGGGTAAAAATTCTAGGTCAAAAAAGAAAGAAGTGAGTTTACTCTCCATTTATTCGGAATCGGCCGTCAAAAATAACAATACGAAAGAAACTTAAAGTCTTCTTTGAACATGCAGTGTCAGAAGAATATATCGATCATCACGTCTTCAAATACGAGTACTGGTGCTTTCTTCCGATCCTGTTTATCAAAATATACCTAATTATTCATGTGTGCTATCAGATGTTTACCAACGTATATAATATATCTGTATATGTGTATAAAAATCTCGTGTCGGTGTTTGTGGTCGAACTCCTCCGAAACGACTCGACACTATATAACTATCTACGCCTGGGTCCGTATCATGGTCGCCTTTATCGCGGTGGATAAAGCATCCGTCACTCTCGCACTTATGTATCTACTGGTCAGAAACTGACAGATGTGTTATCCACATTGGTAAACACGACCATAATAGGCCCGCTGATATCACTACACTACCTACTGTAAACTAGACATCGGCATATATTCTCGTATTTTTACTTAACCATGATTTTAACTCGAACCGGCAAGCTATATAGTTATAATACATTTTCACTCAATGTACATACGCAGATTGTCGCTTTAGTACCTACAGTCCGCAACAAAAGTAGGTGGACGGCCGAAAAGCTCAAAATTATCTTTACACGACTCCATTGTCAAAAGAATATCCGCTTACCACCTAGCGTCAACAATCAAATATCAAAAAAACTTTACATCGCTTCGTTGCTTCTTCATGGCGCCATCTATTCAATGAATGCAAACAAATCAGAACCACTCATTTGAGTGGCGCCCTCTGGGAATAGCCCGCATGAACTTTTTCCGACGGACGCTCCATCTACGCTCATTCATCTATGCCCTACCACCTAACTCTCACTGCTTCCTTATCCTAGCTAGATGAGAGCTGACCCCATATCTCTATGTGTACAGAGACAAAGCGATTAGGATGATATCTGCTCGTTTAGTAACAGGCGTAATAACCAATAGTAGTGGTTTTCTAGTCTCAAAGAAACTTCAGCAACACAAACAACTCCCACCATTTAACAGCCTACATACCTGCGCCTTCCTAGCCGCCGCCTGTGTCGCCTCGAAGTCAATCCTGACTCCATGGAGCTGATCCTGCAGCGACGCAAGCCTCTGGCGGGCAGCGCCCACCATGGCGGTCTGGGCTCCGAGCTCGCCGGCCGCCTGCGAGGCAGCTTCGTTGGCGTTCTCAGACGTCGCCTGCGCTGCGTTCAGCGCTGCCTGGATTACGTTTACCTGGAAATTGGGAATATGTGCAACGTTAGTTAGGCCGAATTCATCGTTATACTGTAAACTAACATTGTGGAATGCAATGAATGTTTGAGTATTGAGTATTAATTTCCGACTGAACTATTAAACTTTTCAGTGTTGTTTTAATACAGTAATTACCCTAATTACCATTTACTTTATTATATTATTAAATACTAGGGACCCGCCCTTGATTCGCTTCGGTTTGTGTGAGTTTTCTGTAACACCTTTGTGGTGATTCTCTCAACAAGCAAAGGTGATCGTTCGCTCGAGTGAAGGTCCAAGCGGCGAGTTTAAGTAGTCCCGACAGAGCGAACAAAACAGATTTTAGCGCGTATATTCAATTTGGCAGCATGACTTCACCAACGTATAAGGCTCCCTAATTGACAATGCACGCGCTAAAATGTGTTTTGTTCGGTCGGACGGGACTACTTAAACTCGCCGCTTTTATTGGCTCGTCCGTTCGACCGGCCGCCGTTTTTGAGAGAATAACACACCTACATAATCCAGAATTTATTATCCATAAAATCCTTCCTCTTGAATCACTCTATCTATTGATGACAACTGCATCAAAATCCGTTGAGCCGTTTAACCTCGTAAGGCCCACTGTGCAATAGAATGTATATACATACATACATAATCTCACGCCTTCGTTCCCAGAGTGGGGTAGGCAGAGCTACAGAATGACAAACATCTCTAAAAACTTGTTGATAATTCTATAACCACAATTTGCACAACTAGGCTAAGATGTTTACCAGCGTATTAGTGACAGGTTGCAAGCCCATCGCCTAGCAGTACTACAAGCCTTTATTCCCTTAGTCGTCTCTTACGACATCTACGGGAAGACATGGAGTGCCACTGTGGCACTATTCTAACTCGGCAACCACACGAGAATGTACATAATCAAGGCAATTTAATTTGAACTGTGTTTCAATGGAAATAAGGATTATTTTCCTATCTTCATAAACTGAAAATGGCATTATCGAACAAACGTAATTGAACTTTATTGCCTTGGTGGTAGATTCAAAGTCCCACTCAACTAAAACTCCCTGTTTGTAGTGTGGTGGGCCTTACAAGGTTAAGAGATCTAAGCGTTCGTACAGACGGCGGGAGCGTTTGAATGATTTCATCAAGATATTGGTATATTTTTAATACATTTTACTTGTGAGATTTAAGTAAGAACTTAACTTCAACTGTAGGACAAATACAAATTCGGACCCTCAAAGCCTTAGACGAAAAATGCGTTAGATTAGACTAGTTATTGACCTCCCGAGTCGCAAATAGCTTAATAATAGGGGGTGTTCCCAGTCGCGAATAGCATTTAATAATAAAAAAAATAAAAAATAAACTTTATTTCAGACCGAGATCCATAGTCAGTTAGTAACAATTGACTTAAAAATAAATTAGTAAACTAAACTAAACATTTTTTTTTGTTTTTTTTTTGTTTTTTTTTTTGTTGATGATTTAATAACCTATATAAGTTTTTTTCTACATAATGTAAACCATTATCACTACATATTATAAAACAAAGTCCCCTGCCGCGGCTGTCTGTCTGTATGTTCGCGATGATCTCAAAATCTACTTTACAGATTTTCATGCGTTTTTCCCCATTAGTTAGATAATTATTTCACGAAAGGTTTTTATGTATAATCAATTCTGGTTTATGTACAGGTGTTACAGAAAAGAAATAAACCGAAGTGAAGCGAGGGCGGGCCGATAGTATCTTATAAATTTGGTCATTATATTTCACTTGGTCAAATGGCAACGGTAGTGACTTGTGAAAACAGAGAGAAATTCGGGAAGTGGTTAATGTGGCAAGCATCTGACCAGAAGAGGTGGCATTGAACTCGACTCGTATAAAGTTTCTTGTGGTAAGTGTGAAGATTGGTGTTAAGTATTATGGTATAGATTACCATAGGAGATAATTATTTTATCAACATTGTCGTAAGGTACAGTTTTTACGAATAAAAAAATACTTAAGGGAGATGATAATATAATCTACATTTATAATTTTATAAAAAACTAGCCTCTGCCCGCGACTGCATCCGTCTAGTTTTCGATTGTCGTTATTCCCTCGGGAACTTTATTTTACGGGTTAAAAAGTAGGGTATCTATCTTCATTCCGAATTTCATCCCTATCCGTTTAGCCGTTGCAGCGTAGAGGTATAACAAATTAACACACACAAACTTTCGCTTTTGTAATATTAGTAGGATACAAACGCAAAAGAGTTTGATTGATAGCAATGAATATTCATAATTTATATATAAAGATAAAAATGAATAGTAACTTAATCCTTTTTATCTCGGTTTTTTTTACGACAGCCCTTGCATACTTTTTCACTTGCCAAATTAGACAGTGTGTGAACCTTCGTTCGTTACGCCTCTGCACATGTCCTGTATCACTAGGTAAATCACAGGATTACAAGTATAATAAACAGTATGTTATTATTCCTGCAAAACAAACATAAGTATAACAGAGTGCAACAAGGAACCAATCACCTACATACATACTTAGTTCTACTTAGATTGTAACAATTGATCGTACAAATCAAATAATAAAACTAAGTTGTGCTCAGCGGAGCGAGATAACTTGCGAAACTAAAGCAATTAGATTTATTTTTACTAAGTTTAGCCTATTTTAGACTTGACAATTCACTACCGTTAAGATTTGATTAGGTGGAATAACGTGACCAAACCTTTGAGTTATTGTAGACTTCGTTCGCGTAGATTTCGATAATTGTTATTTCCTCGGGAACTAATAGATTTCTGGGTTATAAAATATCCTTTGTCCTATTCCAGGACCTAACCTATATGTGTGCCAAGTTTCATCCCGATCCGTTCAGTGGTTGAAGCGTGATTAAGTACCTACCAAGAATCCAAACTTTCTCATTTATAATATTAGTAAGATAAGATAAGATAATGGGTTTTGGGTTGGGAATTCAACTGACCTAAAATTTTATGGGCTAAATTTTTTTGGTCGAAAATGTTTCCTATAATATTGAATGGCATACTTCTTTTTTAGCATAAAGATTTGTTTGCATACATATTTATTGTTCTAAGGCACTTTAGGTCTAAAATTGTTTTGTCTAGAATTTTAATTACTAAAAGGATAAATCCATAATATTGTTTGGTCGAAGCCTCTCCCAGTATAAAATACCTAGGTCTCAACTAATCTATAGGTTAGGTTAGGTCAGATTTGTGCCAAGGCGCGAAGCGCCACAACTACGCGGAATAGGATCTCCGCGAAGCGGAGCTCCGTCGACTTTGCCTCACGGTCAACGTTATACCAAAAAATCATTCGACAAAAAAGTTATTCCAAACAAATGTTATACTAAACAATTTTTCGACCAAATAGTATTATGCAAAACAAACAATTTTCGACATTTAGGTAAATCATTAGACGAAACGTTGGTATGCAAAAAAATATGATGCGAAACGAAAATAGGCCAACATTTTTTAGATCAACCGATATAGACCCCGGATGTACCTACATTTCCGGAAAAAATGCTTCGATGGCTATTCTACAATCTATGTGCAAATGGCGCGGTTTTCACGCTAATACACTTATCTACTTCCTCGTTTGATCTATCAGTAAGAATTAAGGGTTTCATTTTAGTTTCCCGTAATAATAAAAACGGAACGTTACAATAAGTACCTATCTAATTATAATTCTTACAATAGAATCTATAAATTGCAATATGAACAAATAAATTCAAAGTAAACAATGTGAATGATATTGTCAACGAATCGAATCGCTGTTAATTCGTTGGCCAATCGATCTACATCGCAACAGTTGTGACATGTCGCGGACTATGCGCAAGAGTGCTTTTCACAAATATTTGCACACTTTAAACTGCTTGGGCTTGGTTTGAAATCGCGCTACATTTTAATGACTTAATTTTATATTTTGATTAGGAACCTTTTTTCTTTTTTGGACCCATAACAGTGACATTGTAATGCGAATGACTGCTTGCTTTCATACTTTCAATTTTATTAACCATTTTTTCTCTATGTATGACAAAATTTGTAGTAAATAATGTGTGAAGGCATAAGTCCAGTGATCGGCGATCTGAAGCATTTTATGTCACTTTGACGTCCTACGTCATGAATAGTAATGACTAAAATGTATAAGTCGGTGTTGTTCAAAATAAAACCTTTCTTAAAAAGTATCTGAATTTAATTTGTTATAGTAAATAATCATTATTTTTTCTACGTTTAATATTGTCAATCGATTCCTTTTAACATTGAGGATCCATTTATATAAAGAGCACGACCGTTCGACATCAACAGATGTGAGAGGTGCATAGTCGTAAACTGATATTTCGTTGTTATCATTATTACTCAAGTTTCTAACAAATTCGTTATAAAAAGATAAATTTTTAGTAAGTTTTTTTTTTTACAAGAAATGAAATAGTCATGTCCTGTCCATGTAATAATTTCGTCAACAATTTGACATAAAATGCTTCCGATCGCCGTAATAACACACGAAATCCACAAAAAATCAAATTGGTTTATAAACACCCTCAATGCTGAATGCCTGTTTCGTAATATGTGCAGTGCACCCTGTATTTTTCTGTCACCATTCAATTATCTCTTTGTAAAATACTTTATTAGGTCAGTTGTTGTAGTAATACCATCTTGGCAACATAGCACACATTACAGAGGACGTGGGTTCAATCCGCGTCATATACTTCTTACAAATTATATATCTATAAAAATCAATTTCCACATGTATGACGGAGCATCTGCACTTGAGAACTTTTTTTAAATTGTGTTTCCGGGCAACGCCAGGCACGGATAACTAGTTTCAAACGAAATAAATAAGGTATTTATTTTATCCTAGGGTCTGGTAAGGTGTTTACGACTTCAATATACAGGGAGTCCCAGTATATAATAAGATGTTTTGCAACATTTGAACGTAATATCCAAAAAAAGTTAATATGTCGTCAATTCACATACCAATTTGCGCTCTATTTACCGATAATGTAAGTTTTACGACGTAAAAGCATTTAATTTTCTATATAAAAATGTACTAAGTTGCGACAATGCGACCGATATTGCGTAATCGTTTCGCCGTCGCTCAGTTGACCTTACGCAATAACTTTTTGCCTAACTGTTTCAGTTTGTATTTTTTATATATTTTTTTAATGATTTCTTAGGTAGCTGTTGCATTTGAATTTTTAAAGATCATTGTCGGGTGATTGGTAACTTATTGAGGATTTGAAGGTTATTAATCAGTTAAAGTAACCAAGAATACTATGCGGTAAGGAAGGTAAAACCACACTATCATTTTTTTTGTGCGTCGTTGTGTATAAATATCGTTTCTTTCTAGAAAAATCTACATTTTTTTTTCTCATACGATTTTTAAGCGTGGGTTCCTTTGCCTTTTATACTGAAATGCAATCACCAATTATTTTAGCCGACTGTAAGTTTTACAAAGTTAGTGGATTGTTTGACTTTTTTTTTCTTTCTATTACATGATAATATATCGTTTTACTTTATCATATAATTACATACTATACAGCACACATGCACTATGTTATGTGCATGTGTGCGTGTGTATTGTACTTTGAATAGTATTTTATGCTAAAATAGCGTTTAAGTCACTACCAACTACTAATAGTCTCTAAATTGTTAGTATAAAACAAAGTTGCTTCCCGCCGTCTGTCCCTCTGTATGTATGCTCAGATCTTTCAAACTACGCAACGGATTTAGATGCAGTTTTCGTTAGGTAATCAATAGTAATTTATAAGTCTCTTTTGTTTTTATTTAGCAAATAGTTGGTACGGTGTAAAAGTGCTTTGAAATTTTGAATAAAGATTTACTACTATTCTTTTTTTAACAAAGACAACCGCGTCATTCAATCAGGCTCCCGGCCTGACCAGCCTGTTACCTGGTGCATAGCCTGTTGCGCCGCCTGTGCCGCCGCCTGCGCAGCCCGCTTGGCCTGCATCAGCTGCATCTCCTCGCCCTGAAGCCCCACCTTCGCGTCGCGGACTTGCTGTTCGAGTCCGGACAGGATCACCTGTACAACACATCAGTATTAAATAACATACTTTTTCACCCTACTATCCGCTTTAATTTGGGTTGATTAGTAAAATGGCTAGGTCGCAAAATTACTCAATCACAAAATATCTCAAAAAGTCGGAGTCGCAAAATTACAACTTAGCTAAGATTTAAACAATTTTCTCCTCAGATTTACTCAGTAGCTGAATATCTTCGATGATTCCATCCTGGAGATCATCAGAGAGCATCATCCTAGAGCCCATATCGAAGATATTCAGCTACTCCATCCAGAATTTTGTGGGTAAGTTAGTGAATAATCTCTACGGTTTGGGTGAAGACCTTCTCCCAGGAGGGGGACAAGCTACACGACTTTTATTTGACCGCCAGCGCCGTCTGTGGCGCTCTAAAGATTAACTGAAATGTAAGTATAAAGCCCTACTCGTTTACATACCTGTTTGCCAGCGAGCGCCGCCTGCGCAGTGGCACTGGCTTGCCCAGCGGACTGCGCTAGAGTGTTCTTAGCGACGTACGCGGCCTGGTAGCCCGCGGCGGCCTGGTTGCCTAGAGCCGTCTTGGCTTGGTTGGCGGAACCCACCGCGATGGTGCGGAGACCGCTACCTTGGCTGAAGCCTGGGAAATAGTCGATTGTGTTACAAGGACGAAAATTATGGTAATATATAATAGGTACATGTAATAAATTCAAAGTGACGTTCCAAGTTTCAATTCTGCAATTTCATCTTTAAAAAAAATGCTAGTGAGCGCTTTACCTATGTGTAAATACAAGTTGTTTAAGAGAGTAACCCTATTGAGCGTAGCGTGGGATTTAAGTTATACGGTCCAAAAGAAAAAAACTTTTTCTATCGTAGCACACACGTATTTTACGTAAGTATTATAAAAACAGCGAATGTCGACACCCGAAACAGACAGTACGCCAAATCATACTGAAATGCCCCCAAAAAAATACCGAGGAGAGATAGAAGACTTCAAAACCCTCGCGAGCGAAGCAGCAGAATAACTTAGGAAGTGTGAATTTAAGCTATGATAATTATAGGTGTAATTTGAAAGCCATATGATAAATATTTATTAAAAGGCAAATGTTATAAAATTACAAGATACATTTTATTGAACTTGAATAATAATCAAAACAACTTGGATAAACACTATGAAAACAAAATTACATCATACAATAGATGTTTCTTCGTCTTGTTCTAAAATAATTGAAAAAAAAACCGCAATAAGGTATTAATAGGCCACCTGTAAAACTAAGTTACAAACTTTGTTGAAAAACACATATTTCTTTATTCTTCCTTTTTATTCAAGTTATGACTATATTCAGCGTTCAAGTGCGAACGCATGAAAGAGTTAATGAATAATGTATTTATGCAAAGGAAACGTTGATCGAGACCGTGAAGGCATACTACCTAGTAGCTACGATAGCGTGTAGTAGCTACGAGTATCTTTACGAGCATTGGCTGATCTTTATCGGACCAGCGTTGCGTGATCCCTGCACACATCACTAGGAATACGTAGCGATAGTTAAAACTCGTCTGCAATCCTTTTATCACATTTAACCCTACAAAAGAGGGTTTTTTAATATACTTGAGGAGGAAAAAGAACCAGCTAGTCACCGGCTTTAAAAGAACCATCGATCGTCGCCGATGGACTCCCGCTATAATAGAAGAAATGAAGTGAAATGAAATTACACACAACTTTTTGATATATTCTATAGTCCACATAGGCTACTAGACTACGCCTGTCCTCGTGGGAACTCGCGGAAAAATCGCAGATGCGCTGCCGGTCTTTGAGAAACGGGTATCTCTTGATAAACACCTAGTTTTAACGGTTCCAAAATACTGCCGCAATCGCATAGTTTGATTCATCTTACCTGTCTATGACTGCGTAGTGTCAGACCAAATAAATTCTAATATGGTGTATTCAATGTTTCATAGCTTTTGTTGAAAATATTTCAAAATATCCCCAAATGTTATAGCACTGCGATCGCAATTACGCCGCGGTTAATTGATTTCTAAACATCATTATAATTAGGTATAATGTAAGTTCCATCATTATGATCATCCCGGACAGGATAGGACATCCTAAAACATCTCCACATCGATCGGTCCAACTAATTTCCAAACTCACATTCAAACTGGAAAACCCCCTGTATTTCCCCACGTGCTCATTAGCCACACTTCCAACAGTTCAATCAATTTCTTTGACTGCTAATTGTCCATATTTGATAGCTCTGTTAACTCTATCATTACCAACATGCAAAACGTTTCTTTGTGAACGACCAAACCTCTTCCTAGCACGTAACGTTTGTTTCTGTTCAACCGACCACCTCTGTTACACTTCAATGGATAAAAACGTGCAAAAAACTATGAGGTATGGACCGAAACGGGTTTTCTATAGTTAAGACGTTTCTCGAATATCTAGAGTCCATTTAACATTTACTGTAGTTAGTTCGAATATGGAATCACAGAATCTACACTTTTAGTATCGTTAACCTATCTACCTGGGCCGGTATTCTAGGCGATACAACCATATCGTCTTTGACCTGTTATCGTATTGACAACTCTTATTTCTTTGACAGTAATAACGGCCGAGTTAAAAACAATTCCATGACAGGTCAAATACAATATGGTTTTTACCGCCTAGAATAGAGGAAGTGGTATAACTTAACAACATAAAACACGCACCAGTTTTGGACACTTTTAGTTTGTAAGCATCAATAATGGATACATGACTGCTAATTCAAAAATCATACGGTTATAAATCGATTGTCGCAAAATAAAAGAAAAATCCTTATCTATTTCAAAATAAGCATGAAACGCATTGGTTCCTGTCCATTACTGGTGCCGGCTAAGCTGTGACAAAAACATGTATCTAAAAAAGTTTTATGAATAAAGAAGCTTCAACAGAATACAGGTATTGACTCTTGTAGCATCATGACTGAGGAGTTGAACTTCAATTGGAGTCTTTGTTTAATATCCATTAACCTCGTGTCTCATACGCATACCTCTACGGCATCAAAATGTTATCATGACACTCCAACTATGAAGAAGATACATAGCCGAGTTGCAGAAGATGGTAACTATTATGAGTGAGGCTATAGAAGGAAAGGGAATGAAGGTGAATGTAAGTAAAATAAAAGTAATGATCTTTGAAAGGGAGCAAGATAGGACGGAGTGTGATATCAGGATTGGAAATGAAAGGTTGTAACAAGTGAATGTTTGTATATTTAGGATCGATGTTTTCAAGAGATGGGAAATGTGAAAGGGACATTGAAAGACGAGTGAATGCTAGAAACATGGTCAATGGAGCACTGCATACCCTCGTGAAGTCAGAAAGTGTCAAAGAAGACTCGTTTGACTGTTCACAGGGGGGTGCTAATTCCGACACTAATGTTTGGCAGTGAAAGTTGGGTTTGTCAGAAGAAACATGAAATAGAAATATGAAAATGAGTAGAACTGAGAGCATTGAGAAGTATGGTTGGGGTGAACTTGTGTGATAGAATGAGCAATTTGTGTGAAAGGAGGATGGGTTAAAAAAAGATATTGACAAGGATTAATAAAAGAATGCTGAAGTGGTTTGGTCATGTGGAGAGAATGCATGAAGTGAGCTTGACGAAACAGATATATGAGGCAAGAGTAAATGGAAATGTTGGAAGAGGGCGGCCAAGGCGAACGTTCCACGATCAGATCGGGGACGTATTAAGAAAGGGCCAGTCAAGGGTACCCTAAACCGACGCACGTGTATGAAAAGACTTATGAGTGTGGAGGAAGCGAGGGAAGTTTGTCTGGATCGTAGCAAGTGGAAGGAAGTGGTCTCTGCATACCCTTACGTGAAAGAGGCGTGATTGTATGTATGTATCAACTTGTTCCTTTTTTAAAGTTGTGTATAAAAAATCGTCATCAAGGAAGCCCTCTCCTAAGTTTGTTTCAGCTTTCTGGACTGGACTAAGTATGTAGAATTAAATTTATATACCTTTATACATGTCAACGTAGAGATCTTTGGGGAAGAACTATGATCCAGTAATGGACGTCTTCATGTTAATGCTGATATACCTTTCTTGGGACCGCTAGCAGCAGCCCTCTTCTAAGTTTCATTCAGCTTGCTAGACTAAGTCTTTAGAATTAAATATATACCTTTATAGAGGTCATGGTGGAGACCTTTGGGGAATTCATGTTCAGCGGTGGACATCTTCATAATAATGATGATATACCTTTCTTGGGACCACTGGCGGCAGCCTTAACATCCTGGATATAAGCGTCATAGTGGCTGGCAGACTCCTGGGGCTCTTGCGCAGTGTTGGCCTGGGGGGCTTGCGCCTCGTACTCGTAGTCATACTCGTGGTGTTGGGGCTGCGCGGCCGGGACCGGCGCGGACGAGGCCACAGCCATGGCTGGAAGAATGAGGCTTTTTACTGCTGTTTTCTTGGAAACAGTAGTTCTGTTATACTACTGATTCTTCTTTTTATTAATTTTATTTTACATAACATTCAGTTAGTGTTTTGAACGAAACGTATAACGATAACGATAAAATATATACCCATGTACCTAGATAGAATACTTTCCGATCAGGAGAATCAAACGAGTTCGTCACCGCCAAGTCACCGCCCACCGAGATATACGGGGTAGAAAGAACGAACTTCACATGGACAAGTCACCGCTCACCGAGATATACGGGGTAGAAAGAACGAACTTCACATGGACAAGTCACCGCCCACCGAGATATACGGGGTAGAAAGAACGAACTTCACATGGACAAGTCACCGCCCACCGAGATATACGGGGTAGAAAGAACGAACTTCACATGGACAAGTCACCGCCCACCGAGATATACGGGGTAGAAAGAACGAACTTCACATGGACAAGTCACCGCCCACCGAGATATACGGGGTAGAAAGAACGAACTTCACATGGACAAGTCACCGCCCACCGAGATATACAGGGTAGAAAGAACGAACTTCACATGGACGGCAACTACTTTAGGTAGGTACCTAATTGTCGTCCGTATTGGAAAAAGTAAATTTTATTTTTGAAAAACATAAATACTGCATTTATAGATTTTTGAAAATTCGTCTTTTTTAGCCAAGAATCAAAATGGTCGAATATGACAAAATGATACAGATGAGAGCCATTGATAATGATAATTTATATCTACAACACATACGCACATACCTTTAAGCTAAATAAAGACTGTAAAAGTAACATATTCGAAAAAAAAAACATAAATACAGTATTTATTGTTTTCAAAAATAAAAGTAAGTCTCCTATGTGTGGAGGTAGTTGCCGTCCATGTCGCGTTCGGTCTTCCCATGGTCGCACCCTGTATTTCTCGGTGGATTGTGACGAACTCGTTTATTCTCTTGGGCGAAAATTATCTCATTTAGATACATGGGTATATATTTTATCGTTACACGTTTCGTTCAATATACTAACCGAATTTTATATCAAAAAATAAGTATAATTTTTTGCATTCTCTACCTTTTAAAAAATAATTGTAGATGATTTAGGTATGCATAAATAGTACTTAGGCCCTGGGAAAATTAGCCGATTTATTAAACATTTGCTTTAAACTCATTGTATGAAAAAACACGAGTTGTATCTCGGATACTATTTTATTACGCGACTGCGGCAAAACCCAAAAATAGGGTCATGTGTTTAACCTGTATATATGTCCGACTCTGTGTCCCCTCTTAACTACTAAACGGCTAAACCGATTTTAATAAATTAAGTATACTTGGTTAGATTCGTCTTAACCACTACAGTGTCATAGGTTATATTAAAATTATTTAAATGTGAAATTGGCGAAATAAAAAATATATACATGATAACATTACTTTGACGACATTATCCAAACAGCAAATCGGTTTTTTCAATAGCTTGCTTTGCGTTAGACTTGTTTTTATCTTTATCTTCGCTTTATCGTTGGTTTTGCCTTCAGCCTGTATAAACTAACTACTCTATTACCGCAGGACATTGTAATCAATCACACAACTCGCTAAAGTCGGAAAAAACGGTCGTAAACAAAGAAAGCATTATCTAAACGTTCATAACATGCAATTAGGTGCTATTAAAAGTAATTTCTTTATGCAATGCGCATAGGAAATGCGTGCGCGAGCGCAGTATAGTTCCGATTGTATTAGTTAACCTATTTATTTAGTATTCAATGTTTTAATGGCGGAGTACGTAACCGATTTGATTTATTTTCTACTTTGAGTTTTCATAGTTTTTTTTTTTGTTATTTATGTTCGCCATGATAATCATCTTTTTTCATCAATTACCGTTTTTTGTGACCTATTATTAATTTCGCAAAATTCAGACACGTCGATGTCTTTTCGTATGGAAATGCTTTGATTCAAATAAATATCGAAAACACATTAATTTGTCAGTTAATTAAATGTGCAGTAAGCCTATCTCGCAAATCGATTCTATCGATCGATCGATTTCTGAATAAAAATATTGTAAAAATATGGTTTATTCCTATTAATCAAGACGCTCGCAATATATAGCCTAATAACGTAATAGCTTGTGAAATGTTGGTGATGCTGATGCGAAAGGAAACTTTTCAATTATTAGTAAAAAACGCTTTAGTTTTAATTTTGAGTTATTGTCTTATAACATCATGACATGTATTTTATGTCGTTTGTCAAATAAATATTTAAATAAGTAGTATTAATTTCTAATAAAATTGTCAATCTAGTTAAATATTAAAAATCATTTAACTATTTAGATTGGTACAAAATATTAATAATTGACTCTAAAACCTTAATTATTATAATATAGAATCCATTAATAATATACTCGCTTTTACCGAGTAGGTACTTTTAGTAGCGTTTTAATAAGTACTAAGAAATCTATAAGCCAGATAAATATTTTCCAAAATGGTTTTTGGCAAATCCGGTATACTCCAAAAATAAAAAGTATATGTTTAAAAAAAAGATGCTGCAGTTTGGTACATGGGTCTACGGCGTAGCAGATGTCACAGAACGGTTTTCCGAGCCTCTTGCGCATCGTAGCATATATGAATAATCTATCAGCAAAGATTTATTAGTTTACTGAGAGAAATAACCAAAAAAATACATTACGAACATTAAGTTAAAATTTAAATGTGAACTATACTCGGGGGCTCTTTAAATTATTTTTTATTTTTATTACTTACTCGAAAAAAGAAAGTTAAAAAAAAATCTAGACTTACCGATACATAATAACAACGTCCTGGTATTCATTTTCAGTCGAACTGAAATCACAATGACACTTTTAGCAAAAAAAATAAGATTAAACTAAAAAAATCACCAGATCACAAATATACCTTCCAAAATGTTCACAAATTATAAATTGGGTTTAGTTTTCGGTGGGGGGTGTGACCCCTCTTGTTGGCTTTCAGTGAGGCAATGCACCGTCTGACCGAGAAACTAAAATTTATAGCGAACCGCTCGGACCTAGAGAGAGGCCGAGGAGGGAACTATATAGAGCTGTTCTTTTCACGTTCATTTTTATTTTAATTTGTTTTATTAGTACACTTCGGGTCTACTAGATAGTTAACATGTGACTGAATCTAAGAGACTCACTTTTTTAGAGGGGTAATATCTTTATGAGGAAGTAATTTTTGGATTATGTTGCCAATTTCCCTTTTTGCCCAGCTATACTCATATTAATAGGTACTAATAGTATGTGTAATTATTTTTATCAAAATAAGTAATTTCTTTAATACCTACGCAACATTCTGATTAGAGATATACCATCATTCTGAAGAGTCATTAATTATATGATTCGTCCCAAATTCTAATCAAAACATATAGTTCAAATGCTATAGTAGGTATGTTAGTTTGTATATTTGTTTAAACACGTCGTAAGAGAACTTCAGATCCAGGTATTTTGTTGGGATCAAATTGAAAAAAAACCAGAGAGCATGATCTCTGTTCCTTTTTTAACGGTGAGTTAAATGTAATTTTCCACTGATGAAGTTACTTAGGGTAAAATAATAACACTACATTAACCTAGTTTGAGTTACAAAGTCTATTTGTTCTTAATTTTTAAATATATATCTAAGTATTATTATTTATTTAAACTAATTTGCACAAAATACAATAAAGTACAAAAGGCGGACTTAATGCCCAATGGCATTCTCTACCAGTCAACCAGTAGGCGAAATAGAAGAAAAAGAAGCGCAGTATATATATATAAGCGTAGTATATGTACCCCAAGGAAAATGTTAAACACTATAGTGCGTTGTCATAGTAAACTCACACAATGACAATGACTTTCACAATGACAAGGTTCTAAGTATGCTTAATATTTTTATTGGGTGGCTGTACCTAGTCTATAATAATTTAAATAACCCTATGCTTAATTTTTTTCGACTTACAGTGTCTAGGTTACTCCTTTACTACCTTTTGACCTCTAGACCCCAAAAACAAGTGTCACTCATAAACTGGCAAGTGGTAATATCATCTCTATATGCGGTCGGTTATAGAGCGTAATCCTATTCTTTCATTCAGCAAAGGCTTGAAGGCGAGGACCGAGGGGAACTGACCTAAAATAACTCCAGTTCTGTTACCCTATAAGTAGATCTGATAGGCCGATTTATCTGAGCGCTAGGGTGGTATACCTAGAAGTAAATAAAAACACAAGGTAACAACAAGGTACAAAATATTTATTTTAAGCACTAAAAATAATGCATTTGCAGTGTTAAGACGATTGGAAGCTGAAAATATTCATACAAAACTTAAAACTATTCCAATTTTTAAATGTTGTAGATATCATGGAGAACTAGGTCTGTACGTTTTCAAAAACATTGAAATCGGACTTGAATTAGGGGGTGAGAAACGTTATCGCCCGCAGTTAAATTAATTACCTACGTCGGTTCACAATCCTCTTAAGATTGTTATCTTAAGTTGGTTCATCCTAATGTCTATGGGATTCAGAGTCCACTTAACATCAGGTGGCCAGTGTGCTAGTTTGCACCCTCCTTACCATAAAAAAACGAGACAAGTGGGAGTAAGACTTTCCCACCGAGGGTTCTGTACAAATTTGTACCTACTGTACTTAAAAAAAGGGTTTTTATTTGCATTCTTCGTCATAAATCGGAAAATATAATAAAAATTAAAACTGCGTTTAAGCTTAGGTATGCCAATGCAGCCCTTTCATATATATATATATAATAACCACGTGACACGGCTAACTCATTTCAAAAATTTTGACCGCCGTTCCTTGCATAAGGAACCCTGTTTTTTTGTGATTTAATTAAAATGTAGTTTTCCGATTTTTTCCCTATACTTGTAGTATAAGACGGTATTACTTGCTAAGTTTTATAGTTCTAGGTCAACGGAAAAAACCCTAAAAATTTTGATTCCCTTATAAGTGTCGAAATATACGTTTTTTGCGGCATAAACGGCCGTATTTTTGTTTACGTTAACTTAGAAGTTTAAGCTTTTCACAGCTTCAAGGGACTGTAAATTTGAGTATATGGTTTTAATTTCAGCTCGATATCTCCACGCGTTCCCGAGATAAAGGGTCTTGACAGACAGACGGACGGACAACAAAGTATGATCCTATAGGGGTTCCGTTTTTTTTTGAGGAACGGAACCCTAAAAGTAGGTTCCTTAACACAGAACAGACCTTACACAAGGTCCTGTCGCCACTAATATTAACTAAAATAATAGCAGTTCGGTGAGGTAAAATCGTGCATTGTTGGCGTGTGCGTTGCATTATGCACGTTTGAATAATGATACAGTTTATCCTGCCTATGAAGCCGTGCGTGAGAACCGGCGCCGGCGCAGGTAGGAAGGAAGGATTTAATAGGCTTTGAACTTGGATTTCATCATGCAGGGGCCTGTTTTATAAAGCTACAAATTACAATTTACAGGTTACAAGTTTCCATTTGACACAACCTCGACCAATGACAACCAGCCATTTGAGCAGTGTTGCCAGTTTAGACTTGTAAAATTGTAACTTGTAGCTTTATAAAACGTGCCCCAGGTCTCCCACTGTTGGGCATGGTATGGTTTGGATCACTTTACTATCAGGGTAAAGTTAACTAGCTATGATTTGTTACCTTGAAAACCTCCAAGTTTCAAGAATAAACATTTAGTTATTTATTTTTAAAGGAGATTTAAAAAAAAAACTTTGAAGTAGAATGTATTCGACGATGCGTTTAGCCTAATTGGTAGTGACTGCCTACAAAGCTAGCAGTCCCAGGTTCGATTCCTGGTAAGGGCAAATATTTGTGTGATGAGCACGAGTATTAAACTATGTATATCTAGTACCCACAGCACAAGCCTAGAACTTAGTGTGGGACTATGTCCGTTTTTACGAAAGTTAATTAAATTAAGAGCGCGCTCATCATACAAATATTTTCCCTTATTGGGGATCGAACTTGGAACCGCTAACTTCGTAGGTAAAGTCACATGGACTGGGGCTCTAAAAATCCAAGTTCAAAATTAATGGTGATGTCTTTCCCTCGATTTAGTATCGAATAATCAGTGAAAGTATGTGAAAGAGATAGGGCATTCGAAGATCCGAATCAAACGACAAAAGTCAAGTTAAAAAATAATTATTCGACTTCGAGTTACTTAAGACGATTGTGAGGCGACGTGTACCTAAATCACCTAGCTGTCAAAAAAATCTATACAAATTTAGCTCCGGTTACGTTTCTCACCCCTAAATCAGGTGCGATTTCCACGACTTCGAATTTTTTATTGTTTGATTGTAGTAAAAAAATTCTTAAAAGGGAAAACGTACAGACCTAGTTTCTCATAATATCTGCAACATATTCAAAAATTTTAAAAATCGGACTAGGTTTAAGGGAATAAACAAATAAATAAATAAATAAATAAATAAATATCATGGGACAATGTCACACCAATTGACCTAGTCCCAAACTAAGCTCTAGGCTTGTACTATGGGTACTAGACAACGATATAAATACTTATATAGAGAAATATATACTTAAATAAATAAAAAACATCCATGACTCAGGAACAAATATTCGCGCTCATCACACGAATATGTGCCCTTACCGGGATTTGAACCCAGGACCGCTAGTTTCGTAGGCAGGGTCACTACCAACTACAGCGCGTCGTCAAAGAAAAACGTTATCGAATTATGTTTTTTTTTTTAACTTCACGATTCTCTTAACTACCATGGCCTTTTAAAAAAAACAACGTAAAGCAAAATACATATCCATCCTAAGTCGTTTGCCTCATTTTGCGTAACCTTTAGATCTTTGGTAATTATCTGTGTATACAAACAAACAATTGAACGCTCTAATTGAATGCTCTAATTAATTCAAAAGCCTAAGTAATTGCCTTTTATGTAACAGGGTGTAATTCTAGACTTTCGGTAAGTTGACATGGAAAACCGGCTAAGTGCGAGTCGGACTCGCACACGGAGGGTTCCGTACCATTCTTTGATTTTAATTTTAGTTTATTTTTATAATGTGTTGTTATAGTGGGAATAAAAATACACAGTCTGTGGAAATTTTAAGTTTCACCTATTACGGTTCAAGAGATACATCCCGCTGACAGACAGACAGACAGACAGCGAAGGTAGCAATAGAGTCCCGTTAACACCCTTATCGTACCGAACCCTAAAAAGGCAGGCGAACGTAGGCAACCTTAAGGTAAGTGGCTTCTGTGCCTGTGGACATTTACAATCTCAGGATTGAAAACACTTTGCCAACCTAGAGGACGGACATGGACCGCTTCTATGCTAGTCATTAGCTGCCTTAACACGTAACGTTCGGACCGCGGGAAACGCCACGCGCCATTGCACGCGCCAGCCCGAACCGTACATTTTTTACTATTTTGCTATTACAGTTGCATTTACACGTACGGTTTGGAGCGAAGATTGGAATAGCGCGTGGCGTTTCCCGCGGTCCGAACTTTACGTGTGCAGGCCGCTATTGCATTTGTCTTACTCCTGCACCGAAACACTACAATGTGAACATTAATACTTCGCAGCAGGTTTTGTAAGTAAATGCGAGTTAAATTTGAATAACGGAAACTTCCAAGGCTACTTGCAAGATTTGACCCAAACGTATATCATCAACATACCAAACAAAAACAAACAAACAACAAACCAACAAATAACAATAGTTTATTTCCAAATGTAAAAACATTACAGTATAGACTGACCCCCACACTAGGCATTGCCTGTACTGTGGGGGAGATATATAACAGTTAACAAACATATGTTTACATACACTCACACTAACATACAAGTGAAGTTTAGCAAACGCTATTAAAAACTCATTAGTATCTAGTGACCAATTGGAATCGAACTCAGTACCTGCTGCTTTTAAATTGACCTTTTAATTCATTTTCAGTTTTATCAAGGCTGTATATCGGTATTTATGTATGCTTTTTATTTTTAATTATTATATTCCCATTTATTTTTCTGCTATAATAACTAAGTATTATGTAAGTAGTTTACACGTATAGTATAGTATGTTTGTACAGCGTTCCGTGAGTCACTGCCGGTACTGGCTGAAAATCAGCGCTGTAGGTGTCTGACACCTCAGCATTTTGCTGAGCCAGTGTCCGTTTCACTGCCGCGAGGACACACATTTGCGTGCTGTGCCTGTTACCTTCATTGTTTTCTTGAATCATTTGTATATTTGTGTGTCTTATGGTTGGTGAATAAATGTATTTCTTCTTCTTCCTCTTTTTCTCTACCTTACAGATTCGAGTCCAAGCTTCTATCTATTATACGCCACTGACACTGCTGAAACCAACTATTCGCATTGAATAATTTACGGATTTACAAATTTTGTAAACTAGTTTCGGTTACGTACCTTATAAAACAACAATTTACTTGGTTCAATGTCAATAGGCCTACCGTAAAAACGCGACCTCGTCAGAAATTACAATATCACCATTATTACAATTATTATCGACCATCGAAACGGAGTATTATGAAATTAATTCTGTTACTGGGGACAGGTGTAAGAGGAATTTATCAATGGTTTTAATATTTGTCTGGTGGTTATTATAAATTGATCCTTGAGAAAGTCTATGTATTTTTTTCTAAACGAGTAGGGCTAACGTGTGAGTGAGTTGTACACAACGGCTACCTTCCGCAACACTAGAGAAACCGCATATGCTTTAATGTATGCATGTACACTTTTTATTAAGTAAACGCAAAAGCAAAAACACAAAATACAGATCTAAAAGTGTACATTTCATTCACAAATTATTGGCACATTTAGGAATCTTTATTTTCCTTAAAGATAGCTAAGATATTTAATGTTATTTCTTGATAATCCTGGTCGCGGCACCAATAATCCTGGTAACGGCACCAGAAATCCTGGTAATGGCACCATTCTGCATTAGGTCTATTTGTAAAAGCAAGTCAATCTTTACGTCATTCAAAGACAATTTAACTATTTCTATGTGCACACCCGACATCTATTTCGATTAATCTTTCGATACGCTTGTACAATACAGTCTAGCTTTCATTGAATTGATTATTCATTTATTTGTACAGTTTTCACGGTTATGCTGCTAATAATTGTTATTCATGATTATTGAATTTAGAAATATGATTTATTTTAGAATTGTCTAAATTAGCTCTTAAAATATAAGTGTTGATGATCTGGAAGTAGCATCTTTTGGAACTAACATTAAAGTTACAATAATAAGCAAAGAAGTTGAATTAACCACGAATATCGATCGAAATCTAGGCTCTACTAAAAATAGAAAATGCCTAGATCGATTACGTGTTTCAGGAAACTGAAAGTGCTCCAGTTTTTATATCGATGATTCAACCAAATACTGAAATCGATCTTAAATCACGATTGATTGGAAATCATCACGATGTCATTGTGAGCAGACAAACCGACGTTTAACAAAGGATCGCAGTTAAATCGCGGATAAACGTGGTTTACTATCTCGTGCACGATGGGTCAGTAGCCTCTCAACTCTCGGGGAGGGTAAACGGGCGGTTGAAACGCAGCGGGTATTTTTTTTATGCCTTGGAGAAGGCAAACTAGTAGGTAGGTAGCCCTGATGGTAAGTGGGATCTGTTACTCATAGACATTTGCATTCTCAAAACTGCAATCCAAAGACCGCAAATGCGTTGCTAACCCTGGGGAATAAGGTGGAATGCCTCCACGCTAGAACCGCAACAGACTGCAAATTACACCGTCGGCCGATTGCGTTTTGTCTACAAAAACAAAGGACAAGTACCTAATATACAGTCTGCATTCGGCTCATAATAAAATAACATATAGTACTTTGTTGAAAATAAAACTCTTGTCTAATATATTATATTACTACCAAAAAAATACAGTCGGCAAAATAAGCGTTCGGCCAGTGGGTTGGTAAGACGTGTATTTTCATTATTATTAAGTTGTGTGAAAATAGAAATACCACATATTTGGCCCACTGTACGTAACGAAACAACATAACATACATTTTTTAAACTTTAATTCGAGTAACAGAATAATATTACATTAAATGTTTTTAATTTTATTTCGTCGTTTAAAAACCCGCTCGTTTGCCAAACACGCGGAACGTACGCGACAAACGAATAAGTGCATTTTTTAAAAGGGAAAGTGAACCGAAATAGGGCCTTGACCCAGCGCCCGACATTGCGCGCGCGCAGCTTTGACATATTAAGCGCCAGCCTTCATTAATTCCTTACAAACTGGGCTCCAAATAGAGTTCTTGGTGTTCTATTTTTTAGAACGTTTGGTGCCGGTGACCGCTTACTTCCGATATAACAAAATTTTAAAATATTAGTTTCCCAAAACATCAACCTGGGACCCACTGCTATGTAATGTACAGTCGAGTTCATAAATATGTATTCATTTTAGTACCTTGTCAATTTAATCGCTGTGACAATTCATGTATGGCAGTTTAAACATGGCATTAAATAGACAAGGTAGGTACTAAAGTGTACATATATTTAAGAACTCGACTGTACCTAGGCGTAAAAACCGCAAGATGCAAAGTGTCGTAATAAAATGCCTGCACAAAAATGCATACATACATGCCTAATTAACCAAACCCGTTCTGCTTGCAATGCACTTGTCCTGTCATGTGTATTTTGAAATGCACAATAAAAGTCTTGTTGTTAACTTAAAAGCATATTCAAAATTCAAGGTCGTCCTTATAAAAAACATAATAATGTGATCATGTTTAAATGTGACTTATTGAGTAATTAATATTAGGTTATAATTCTGTTGCTCCATTATCATCTTCGTCTCAGTCAAAACACGCTTAAAAGTAGAAAATTAATCACATGCGAAGGATTGTCACTACCAAACTTTAAAATTTAGATTTTACCGTTCGCCTTCCCCAAAAATTGCCACCACATCACGATCGCTCCCGTACTCGCATCAATCTATGATCCATCTGGATCCGCAGTTTCTGGACTATCACAGGACAAGAATACAATCCTCATAAGAAATGCTAATTAATTTCGAACGGATGTGGCTTTATTTCCCCATATCTTGTTTTGTTTAAACCTTCGCTTTGTGTCTGATCCGTATCGGATATAAGAAATGAAGATACGGGAAATCTTTCCCGAGAATGTCAACTAACTGTTTTTTTTTCTGTTTTTTCACGATACCCCACTACTACTTAAATCGACGTTACCTGGTTAATGTACAGTCGACCACAAATAGATGTATTCACTTTTGGACCATATTACATTGCAATACGGTGAAAAAGTCGTACTACGTAAAATTAAGTTGTAGAACGAACTTCGAAAATCTCTTAAGGTGTTGTCGTGACTCTTTGAACCATTCGGCAAAACAACGGATTGATTGTCAAGTCAACATTCCACATGGCGGTCACGTCATATCCGCCAAAACGAAGTTACCGTCCTTCTCAGCCTTCACGAGGTTCTCGTCATGCGGGATGGTGACGACGAGCACTGCCCCGCGTTAAGATCGATCAGTCCAAAAATAGTCCTGTCCGTGATGACCAAACACCGGATCGACGGGGGCAAAGATGTACCAGTGCTAGTGATTCATTAAATGTCGACTAAGCTTATCGACATCGATAAAAAGCAATTTTTTATCATCATAATCATAAGTAATGGCCATGTTTGAATACCTTTTAATTATGTGCAAACCTCTTTTATTTATACTTATCGCAACTAAAAACAACCGGCATCTGACATTGACGCTGGACTGTCACTTTTGACAACTATAGAAATTACAATGAATAACAAATTCATTCAGTATGTACAAGAATAGGTATTCTTTAGCATTCCGACGAATTGAGAACCTTTTTGTTTTTTAAGTCGGTTAAAAATGCGTCGAAAGAAAAAAAGATCGTTTATTTTCATGGCAAGCTGATCATTCTGATATATAAGTTAAAGGTACGACTTACTTTTGCAAGAAATGTAAGATCTGTCACGAAAAAAGTTGTCGATAAACTTAGTCGACATTTAATGAATCACTAGCACTGGTACATTTTTGCCCCCGTCAATCCGGTGTATGGTGATGACAGGTAGATCCCGTTAGAGCGTGGTGATGGCTGGGAGGAATTATACTCCCTGTGAGCCGCGTAATATACGCATGCATGCAATTTTCATTATTAGAGTGTGTCCATCACATGCGGCACACGGCACCGGTAGCGGGAGCCGTGCGCGGAACAGGATGCCCCACAGGTCCCAAGCGTGCCGGCAGTGGAGGCCGCCCGCGTCGCGCAGCTGGGGGCCCTGCCAAGATGCATTACGCTAACTAGCGTTGCTATTCGATTCGATTTTAAGCCAATCGCGTCACGTATCACGTGACTTTTCGTATCACGTCATCTACCAGTGACGCGATTGGATTAAAAATGAAACGAATAGAAACGCTAGTTAGCGTGCTTGGGAGTGCCACCATGATCGCGGCGGCCCACGCTCGTCGCTCGAGTAGCTGGTGTCGCGTCGGTGGTGACAAACTCGTCACCAGACGAAGATAGCGAGGAACTAGACGAGGCGCAGAAAAGGGTGGAGTGTGCGTCGTCTTCGCTTCCGGACGGCGTTTTGATCGTGTATTAATTTTTAGAATTCCGTACCTGAAGTTAGCCCAACGGGACCCTATTAATATGGCTCCGCTGTCCGTCCCTCCGACCGTCCGTCCGTCCGTCCGTCCATCCGTCCATCCATCCTTCCAAACTTTCATCAGCTGTATCTTTTAAACCGTAATAATTAGATAGCGGCTTGGTTTTTTTCCGGAATATGTGTTATTCCGGCGGATTGATTAGAAAATACAAGAAACGTTTTTTTTTTCTAATTGTTTTTATATTTTTAGTTTGTAAAACATACAAGCGTCATATTTAGTATGATTTTACAAACCGAAGAAAAACAAAAGCTGATTTGATTCGAAATTAAAAAAAAAACTCAAAAAAAATCAAAAAAAAAATCTCGAAATACCTCCTCTGCGTCAGTACAGAACCCTCGGTGCGCGAGTCAGACTCGCACTTGACCTGTTTTTATTTTAATATATACCTCTAGTGTTTTGCTGGTACTTGATGAGGTAGGGTTACCGAGGGTACGCTTTGGGTCTATTACCTTCATCTACGACACGCGCACGCGCCGCTGCGGGTTCTTTTTCGCACAAAGGCCCCCCCTACCATTTGATAAGGGGTTTTTATGTAATAATGAAACTAGGTTTCTATTACAGTACAGTTTCACCTCGGCCTGTATGCCGAGGTGAATGCTGAAAAAGGTGCTTATTTTATCCATTAAAATGTATTGTTTTTATGTTTTGAGGGTTCCGTAACCCAAAGGGTTCCAAATGGAACCATTACGAAGCCTACGCTTGTCTTATTACCTACCTTACCTTACCTTTTAAGAGCAGTATATTTCTACGGACCCACAATGCGCGAATCTGACTGTTACTGCTTTTGTATAATACATATGAGTTTAGTCTAGGTTCAATTCCTGGTACGGGCAAATATTTCTGTACAGGAGCGTCCTCACTGAGAGCATTCGCGTGTAATGGGCATCCGGCTGAACATCAAGTGGTGTGTAAGCTTTGTAACGCTCGGCTCAACGTACATACCACTTAAATATTCACGCGAATGCTCTCAGTGAGGACGCTCCTTAAAGAGAACGAGTATTCTTAGAGCTCCTAACACTAGACCGGACTAGATGATTTTGTGTGAGATTGTTTCTGATATTAATTTATTTATTACTAGCTTTCGCCTGCGACTCCGTCCACGTAGAAGTAGTTTATCGCTGCTCCCTCGGGAACTGACCAATTTTCCGGGATAAAAACTATCCTATGTCCTATTCCAGTACCTAACGAATATGTATGCCAAGGTTCATCTCGATCCGTTCAGTGGTTGAAGCGTGAAAGACGGACAAACATACACACTTTCACATTTCTAATATTAATATGGATAGTATGGAAGTATGGATACATAGGTTTAACTTGTATGGCTGTGTGTCTCTGTTTCTACATATCTGTGTATCTATCTGTAGCATCGTAGCTCCCAAACGGATAGACCGATTTGGACGCGGTCTAAAAAAAGCTAGATCAATCGGGATCGGGGGACTATAGTCCATACCATCTGACTTGTATTATTTAGTAAACAATTTTATAACCTCGAAATGCATCACTTTTGGCTAAAATAGCCGTTTTCTGCTAAACAAAGCAACTAGAGACCACATTTTGCTCACCATTTTCCTGATTTTACATCATGGATGATTTTTTTCATGACAAAAATGTTATTTTAGGCGAAATGGGAGCATTTTGGTTGAGGTGAGAACAGTGTTTACTAAATAAGACAAGTCAATTGGTAAGGACTTTAGGTTTCATGAAAATCATGTGATTTATAATCAGCTCAAAGGATCGCCAAATATCGGGGGATTGTGTCTTTTATTTTTGTATTTTTGTACCTACTAGATTATCGCTGAATGGAGGTCACGGTCGCCCTTTATCCTGTCAAATGGTGTCAAATGACTGAATTCACCGTCAAATTTAAATCTCGCAACTTCAGTCACGGATTACAGTAGACCACGTGACGTTGCCAATCTTTGTGCAACTGATGTTCCGCAAGTCGGGGTTCGATCCCGCTCACGACAATTTATGTAACCGATATTTTAATGCAATTTGTATTGAATTAGATTATTGATGTCGAGAAGTGAGACAATACTGGGAAACACTCAAACACTGAAAACAAAGCAAGTTTTTTCAAACGTGTTTAGTCATTTTGGTGTAACTTTTTAATTATTATTTATTGAATTCGAATGGTAATACCCATGTTGTCTCATGGTCATCATTTCAGCTAAAAAAGACGTCAACGCTGCGAGCGAAAGAATCCATACGAGCGGGCTCACTCGACAGATAGAGCTACCTAATTAGGAACAAACGCCGTTAAATGTTGTTTATACGCTCTGACAAGACAACTTAAACTCGCCGGTTAAGAATCCGTCCGTCGAGTTCAAGAGCGAGAGAATCACTTACTTATGGCATTCTCCAAGATCTCCACGATGGTGGCTTTGTGATTGTGCAACGTCGCACCATGCATGGCACCTAGTTCGTCGAAATCGGGTCATCCATTCGTCATCAACGATGGAAAAAAGGAATCATGCCTGCATACTTACTAGGTACTATCCCTATACAGGGTTTTACCGTAGGCAAGTAGCACGGCAAACTTAAGGGGGAGATAGGTGGGTGGGTCACCTACCAAATATAGAAAAAAGACCTTCGTAACATTGTGACCATTTTTGAGATATTTCGATTTATTGGGAAATACTTACGTACTTAGTTTGTGAGTTGTTGTATTTTTTTAATTGTCTTTCGCATCTCAAAACACACAAATTCAAGATTGGTTTGCGATAAAAACAAATGGAAAAAGTAATAAATTCTGAATACCACAAATCCTTCTATATACTTGGTAGGTCCCCTATCTCCCCCTTGTCGTATATCAAGAAGCAAGTATATCAAGAGCATTACTTTAAGTATATCAAGAGCATTACTTTCCTTGTGGGATTCGAGTAAAATTGCAAATTAACATAAAACATTACACCAATAAGTTTACAATCCAATATTCTGAGAGTCAACTTTGTGAAGGTTCCTCGAAAGGTTTCGGCAATGTCACATTCTCCAATGACTACCGTCGACATTGGCCGGTTCGTGAATCAAGCTATGGCCGGTGTAGCCCTGAAATTATCTTAAAATCTTTAATTATCTAGAATAATAATGAAATAGTTAATGTACTTCTGTAACCGTAACTTTTGTAACTTTTACTTTTAAGGTTTTATTTATTTCAACTTTATATGTAGAGACTAGAGGACGCCCGCGACTTCGTATGCGTAGAATTAGTTTCCCGCTACTCCCCCTATTTTAACCCCTAAGGGGATGAATTTTCAAAAATCCTTTCTTAGTGCTCACTTACATCATGAAAGGAACCCCACCAAATTTCAAGTTTCTAGGTACAGTAGTTTCGGCTGTGCGTTGATATCTAAGTCAGTCAGTCAGGTTTGCCTTTTATATGTATATATAGATAGGTAGTTGGACAGACAGATAGAGGCTAAAAAACTGACGGGTTATAAAGAGACATTTTAGGGGACCCATAGTCAAATTACGAATACTATAATCAAAATTATTGGAGGATTGGAGAAGGGATGATAATGATCAAATACATTCCAAAATATAAAGCTACCCGTGCAATTGATACTTTCACCCGAGCAAAACACTCTACTGTTCATTTAGACTGAGAGGAAAGTCCTTAAATAAAATATTTGTATGTTATTTATTATTGTCACGAAACTTTGTCAGGTATTTTCATACAAAAAATATGAGATTTATGAGTTTTTGACACAATTTCAAAAAGAGTATTTATTTAAACCGAAATATATCGTAAAGCAAAGAGAAAAAAATCGCTGAGTGTTTGACCAATTACTTATTCAAAATCATTTTCCGCCGTAGGGACCGAAATGTCATTTTCATTCCGACCTTCAACCAACATATTTTTGCCCGGTTCTATACCTTTTAACCATTAGATAACTACCTATCTATAATTACACGTGCCATAACTCGATACTGGTCGGGCAGTTCGATTAATAGTTAGTATTTTTGTGGTGTTATGCGATAGGCGGCTCTTATTACCTAACTCTCAGTTACCGATAAGAAAGCGCAAGTCTACCGAAAATAGTAAAAACAGCCTGCAGATAGGTTTTTTGACGAAAAATAGAACTGCTAAAATATAGATCATTGTAGTTCTGCTAAATCGTTTTTGTGTTATTTTTATCTAGCTGCTATTAAAAAGGGATAAGACGTGATAGTTTTACCATATACTTACGTCAAAGTGCATATGGATTGACATCTATTCCAATCCCAAACTAATCGCGGTTTCATTATACCTGTTTAACTACAAATCTTGTGTTTATTTGTAGAATTTAGTTAAAATCTTTCAAGTCTATTTGGAATGGGCTGTAATACAGAACATAATTATTGTTATGGTGAATTGATCACAGCGTCGGTGGCTAAGTGGCTTAGGGGGTCGACTCGTGATCGTAAGATACCGAGTTCTAACCCCCGCGGCCACCATGTACCCAATTAGTTTTTCTAACTTAAGTTCATTTACCCGAGGCACTTACGGTCAGGGGAAAACATCGTGAGGAATCCTGCAAATTCGAACACTACTGCCACACCTCGGACAATGGCGATCAAATGTATGAAACAAATGCGTTCCTACGCACACAGTCTAAGCTCGTGTAGTCGTGTAGGTGAACGCGTACCATGCTTGTTTGAGTGAGATAAGACATGCTAGGGTTATGCGTCCTTGCCAGTCAGTAACTGTGAAGTAACTGAGAGCGGCACTTTCAACGGGAGGCAGGGAGCGGCCATACTGTACGGTAGTACTCTTTATTATACTGTGGTAGTCTTTATTATACTGTGGTACTGCTGAGTGTGTAAGATTGTCACAAAACCACCACCTTATAATTGTAATGAACTTGATAGCAATAAATGATTCTATGAATCTATTCTTAAAGAAAAAGATCCTAAGGGTCGAAGTATATCCGAAAGGTCACAAAGCAATGGTGGGCTTTCTAATTTCTGCCATAACGTGTGTAATTCTAATTTTACTTGCCATAATGTTGCTGGTTCTAATAATCGTGTCCTAATGATGACATGTTTATCGACCTAATTAAGTATTCTTATCATTAACAAAGAAAATAATTATTATTTCTATTTGTATAATGTTGCTTCCCCGAAATTAGTTTTCTTGTACGAATAACCCCATTAAAACGCCAGCAGGTCGGTTCGGACTACGCAATTTTGATGTAATGACAGTCAAATAAATTGGTACTATCAAGCTGGTATGATGAAGATGGAAGCTGGCCATAGGAACTTCTTAATGGCTTATAGATCTGTTGACTTTGGATTCGTTTAAGTTTATTTAGAGTTTATTATCAAAATTAGAACTCACGTTACCTACTTAGCAACAAAGGTGTTATTGTAATAAACTCATATTTATTGTTAACTAGCCACCCGCCATCTCTTATAACACCCGTACATAATACATATTTTTTTTTATCTACACTCATATCATAAGTCCTCATTATGCGTTCAAAACCCGTAGGCAATGACCAGCATTACCTGTGGTAGTAGGTGACAGCGATGACAGCTGTTAATTTTGGAAGATGTTCCAAATTTGGATCTCATTACCTTACAATATTCGATAACGTAATTTCAAAATTACGTTACAGCTGTCATCGCTGTCACCTACTACCACAGGTAATGCTGGTCATTTGCCTTTCGGCTTCTGAACCCATCTTAGAGTACTTATAATATGTGTGTAGATAAAGTATTGTACGACACTCTGCGTAATTAGCATTACGCAACCGTCACGTAAACTACTATTACGTAAAAACCTTACTCTTGAATCACTCTATCTATTGATAAAAACCCCATTAAAATCCGTTGCGTAGTTTGAAAAATCTAAGCGAACATACAGACGGACAGACGGCGGGAAGTTGTTTTAAAGAAGCATTGTTTTAATTATGAATTTTTACAACTTCCGCTCACAATGAGCAAAGAGATATACATATCCTTCTGTCCGAATAATAGATCATCCATAATAACTAGAGATGGGCCGACTAGTCGACGATTAGTCGGGAAAGCCGACTATTCGGCATGATTTCTAGTCGGTGATTAGTCGGCGACTAGTCGGCAAAAAATGCCGAATATTCGGAATAGTTATAAAAAGCACTAAGTAGTTCGTTTTAATACTATAATTAGGGCTTTAATTGTTTTTTGTCTTGCATCACGCCGCCAGTAGGTACATGGTAGGATTGGTAGGGGTAGGCAATGATATTTTATATGAAGATACGTCATCTGCACGCAAAACCGTTCCGCAAAAAGGAAGGCAAATTGCCTTACTTTTTATTTATTTATCTCTTTCTAACAATAGCGTTCGCTATGGATTGCCGTGTTTGTCTCTGTCAGTAATTGGTCACGGGTTTTGAATGCGTTTAGTATGAACATAACGTATCTTAATATAAAATATCATTGGGGGTAGGTAACAAATAGCGCGACGGAGGAAGCGAAACTAATGTTTCCGAGTTCACCCGAACTTAGCAAAATCCTACGATCGGCATTGCCGACTAGTCGGCCGATTAATCGGCAAATTGAAAACAAAATGGTCGGCCGACTGGCCAGTCGGCAAAATCAGTAGTCGGCCTCTAATAATAACCTAAATTAAACCTATATTCACTCCATAAATTTCATGGAAAAGACAGTTTAAAGGGGTCCGTGAGTTTTTGAAATTAAATAGAAAAAGCATGATTATTGATTACAAAAACTAACTTTATTACAAAAACTCAGAAATCATCATGGTAGACAAAACGGCTCAAAATGTTCAAACAGCCTGATATTTACTCTATAATTATAGTTTATCCTAGGCATACCTACATTTATTTTAAATCAACGCCTGAGTCGAGACGAAAATATCAACAAAACTGCGTGTGAGACAAGGAGAAAAAATACTAACATGCAGTGTATCGATAAAGGACGTACCTCGACTCGGCTTTACATTATTTTAAAGTAAATTAACAACTTCTATTTGCCAATTTTGATACTGCTTGTAAAATACCGAAAGCCTGACTAGAGAGGTTTAGGCACTTTTGAATCGTAATGAATAGTAAAATATAACCTATAATGGAATCCATAATTTGATACACCAGTTTGACAGCGCAAAATGCAATGTTGCCAGTTTTTTATGACAAGGAGAAATCATTATTATGCCACCTCACGTTAACCCATATATGCCCAGAACTATTTTTGGTCTCAAAGGGTACTAATGAGTCTCTTACTGAAGATATTGGGTGTGAGGTGGGAAGGGTGTTTTTTAATGGGTCGAAAATGACTCACTGGGCACATATGGGTTAAGTAAGATTTGACACTTATAGACATTGGCTATCTCGAGACTACAATCTCGGGACTGCAATCCTAAGACTTGCAAGGGCTTTGCCAACATTAAGGACTGAATTTACAATCTCAAGACTGAAACCCTGAGACTGTAAAGGCGTCGCCAACCCTGAGGACTAAGTTGGAATGCCTCGTTGGCAGTAATTTCACTGGTGGTCTTATCCCCAAGAAGAAAAATATGAATTGGAATATGAATATGAACACCGCTGCTTTAGCAAAAGAGATTTTAGCTAAAGTTTATGGCTTGGAATACCTTGAAAATTATATTCTTCATTTTTTTTATCACGGCTCCATAGTAATTTCGCCAGTGTCAAGTGAGCGAGTATTACTAGTTTAAAAAATGGAAAAGCAGGACATTTTTCAATATAACATCTTCCCTCCGTGAAGTTTTCCGGAATCCAATTTGATTTATATAACATTAGCTGTTCCCGTGCCCACTTCGCTGGGCAATAAGCATTTTTTTAGGGTTAATATATAACTTATGACACTCACAAATACCGTGGCTTTCTGTTGGTAAAAGATCTTTCAAAATCGGTTCAGTAGATCCAGAGATTACCCCTTACAACGTTATAAACTTTACCTCTTTATAATATTAGTATAGAAGTATAGAATTGCGTTATCTATGAAAAAGGACCTTATTGTCGATGGCGCTTACGCCGCACTGCGTCACGCGACGTTGTATTTATATCGAAGCATCTTTAATAATAGCGGAAGCGCCATCGACAATAAGGTCCCTTTTCATACATAACGCCACTATAGATTAAGTATGTAATTTTATTTCGGATGATAACAGACATGGCATTTTTAAGATAAGATAATACTATGTAAAAGCTAACGGCCGTTAGACATAACAGACCATGTAGGTCATCACTATTTAATTTCATACACATGTCAATAGTGCCTCAAATTATGAATTCTGATAATACTAACACACAAAAAAAAATGAACGACGTCAACATGACAATCTTACAAATACACCAAACAAGGGTTTACCAGTTTTCATATCAGAGCCCGATTTTCAGTTATTTCTATGGCAACATGAATGCAATAAAGCACATAATTCGTGGTTTTTTGGACGCAAAGGAAGCCAACGGGACGTAATTACTAAGTGTTCGATGTCCGTTCGTCCGTCCATCATCTGTAATAGCTAACCACTTGAAATTTTCAAAGTGTTTAAGTGTCCGACGTCCGTTCGTCCTTCCAGCGGTCATCTCGCTCAGATTCACTTTGTCTATATTCCCATTTCGTCCACATTCGCATCTCGGCCACATTCCCAACTCGTCCACATACCAATCCCAAATTGTCCACTTCCTGTCTCGTCCATATTCCCAACTCGTCCTCATTCCCAACTCGTACGCATTCCCAATTAGTCCACATTCCCAACTCGTCCTCATTCCTAACTCGTCTACAACCTATCTTAGGACTGTAGGGCTGTTCGATATCAATTCGATCACTCGGTTGTTCACTGGTTGTTGGGAATGTGAACGAAATGGGAAAGTAGACGAGATAAGAATGTGGACGAGATGGGAATGTGGACGAAATGGGAATGTGGACGAGATGGGATTATGAACAAAGTGAACCTGAGCGCGTCATCTGTAATACCCACTTGAAATTTTCAAAGTGTATAAGTTAAAAATAAAAGGTGACCGCCATACAAGAAACGTTTTTTCGGCGCGGTGCGGAACCCTTTATGTCAGACTCTTACTTGGCCGGTGTTTTTTTTAAATTGGGCTGTGAGATCTATCGATTTTGCTTTTTTTGCAAATTCGCTGCTTAATTAATAGGTGTTTCTATGCTAGTCGTTCCACTGTATTTCACTTGAAAAATAGTGCGAACACTGCTAGCAGTGTTAGCTAGTACGATAGTGGTAACGATACATAATTATAAGCAACTCTAAAGGTAATTCAAACTTTTAAACTCTTAGATTATCATTGCACATTCCAACAAATACCTAATAATCTAATAACATTTAATTACCTTGATTGATGTATCCATACAAACATATTTAAATACAAATTATATTTAAATAAAAATAATTGTGAATTTTTTAATGATTCATGATGCCTCTATTCAAGACGGTAAAAACCATACTGTCTTTGACCTGCTATCGTATAGTTAAGTTTTGATAGCTCCTAATTACTTTACAGTATTATGGGCGAGTTATAAACAATGCTATAACACGACAAAAGCGATATTGTTCAACGTCGTAGAACAAAGGCCCTGCTTATGTGTAGTTATAATTGACGAAAGTCCAATACATTTCAAGAGAATAGTCAATTTTTAGACAAATACAGAGAGAATAGAGAAGACTTTGGACGGAAGACTTTTGGATTTAGCGGTTAACTTAATAGTGACTATTAGATTAGGTAGTTGCCGAATTATTACTTAAAAAAAATTGCCACATAATGTCTCTCGATGTCTCGATGAACTACAGCCTATAAAAACTAAATTTTGGGATGATAGGTTGCCTAAAGTGAGGTAGTTTAAGAGGAAGAAATTGACAAACAAATCCTGACAACTGTCCATAATTTTGACTATGTACCCATGTTAATAGAAGTAGAGGTTTATGTCCAGCGGTGACCTCTTTTGATCGACATAACCGGACAACCCTTGGCTACAAATAATGCTATAGCAAAGTTATTTATATTTTGAATGTAGATTAACTTATGGATTGAACCAGCAACTTTAAAATAACAACACCCAGAAAAACTAAGCTGAATTCAAGCCTTGAAGTAATAAGACAGCAGTTAACATCTTCAAGTTTTAATAGGAGCATAATACGCACATTGGAACCGTGCTACACAGTATATTCATTTAGCCAGAACATCTGACCATGTTTGTCGTGTAACCTAAAAACACATAGTTGATGACTAATAACTAATAAGTTCAACTTTGAACATGTTTTGTGATCTACTTTGTAAATTGAATCATCATAGGATTGCAACCACTTTCACAACCTTAATGACACATTCCAGTCACATTTCTCGTGAGCACCTGATCAACCACTAACACTAACAATGTCATGATTACACTTCACTTAACACTTTATCTAAACACTTGAGATGGGCTTCACTTCAGCTATATGTGAGATTTCATCATTGGAAGCATCTGCGACACTTTCGTTCTGTGAACCATCTATGACTCTCTCGATATCAACTTGTTCATTATTTTCGTCAACAGATAGATCGCATAGATTTATATTGGCATTGCTTATGGCTTGAATGAGAGTTTCCATGGCTTCCTCGTCTATCTTTTCTTCAAGACTATCTATGTCATTCTGGATAGAGTCGGGACTAGGATTGGTTTCTTCTTTGACTTCATCTTTGACTGGTTCCTCAGGTTCTGCTGTTGCTTCTGCTTGCTTCTCTGCTTTCTTTTTGGACTTCTGTTTTTTTGGTTTCTCTACTTTGGGCGGTTCTTCCTTCGTCCCGTTCTTGTTAGTTAGGGTGCTCAGTTGACTCTGTAGATGAACTAAGCTTTGCCTGAGTTGGGCACAGTTAGCCGCCATCTTGTCCACCTGAAAATAGGGAAATGTCATAGAATGTAATTCTCGTTTTTCGCTAGATGGCACTAAGAAAGAATTTTTCAGGCCAACATCATAAAAAACCGTTGTGAAATTTGTTCCAAGCAAAGTGCTGCAAAATTTCAATTACCAGAATATTAACACAGCGATAGACGATTAAGGGACCAAATCGTGTGTATTGTGGTTATATATATGATTTAGAAAGGAGGTAGCTGCTGATGAGACCACTGGAAACGAAACTTTCATTATATTATACTCTAGTAATATGGATTACAAACTGGTAATTCATAAATGTTAAAACTGGGAAAAAAATAAAATAAAAAGATTTTTCGATATGAGACTAAAAGAATTGTCTCGCAACTATGTACTTCTACACAGTTTTTCACAACCAATATTACAGAAAAAAGAACAAATTTGATTTATCGATATGACACATTTCACAACCAATATTACAAGTTACAAAATTTTACCAGGGACTGGTCTGTTATGCCCTTTAAGGGGTATTGAATGGGTTCGTTATACCAAACCCGTTTTGCTCGTCAAAACCCCTTCAATTTGCTTTTCAAAGGCTTTTTTTAGGGATAACTCTCATGGCCTAACGAATATCCAACACCCCTACAAACGGTTTTTAAAACCCCTTCGAAAGGATCACCCGATGGATTTTTATTATTTTCAATATGTAGGGTTACCGATAAGCTTATAAGGGTAACCCTTTCCCATAAGTAACTCAAATGAATGGGGCAAGCAAGGTTATTTGGGTTATTAAATGCAGTGATACGTTTTTGAAAGGCTATTTTCGGGGAGGGGGTTGCCAGGTCCCTGGATTATATTATACATTTTATATAATATTTAGCAGTCATAGTTTGCTATCAATTTGTATGGGGCGTTTTCAACGCGTAGTGAGAATGTCAGACTTGAGTCTCATTTCCCTCTACTTCTTTCTACTCTACTCGTCATTTCGACTTAGAGGAAAGAAAATAAAAATGTTGTATGTTATTGTTAGGAACTTGTCTTTAGGTATTATCATACAAAAACTATGACTGATTTGACACAATGTCAAAACGAGATTTAGAAGTCGCAGTCATTTCATAACAATTGTTAGATCAAAAAAAAATTCAAAACCACTTTCCAACCTATCCAACTGCCATTTTCAGCCCGCTAATGAGATATGGAAATACTTACTTTCTGAAGAAGAGAGATGAAAAAAGAAATCTAGCCTAGCAGTGTGACGTATGTTACCTTGTCATTGCTGGCCTTAGACGGCGCGGGCGCAGGCGCGGGCGCGGGCGCGGGCGGCGGCGCGGGCAGCGGGGGGCGCTCGATGTTGTGCTCCTTCAGCGTGTTCAGCAGCAGCGTGCGCTCCGCCTGAAGCACGGTCACATTCAAACTGACTAACTTAATCTTTTGAACGCCTTACGACGAATACAAAATGTGTCACTCACACGCCAAACATGTCGGCTATGCTATGTAAATTACAACTTAACTGACACGAAACGAAGTCTCATTTAGTCTTGAACTTGTGACGGCTTTAGCCGTCGTGGCGTCAGTGGCAGTTTCAGTTGACGGCCAAAACCGTCTGTGGCGTTTATAAGGTTAACAACATTACAATTCATATTCCATAGGATATAGTTATTTGTGAAACAATAGAGCAAAGTTTGTTTTTGGTGCGAGTGTTGATTTTGGATCCCGAGTAAGCAAAGAATTGTAGTTTAGAATGCTGAACGCAGCGGGGATTCAAAGACACAAGATGCAAATAACTTTAGTCTCGTGTTGCACACATAACTTTTCACCTCAGCAGCGAGAACATAATACCTAAAGGTTAACAGTTTCAACATGGTAAAAATTTAACTTTAAAAATTGTTTTACAAACCCACACGACTTGGTAATCGTCGACTTACTACAAAGAAAGGTTAGTCAAACGGTACAGTTAGTTCGACTTAGCACTTACCAGAACCAAAAACTCTATCATGTGATTCTCCCTTTATTAATCGATCGGCTTCAAACTATTTTTAACTCTACGCGCAACACACTCGCACTTATTATTGCACTATCCAAAAATTGAATGGTTAGTGGCACGGTTACGGTAAACCATTATTAGCATTACGGTAATTTTTTTGGTTGTCACAAGTCTAACCTAACCTAATCTACGTAATAGGCTATTTGACAACATTGAAAATATACTACAAATTGTGGCCATCCTATCAGATAATAGCGTAAAACAATATATTTCACTTTATTTTAAACTGAATCAAGTATACTTTTTTGGAAAATGCACGAAAAAATTGTAATATTTTTTGAAACCTTATCTCTGGCAGAAACGCTATGAATTGGTTTGCAGCTGTGGTTACATGCTGGTGACGTCACATGTAAGTAACCACAGATCATAACGGCGTATCTCTTCAAATGATTGTTTATTGTTTACTGACGTGTGACGTCACACTTGTCATATGGCCAGCGCCATGATAGAAACTGCGTTTTTAGCACGGTTTTGATAATTTAAACTTTAACATAGATTTTTATTGATAATACAGTAGAATCTCAAGGAAATATCGATGTAGAGTGTGTCATAAAGAATCATTTAAAAAGGTTTTCTAAAATTAGTCAAATAACCTATTAATGTTGAAGATATCCTAAAACCGTCATGGTTGCAACAGAAAATAGCGTTCAATAAAATGATACAATCGATGAAGTGACATTTGATAAAATAATGGGTGCACAACACAATATTAGGTGCAGGGTTACCAAAACATACCAAAGCAGTTCAGTTTAGGTTGCGAGAAAGGGTCACAGCTAACTGCTATAGCGCTGTCCCTTTTTCTCAACCTAAACTGAACTGCTTTATAGTATGATATGGTAACCCCTAATATTGTGTAGGGTAACCCATAATTTTGAAGTCACGGTACCCCCCGGAGCCCCCGTGCTGCTGCACTGACCTGCAGCGTGCGGCACAGGCTCTGCATGTGCTGCAGCTGGCGCGCGGCGGCGGCGGCGCGCTCCTCGCCGCTCTGGCGCTCGCCGCACATGTCGAGCAGCGCCGTCTGCGACGTCTCCCAGCGCTTCTTCCACGAGAGAGACTCCTTCTCCAACTTCTTTATCTTCTTCGACATCTGGAAATATAAGACAGAAATTAATTTGCTGACAAAAAGTTGACACAAGATAAAAAGCCCTAATATCGTGGGGAAACCTAGCTAAGAATCATCCCGAAAGAGAGGAACTAGTTTTTTTTTAAATCGCTTCGTATTGTCCCATTTATTTGGTAGCTACGATGCCATGACTGATACACACGTCAAATTCTATTTTTGCGTCAGGTGTTTAAAATGAAATAAAAAAGATATGACAAATAAGATATAATAGTGTCAAAAAGTTTGCTCAGCATGATACCGTGGCGTGGCAAGCCACGCCCTAAGGCATCTGGAATGAAAAACATAGGTTATGGGAAATTGTTTTATTTATATTATCTACTAATATGTTTGTTGGATGTTATAAAATGATGTTAAACTGGCAAATTTTATGGTTTTACTGGAAGGGTTCCAGTTCCTATAATGCAGATATTGATTCTATGGGGAAAAAATGTTCTAATGTTAATATACAGAAAGGACACAAGGACAATACGTTTGCACGGACCAGACGCCGCCTGCGAAGAAACTATGCTGCCCAAAATTTCCACTAACCTTCTCCATCTGCTCCTTGAACCCGCCAAACACCTGGTTACTCTTCACCAGCGCGTTCTGGAACTCGTCATACTTGTCCGTGTACACCCCAAGCTGGGACCTGAGCGCTGTCTCCGTCCCCTGCAGCTCCATGATCTTGGCTGTGCACTGGGCCACAGTCACTTTCAGGTGTTCCATCTCAGCCATGAGGCGCTCTTTTTCAGCTTGGTGCTCTAGGGCAGCTTTTTGGAGCTTGGCGTCTGATAGTTGGGATTCTAGAGACATTTGCTTGCCCATTTTTTCAACCTGCAATAGTTTAGTTAGAGAATTGGAATATACTATATTTTGAAAACGTAAATATATCATTCAAAAACCATTTTGAGAAATAGGTTACTGGTGTCAATAAATAAATCAATCAACAGGTCTGAAGTGTGAAATGTTAAAAATAATCATTTCATGAGAAAATACAAAAATGAGTCTTTAAACAGCAAAATGTGTAAAATTAGTTTGAAATATAATTTTTTGCTTGACTCTTAGACTAGACTCGCTTTTTACCTGAAAGACTTACAAGTATGCGATAACATTATTGTCATATTGTTGAGACATTAAAAATAACGAATCATTCGTTCAATACAATGACACACTCCAAAAATAATTAGCTGTTTCATTTAAAACCTTATACGAAGAGCTTCTGATTTTGGAATGCATAACCTTTAATTCAAGATTCGAGCTCGCATCTCGAGAGTCACAAACATTCATGCTCATGACTTCCAATTAACTTCTTCTGCTTGACCAGACATTTTGGAGCAGACCCTTACACGTTCTGAACTACTGGTACTGGATGACTACCTAGATGACTGACCACTCATCTGAATGATCGTCAAATTAGAACAGCTTGAAGATTTGGATTCCTTCAAGTAGACTTGACTGATAATCATGACGCTCAATCAGTCAGTCTCCAACTAACCTGCTGCTCCCTGAGCTGGTACTGCTGCACGACGCTCTTGAACTTCTCGCTCATGCTGATATTATCGTCCCGCAGCTTGGCATTCTTCTCGTTGTTCTGCTGGAGCAACGTGGTGATCTCTGTCAGGGTGTTCTGGAACTTGGCCTGTGTTTCCTTGCGGCGCTCCTCCTCTTCGCGGATCTTTAGGAGGGATTCTTCCTGCGAAAGTTTAATTGGAAATAATGTTGAATGTTATGTCATTAGTCATTATCATCGATTTTAAACAAACAAACAGGTTAGATTTTAATATGGGTCAGTAAGGGCAGCTGCTGGAACCCTCGCTGCCGGGCGAAACGAGACCATCGGTAACTTTTTAAGTAATGGCAATAAGCCACATTTCCAATTTTTTTTTAAAGGTCTGGCGGTAAGGAAAAATCATCTTTGGCTAAAAAAAACTCGTTGAGACCAGCCAAGGTTGACAAATAGGAAAGTCACAAACCAAAAAAAACATACAACTTGTAGAGCAAATTTAAATGCTCAATCTCCCGTTCTTTCTTTCCGCTGGACTTCCTTCTTGGATCCGCCCATGCCTGAAACTTGGTATTTTTACCTTGATGGCTTTATTCTGCTTCTGCAATTCGCGACAGAGGCTCTCCAGCTTAGACTTGACAAGAATGGTCTTGTTGAACTCATGCTGCAGTTGCTCTTTCTCCTTCTGCAGGAGGGCATACCTGGTGAAGACACATAAGTCTTACGTACGAAATGAAATAATTTAATCAGTCAGGGTTCGTCCGTTGGGATATACAGTATTCCCAGCTTCTTATTAGCTTACGGCTAGTTTATTTTTAAATTGCGTACAGGATCTTTTTAAAAAGGTGTTCCCAAAAACATCATTGTGATCAGTGGTTTATCTCAAAAACTGTTTTTTTTTGTTTCATTCTTTAATGTGACATACAAATTTCTGCTAATGGCTAAAGAGCTTAAACGCCACATGGTGTTTTCTACGTCACAGCTACACTTAAAAAAGCACGCGGTTACAAACAAAATGACGTCATTCCGACCACTAGTCCAAAGCGGGCGTAGCAAGCACTGATTAAAAACACCTTTTAAAAAAAAACCTGTCGTCAATTACGTCCAGGGGTTTTAGGAAAGCTTATTTGGGACCGTTCAAGTATTACGTAAGTACTATAGGGGGGCGGGGGGGTCTATGCGTTGGTTATTTTTGATGACATGGGGGGGTGGGAAGTCTAGATGGTGGTTACGTTAGCAGTAGTTATTACTTTTTTACACATATGGCATCCCACTAAGGTGCGACCGAGATCTCGGTCTCGGCTCGGCAAATCTCGGCCAAAAATTGTGCCGAGATCTCGGTCTCGGTCTCGGCCCAAAACGGCCGAGACACCGCGGCAATCGTCTTTTTTTTTGACAGTGTTCAATGCCGAAAAATTTCTTTGTTTGGTCGTACAATACTGTTCTTTTCAATTTTGAATACCTATTAAGTTTTTTAAAACCGTAATAAATCCTGTTTTTAATTATTAACGGGGGTTTTTTTTTAGTTAAAAAAACGCAAATATATAAAAAATACCCCTTTTCCGTGTCTCGGTCTCGGCTGAGAATTTATTTTATTCTCGGTCTCGGTCTAGGCCGAGATTAAAAAAGCGGTCTCGGTGGGACCTTACATCCCACAAACATTGTCTATCCTTAAAAACCGAACGCATACGAGGGCTGCCTTTTAAGTTCTGTCGTTTGCAAAACTCCCGTGATTATTAAAAAAAAAACTAGTATCATCTTAAAATATTTGAATTTAGAATTCAAAAACAAAAGAATGTCTCGAGATCGGCCGATTCGTTTTAGTACAGCGTCGGTTCAAAGTTGACAAGTCGGTTGTGAAAATGGAAATTTCGAAGGAAAATTTACGTGCGATAATATTTTACAACTTTAAAAGGGGTTTAACGCGTCTTCAGTGCTTTGAAGAGCTGACTACGGTTTTTAAAAATGAAGCACCATGCATCCGGACTGTGGAACGTTGGTATTTGTAATTTCAACGTGGTTGCTCTAGTCTTAGTGATAGGCATCGTGAAGGCCGACCAAAAACAGCTGTAACCCAGGAAAACATTGATGCTGTACGGCAACTGATCGTCGAAGATCGCCATGCGACATACCGCGAGATAGAAGCTTCATTAAGCATTTCAGGGACCAGTGTTCAAAATATATTGCATGATCACTTAGGTGTAAAAAAATTGATCTCACGCTGGATACCACATTTACTTAGTGAAGACCAAAAAACGGCTCGCGTTAGATGGTGCCGCAAAACTCTGCGGCAATTCAACCGAGGAGACTCTAAACACGTTTATGATATTATCAGTGGTGACGAATCTTGGATATATGCCTACGATCCGGATTCTAAACAGCAGTCGACTGTTTGGGTGTTTCAAGATGAGCCAAAACCGACCAAAGTAATACGCTCACGGAGCACTTCGAAAAAAATGGTCGCCACGTTTGTAGCGAAAAGTGGCCACGTTGCGACCATCGTGCTCGAAGATCGTAAAACAGTTAATGCTGACTGGTATACCACTGTTTGTTTACCAGAAGTTATCGGCGAGTTCCGAAAAAATAACCCAAGACGTCGTATAGTACTGCACCACGATAATGCTAGCTCGCACACCGCCCGGCAGACAATTGCGTTTTTAAAAGAACAAAACGTCGAAAATTTGGGTCAACCGCCGTACAGTCCAGACTTAAGCCCTAATGACTTCTTCACTTTTCCAAAAATCAAGCAATGACTTCGTGGTCAACGGTACCGGACGCCTGAAGAAGCGGTTGAGGCATACAAAACGGCCATTTTGGACACCCCGACTTCGGAATGGAATAAGTGTTTCGAAAACTGGTTCGATCGAATGAAAAAGTGTATTACATATCACGGTGATTACTTTGAAAAACAATAAATACCATTTAACACTTAAATTGTCTTTAGTTTTTTCAAACGACAGAACTTAAAAGGCACCCCTCGTATTCGGGGATTCCCACAAATAATGAATACGTTTAGGTACTCGCTTAGAACCGAGTAGGGGAATTTTATACCAATGTTTACAAAAGCATTGTAAGAGCTTTGCTTACTTTTGCTGACAAGGGGGAGAGGCGGGTATTTATTTTTAATAAATCTGCTTACTTTTTTTTACGTAATTCTTGAACGGCCCCTTTGTTGTAGGTTTGAGTCAGTTAGGAACTAAAAACTAAAAGGAATGAGTTCACGGACCGAAAGTTCCTCGTAAATGCCAATTGAATTTTCACCCGTACCTACCTTTTATCAGACTGTTTGATATAAAACGTCAGTTTCTTGTTAGCGTCAGTACACTGCACGTATTTCTTGCAGACCTGCGACAGTTTCTCTTCGGTTGGCACAGAGTTCAGGGACTTCATGAACTGCTCCACGTTTTTATCATCTTTCTTGTTCCGTTCTTCCTTTCTAGACTTCTTCGGGGCCTCTTGGGGAGGAGGGGTTGCAGTTTCATCCTTAAATAGTTCAGGAGAATGATTAGTTTGTCGTAATTTAATTCTATAGGGCTGTAGATGTCCTCTATAGCTGTGATCGATGATTTTTTTTAAATGTCTAACAGGGTTCGCCGATATATATCTTGATATATATCAATGATATATATATCCTGACATATGTCAATGATATGTATATCTTGATATATATCAGGGCCGTTTTCAAAAACATTGTACATAGTTAAGGACAGATAAGGCCTCAATTAAAAAAAATCCATTTCATAACGAAAATTACTATACTTAAATCATTTGATGGTTAAAATGGCAATTGGCGTTTTGGACTATTTTATTTACAGTACAATTTAGTTCTCCTTTACGTCAATTGTCATTTTAGCTTCGGTTATGGTTAACTTTCGTTACGAAATAGAAAATAGATAAGGATTTTAATTGAGAATTTAATTCGATCCGCTAGTTACAAAGGCAACACTAGAGTAAAATGTTTCGCTTTAATTCTCATTACTGAACTCAAGTTTCGGGGAAGCACCTAGTTTCGTTCGTATTCTATTAGCTTTATATTGAATTTCAAACCTTATCTATCACCACGGAATAAGGTCCATAATAAATAGGTACCTACCTACTTACAAATTTAAATTCGTGTTTTATTTCAATTATGCATAGATATTTATCTGATATAAGTTATATCTTATAATATATCAAATATCAAATAATCGGATATTTATAATAAATATTGGATTTTTTTCAAACCCTGTCTAACAATTAAGAACTGACCATATTGTGGGGAAACTGTAGTAAGGTAGATACAATATCTTGCAAAAAAAGTGCATTTGGATACTGGCTAAAGCACAAAATACTTACCCTTACATCCATCTATATCTTAGAATAATGTAAATTCGTTAGAAAACATATGCATTTGTACCAGGCTCATAAAATTATTAAAAGAAATGATCGAAATCTAAATAATCTGAAATTACCCTTCACCAAATTAAAAATTATTGCGTCTAGTCCCCACCAAATTGTGATAAAAATATATAACCACATCCCAAACTCCATTTAAAACATAGATAAGTCCACATTATTTATAAGACAATTAAAATTATTCTTAAGTAATAAATGTTTCTATAGTATAAGTGAATTTCCAAGAATTTTCAAGAGTTGGAAATGAATAATTCTATACTTGCCTCTTATCATATTTATTATTTTATTTTAATTCAAACACCTGTAATTGTGCAATATTTAAGTTAAGTATAATTGTAATGTAACATGTTTACAATAAGCCCCATTGTCTTATGTTTTCAATGTACTTTATATTTTTAAGAATAGAATTTAGTAGTGTTATTTCAATTTATATTTACATTTAGAGCCTTTACACACTGCGACTTTTAGTAGCGATGCAGTCGCGCGTTTCGTATCGCTGTCACTTTCACACATTAGAGAGCAAAAGGGACAGCGATACGAAACGCGCGACTGCATCGCTACTAAAAGTCGCAGTGTGTAAGGGCTCTTACATGTTGCATATTATGCGACAGAATATGAGAGCACTGTTTTGTTTTAAGACCTGTTATATTACTGTACCATGTTCTTTGTAAATAAATAAATACTTACTTACTTACTTACTTACTATGTTGCTATGCCCTTGCAGGGCAGACATGAATACCTTTTTGTAATTCCAACTTTAATACTTGCAATGTGACATGCAATAAACGATTTAAATTTGAATTTGAGCAAATACTGAGTTTTTTTTTTTACAAAACACTAACACTTACTACGTTTTGTAAAAACCCTTCTCAGTATTTGTACCTAGTTAAAAAACATTACTTTCAAAGTAGACACTTTTTGCCTTTACATTGTTGTTGTATTAAAGGTGAAAAGTACTTTAGACAATAGTTATTTGTTTAACAACAGAGCAATGTTCATTTTTGCTTGATTGTGATTTTGAATTCTGAGAAAGCAAACGAGTCTATAATCAAATCATGAGTGTAGGAAGTGACTCCAGGTTAGAATCCTGAGCACAGCGAGGGATGAAAATGACTTTAGTCTCGTTTTGCACATACAACTTATTACCTCAGCAGTGAGAACACATTACCTACAGTAATCACACACAAGCAGGGCCGGATTATCCTTAAAGCAGGTTAGGCAACTGCCTAGGAGCCCCGCATCGGCTAGGGGCCCTGCATAACCTAGGGGTCCCGCACGAAAATGTATTTTAGGAAGCAAGAAAAGTTAAGGGGCCCCCAGAATTGCATTGTCTATGGGCCCCTGACATGATTAATCCGGCCATGCACACAAGTAAGCATGGCCTAACTGCTTTTGTGAGATAAAACAACTGTACGCTGTCACACTATCTCTGGCTTAACAAATATACTGACAGTTGCCAAAACGTGTGACAGCGATTATACAAATGAGTACTATTAATATTCTGGGCGCACCATGCTGGGCGGCACAAACTACTTTTCTATTTTGTCCTATTGTATAAAATACTGGGATTCATTATGAAGTAAACATTGATATCCTCTCCATGAGAGGGAATTCACCTAGTAGCAAAAGGGGATTCCCATAGAATGTGGCTTATTGAACATACATTCTCACCCATATCTTTACTGGCTGGAGCCAATAACCGTGCTTTTACTTCTTAAAACATGAAATGGTGCTTTTTAAATGCAGAAGTAACAAAGGGATTTCTACTTGTCACCTATGTAGTTGGAAGGGTCATTTTATTTTAAATTATGTTTATTAACGAAATATGATATGTGAAGTGCCATGAATTTACATTTAAGTTATAAATAGTTCAATTTGTAACATTGTGCTGCAGACAAAACAACTTCTGAGTGAATAAATAGAATAGGTAAATGGGCACTTCATAATCTGAATATTGTAAGTAGACCCATGCAGAGAAAATTATTCTAATGTATTCACGACATACAAGATTCAACACTAGATTTTATCTCAAAGTAATGGTACTGAATGAAATAAAAATAAAACTTTGAAATAATTTTATATGGGAGATTTCTTTGGTAGCTTTATAGAGATATTAATAAATCGTAAGAGATACTGAAAATGAAATTCATTATATTAATGTTAATAGCCTGGAACTGGCCTCCATGGTAACATAGCTGGTTACACAATGGAGTTCTCGGCTAGTTGGCATCGGGTTGTCAACCATAAAAGAAGAAAGTGCGGAACGTGCTTTAGAACAGAAATATCGTAAACATTCCCTATCTGGCAACATGCCAATCGAGTTTTAGGTTAGCAATTTCACCTGTTTTAAACCCAAATTCATGATAAAAGTTCACCTCAAACCGGCAAAACACGATAAAGATATTATTCTTTCAATAAAAAATTAAAACGGTGTAAACCAGAAGTAAAATATCAGAAGAAATGAGATTTCCATTTACCGACATCCGATCGTATTCTATTTATAAACCAGAGAAAAAATAAAAGGTACAAACTTACTTCACCATTTTTTTCCGGTTGTACATTCTCAGAACTATCTTTTAGAGTTTCTTCTGCGGCTCCTTCCATGTTAATACAATTTATTTTGAAAATTTTCGTTCTCACCAAACAACAATACGAAACGACGACAATAGAACTACAAATGCCGCTCCCGAGTACGTTTACTAAAAATTCGTCTTAAATATTACTGTTAACAAAATACTCTTTAAAGTTATACCACTAACGTCTATTTTCATGTAACCGTTATTTAGTAAAAGTAAAGACAAGAACGACAATAGTTTGAACTTTGACAAGTACTCGCACCCTGCTCGAAGTTCCTCGAACCTCTGTGGGTAGGATCGCCACAGATAAAATACCATTGTACAACATAACTGCGACACAATTAAAATATAAAAATAAATGAACCCTGTGGACCTTATTTCATTCCTTATTTAAATATTGCTTTTAGAGCTTTTGTTTGCTAAAATGTATATTCGAAAAAAAACAATTTATAGAATAGCAAAAACAATCCAGACCGAACTAGATTTTTTCGGTTATTTAATATAGTGTTACCGTACCGAAGAATACTATCTCCTGTGGTAGAATAATGTAAATCTCGGGGTACCGTAAAATGGGGTGAATAGAGATTCGCGGGGTGAATAGAAATACAATCTAAAATAAGTCATAACTTGTTACTAATAAGAACAAGTATTTCATTGACAAGTCTTTTGGAAAATTACGTTAAAATCTCAGTCTTATAATAAGTACAATATGCTTTATTTTAGGCTGTATTTCTATTCACCCCGTGAATCTCTATTCACCCCATTTTACGGTACCCAACCAGAATCTTGTCATTCTTGACAATCCTAGCCTAACATTCCTAGCATAAGTAAACCGTTAACCAAATATCAATATTGATTTTAATAAGTAGCTAAATAAATAAGTCTATCAATTCCAAGCATTAACTTTTTTAATACTTAAAACACCTGGGGCCTGTTTTATAAAGCTACAAATTACAATTTACAGGTTACAAGTTTCCATTTGACACAACCTCGACCAATGACGACCAGCCATTTGAGCAGTATTGCCAGTTTAGACCTGTAAAATTGTAACTTGTAGTTTTATAAAACGTGCCCCTGAACCTCGATTGCTGTTCATCGGATGACCTTAACATCCTATTATACTTTGCATCTCACATCTCTATAAGGTTAGTATAATAATTATGAAGTGGTCGCCCTAGGCGTACTCTTTCGACTGTACTATTTTTGCAAAGTCATTATCTGCTTATCAAAACCAAACTAATGAATCCCAACACCGTGGGTCTACGTTAAATATTGCGGAATCCTGTCGCCACCTTCCGACTCCATCATCAGATCAGCTCTTAAAGGGGTGATAGACGGGCGAGTAAGTACGCTGTACTTTCACGATATTTGGGCATTTACCCAATTAAGGACTGAAATTAAGGAACTTTATCTTTGTCTGTTTTGTGACGAAAATTACCTATACATTGACGGCCGCCAAAACTGACAAAGTTAAAGTTCCTTAATTTCAGTCCTTAATTGGGTACACTTTTTCGTGAAAATGACCAAGTACGGCGTACTTACTCGCGTCTATCTGGGACTTTAGATACCATAATATTGCATTGTTATCAGGTTTACATACGTGGTCCAAATTTCAGCCCATTCCATAAACGAAAACTGGTTCAAAATTTATTGACTTGCTAATTTGACGGACGACTTACATACATGCGAACAGCTACGCAAATCGTGCCCGTATCCTAGCGGTTGGAGTATGGGAATCGGGTTTATGGCTACAAGCGCTCCCATCGTCGAACACTGGAACTCTTTTAGATTCATCTACTTTCAGAATTGCAACTTCACTCCGCTTGGGTGCACAATGTTGTGCTCCTCACCGTTGCCAGTGTGGAGCTAGCGTCGACCGGCTTGGTCACCACGGCTTGTCCTGCACGAGAAGCGCTGGCAGATTCTCCCGTCACTCCAGCCTTAATGACATTATTCGCCGGGCTTTTACCAGCGCCAACTGTGCGGCCATTTTGGAACCAAATGGTCTCATGCGTGACGATGGTAAAAGACCTGATGGGATGACCCTTATTCCGTGGAAGTTGGGACGGCCATTGGTGTGGGATGCTACTTGCGTGGACACCCTTGCGCCGTCACACCTTTCCGGATCGAGAATTAAGGCTGGATCCGCGACAGAATCAGCGGAGACCCTGAAAAGGCGCAAGTACAGTCAGCTCGATAGAAGCTACGTATTTGAGCCTTTTGGGGTCGAAACTTCAGGACCGTGGGGACCAGGAGCTCATAATTTTTTTAAAGATCTTTCCAAGCGCCTGGTCGACACATCTCGTGACCAAAATGCTGGCCTTTATTTGGCACAAAGATTAAGCATTGCCATTCAACGTGGCAATGCTGCCAGCATTTTGGGAACGATGCCCACTGGCAGCGGTTTATTAGATTAGTGTAGTTTTAAGTTAATTTTAGGTATATTTTATTGTATATATTTTTAACGGTACTAAATATGTCAAATAAATAAACTTATGCGAACAGTGCAATTTAAATATAAGCTGGTAAAAAGGTGAGATATATGTCTTCGATTGCTCTTTATTGCATTATTTAGTTGTAAATCATGTATACACTTGATAATTACATATTTTGTTTGTATGCCTGATTTTAAGCTTGGGTTTATTGTTTTGAGTAAGTAGTGTGTTTGCTTCAGATCAAGAACGATATTTGCAATAGTGTGTTAGCGGTTTTTAAGGCGGTGTATATGATGTACAGTGATCGGAATAGGTAGAGCTAATTTGCCTAAACTTGACGCATATTCATTCATGCGTGAGAGAGATGGGAATACATTATTGAATGAACATGCATCAAGTTTAGGCAAATTAGCTCTCCTATTTCCGATCACTGATGATGACAGGTTATTAATCTGTAATAATATGATGTATTACCTCGTTCCACACCTTACTAAAACCAGCAGACTTATATGCTTGGAAAATGGGCCAATGTGTACTCCTGTTTTATATACTCTAAGATTGAAATTCATTTGTTCTAAAGTTCTTTTCTCAAAACCCATTTCGTATTAACAAAAAATCGCGCGTTAAAAAAACATACGTGTTAAAGATGTAGCCGACGTTAACTTTTTTGTAATCCTACAAACGCGTCTTTTTTAGAAGTATTTTTAAATTTCCCCTTGCAACATTTTTGTTCACCAAATATCTTTATCTCTCTCACTCTCGCATTCCTTCAAAAAGAACGAATCCGAGTGGTGGTGAGTAATCTTTTCTTTGATAAAAATCGTTATTGAAGCTTTTCCGCATTATTAGCATTGGCATAACCGTTGATAAACCTTCAAGCAATTGTTTTGTGCACTTCGTTTTAGGTGAGTTGATCTAATGTTTTTTACTTTTGCAAACCGATTTGCAGAAAGCGTTCGATATTAGTCCGTTATTTTTCAAGATTCGTAAAGGTCAATGCGCTTTAGTGCCGTAGGAGGATGCTTTAAGCCGCCCGGTATGGTTATTTGGGTTATTCGCTAAATATATCCTGTTAATATTTGTTTTCACTGGAAGTTAAAGGTTGTCAGACTCTGAAAAAGCATGGCGTTGTCGAACAAAGAAGTCACCGTTATGGGTGCCGCATGACCGACTGTACGACGGATTGATGAACTACAGTTATGTGTCTAAAATTACATTATAATTACTAGCTTTCACCTTTATACTCTTTTCTGGCACATCGGCTCGGTTTTTATTGTGACCGGCGTCTGACGCATTCATTTATGATAACGTTTTCCTTGCGCAGTTATGATAATGTGCTGTTCATTGTAATTTAATTTGCAGTAAAATGTTCGACGCAGTGCGTTTGAAATGTGGTCAGGGTGATGCTTTACCTAAATTTAACGTTAAACCCATTAAACAACCTACAATATTAAATTTGTTCCATAAATTTCCATACAAAATTAGTTAAAACATCAAACGTTTTCAACTAACAGATACATTTTCAAAGGCCTGTTGTTTATACAACACATTCTTTTGCTATCTTTTTAATATGTTTGATATGAATGATATCATAACTCTACAATGGGTTTATTGAAAACTGACTCAAGTGGTGTGTTAAGAGGATGTTGTTATCGGAATGGTGGATTAATTTTACTTTAAAAGTTATTTGATGGTATTTAGTGTTATTTCATAGGTTGGCCCAATAACTCTGTTTTAATATACAAGCACTGTGGGTGCTAATGTTATACCTATAGCTAGTTCATTATTTGAACCAATAATTAAATAATAGAGTTATTCAATGTTATTTTTATAAAATATATACTCTCTTTTATAGATTCAGATTTTATTACTCAATATAACAGTATGTTACATTGAGGTCGTCAGAAATAGAAATAGAATATTTCCTAATGGAGTGTTATTACTAAATAAAATCAGGACAGAGCCGTAATCATAATTTTGATGTTATAATTGTCGCTTAATCAGCTTAAGCAGTATAAAAGTATGTTCGTATAACTTGTTTGTTCAATTAAATTTAGAGTGATATTCATTTATCATCATTTTTATCAACCACTGCGGGGCTTGGGCCTCCCTTCAATTAAAGTGCAGTTCGAACTGCATTCATTAAATATTCATTTGTCTGCACCCTATTGGGGTTGTTTGGGTTTTTCCATAATTGCATTCTGGGTTTTGCCTTTTCAAATATTTTTAGATTCGTGCAGAAGCATTGTAGTCTTTCTATTGACACCTCCCGCTTGATGAATAAATGGTTAGGCATGTTTTTTAACATGCTTCATATATCTGAAATTAGTTTATGGCTTATACGATGATAATGACTTAATTATTGCATTGTAAAACAGTTTTGATCCACATAATTATGTTTATATTGTTTATAGTTTTAAGTCATTGAAATTTGTACCAAAGAAACAATCTAACATACAGTCATGAGGCAAGGTAATAAAATAATGTTTTTTTTTATTTCAATACTAAATACTCAATTATTTATTGCATCTCATAAAGTAAATACAGGAGGTACTTAAATTAACTTAAGTTATGAGATCATTATGGACCTTGTAGGGCACAACCACTTCAAAACTAGTGAAAGTGCTTATTTGCTAAGAATACTGTTGTCGTTGATTCCTTACTTAAAATCTATTAACATCTAATTTTCTTGAATATCCCTTGAATGAAATTGCAAATGAACAATAATGACTGCCTCCTTTTTCACATAAAAAAAATAAGAAAAAGAATAACAGATGTGCAAAGAAGAGCTTTCACTTCTTGACTTTATGATGCTTTTCCTAAAGAAGCTACATACCGTAAAACGGGGCTATTTGGGAATTTATTTATTTATTTATTTATTCAGGTTACAAACAGTCACATCAAAATTATAGTATAGGTGGGTATGAGCACAAAAAGACCTAAAGAACCATAAAAGGAAATACAAACAATTCTTTAGCCACAATCAATACAAAACAAAATATAGAAATTTAGTTGGTATAGATCTCAAGATAATTTAGAATTTAGGAATATAATAACAAAGTCCATGCACAAGTCCAAGGCAATAGTGAAAAAGAACACTGGTCAACCAAGGTTCAAGTAAAAAGTGGAAATCAGAAAATATAGGTTGGTTGGGAATCACGGGGCTATTTGGAAGAAGTAATAATAAGCTTTTAGTTTATATATTTTTTGTAATGGTTGTGATATAACTGTAAAACTTGTTGTCAGGTGAAGTTTTCAGTTCTACCATTGCCATGACAAAAAAATATATTAACTAAAAGCTTATAATTACTTAGTTCCAAATAGCCCTGTGATACCCAAATAGCCCCGTTTTACGGTAATTTAAAAAATAGTACATTACTGCATAGTCCGGGAAGTAGGCCGTTGCGGGACGAGTAGAGTTAGCGTGGCCGAGACGCAGTCGAGGCCGCGCTATATACGAGTCCAGCAACCGCCCTTCCCAGTCGAGGCTTGTATAGTGCTTTTCTCCAAGATGTGAGGAAATTTAACACAATTGTTAATAATATTAAACACAGTCCCAACATTTCCTTGAAAAAAAGGAACGGAAACGTACAATTTAGTATGACACTGAAATAAAGCATTAAATAAAATCACAAATTATTTAAACGTAATAAATTCAATTTGAATAAAATATAGTTTAAAATATAACATTTATTACGCGTTTATGTTATTTCCGCCATTTATTTTGTTCATGAACGCAATATTTCTATTAAAAAAAAGTCTACTATTTGAAACACTTTTAAATACGTTGTAAATGCTGTTTGAAAAGGCTTAACTTTTTAGTCTATGACATTTAAAAAGTAAAATTTACACGGAAGAATTTTGATTGCACGAGTGTTTGGCTGCTTGGAGATGGTTATCCTAGACCAAACATGGTTTTAAAAAGTAAAACACCAGGTACGTAATGAAATTTCATTCATTTTTCGCGGCCGCTGCCGTTGATAAATAAAAACTTTGTTTTTTTTTAATTTTGCCTGGGCCTGGAACTTAGAACTTCGCGGGCTGATTTGACAACAGTAAGGTTAACATTTCCGAGCATGTGGGAGAAAATAACTCTTTCCTAAGTGACTCTCTCTAAAATTTACATTTTAGCCAAGTCTGTTACATATATCGCTACATTTTGACAAAAAAAGTCAAACAATTTATTGTTTCAGCATTTGTAATATAATTTAACATATATTTAAAATGAGGACTAAAATGAATAGACAGGTACTATAAAGTGTTTTTTAAATATTGCTGCAGTTGTTAATATAATATACCCAACATGGGAATTATGTTTCTTTTACCCAGATAAGGGAATACTTCTTTCAACTGACCTTGGATCATAAACCAACAATAAAATCAGTTTCTTTAAGGCTAAATCTACTCCATCGGTAACCCTACGCAAGTAGTTGTCCATATTAGCACACAGAGTGACCATTATTATTCCAATGTGTTTCCTTACAGTATGCATTACCTTGTGGTCTGCCAATGTGGACTGCGTGCACATTCCAATCCATACATGAGTTAGATGGCTATAATAGTGTTATTATGTTATTAAAAATTGACTAGTAGCCTTTATTTTCCTGGTAGTTTTTTAGTTTATACTAATGTAGATCTTCCTTCATTAAACCCGAAAACTAGAACCGTTCAAGGGAGAGTTGAACTCGCGCACAGAGGGTTCCTTGCCACCCTACTCGCATTTGGACCGTTTTTAGGGTTCCATAGTCAAACTAGGAACCCTTATAGTTTCGCCATGTCCGTCCGTCCGTCCGTCCACAGCCTAGCTCAGAGACTCTTAGTACTAGAAAGCTGTAATTTGGCATGAATATACATATTAGTCAAGCCAACAAAGTGGTAAAATAAAATCAAGAAAAAAAAAATTTTTTTAGTGTACCTCCCTACACGTGACGTTGTGATGTATTTTTTTTTCTCGTCTACCCTATAGTGTGTGGTGTCGTTGGATAGGTATTTCAAAAATATTTTTTAATTTAATTTGAAATCTGTCACCTTAACTTATAGCATTATTTACTAAGAAATTGATCAAATTAATTTACGTTGTACATTGATGATATTGCTACTTACAACATGAATCTTTCTTGGTAAATAATGCTTTAGGTTAAGGTGACAGAGTTACAACATGAATCTTTCTTGGTAAATAATGCTTTAGGTTAAGGTGACAGAGTTCAAATTAAATTAACTATGGAATTGCTTTTTAAATAATAAAAATCGCGGTTATTATGCGTTATTGGACTACATGTTATACCACATTATAGACTCCAAATAGGGTCTAGAATCGATGGTTAAAATCCTTCGGGTACGGCCCGGGCACGGTGTATACTAGATAGCCCTATAGTTGCGCACTTCCTCTTGATCTCTATAATATTCAATTAAGTATGCGTAATTACCTATATTTTCCTGTTTTTAGTACTACTTGCAACTTGAGACTAAGCAACTTGTTTAAAGTATATTCAAAATGCATAATTTTTGGTAGGCATATAGACTCGTACAGTAAATTCAATATAGATAATTTTGATTATATTACTCTTATGGTTCTCAAATTACTCTTACATATTTCAAGCTATTTAATTTAATTTTTCATGATTCTTGGTCAGAATTTTGAAATCCAAACCTTGCCAGTTGAATTTTTAAGCCGTTCCTGTTTTTGGTAGGTATTGCTAAAATCTGTTACAAAGGTTCACAAAATTGCAAATTATGTCACAAATATCGGATTGGAAGCTCGAATCTTGCCCTGATCCTACTTCTGATTCCGCAGCGTCGTGCAATATTACAAGATAGTCCCCTAGTTGCACTCTTCCGCTTGATTAGACAGCCTAGATTGTATCTAATACCTATTTGATCAATCTGCCATTCGCGGAGAACCTTATCGTCTTAGTCATAGGAATCAGATATAGTTTTCTTGGTATTTACGTCATTTTGAATTGGTCACAGTGTAATGAGAAAAGTGACTGGGAATCAATGAGTCAAAACGATTTCGCTGATAGTTATTTGTTTGCTAAATTGATACTTAAAACGGGTTGGACTAAGTTAATAGCTTGGTTTTTTATCGGATGATAATGTCCTTCGGAGATAGAGTAGGAAATCTAAGTGTAATGTAATGTATTTGATCGGAAGCTTTGACTTAATGTATGGCAAAGGTTTATTAGGGTGTTTCCGTCGCTTTGTCATCTTAGAATACGTACAAGATGAATAAAGATGAATATTAAATAATTTAGGTATTTATCCATTTATGGGGTTTACAAGATCTTATTAGTATAACTATTAGAGATGGGCCGACTACGGATTTTGCCGACTGCCCAGTCGGCCGACTATTCGGTTTTCAATTTGCCGATTAATCGGCCGACTAGTCGGCAATGCCCATCGATTTTACTAAGTCTGGGTAAACTCAGAAACGTTGGTTTCGCTTCGTCCGTCGCGCTATTATTTACCAAACCCTATGCATGTTTTGACCAGTTTTGTGTACGTTTTTTTCTCTTTTTGTTTCCCGACAACAAAAAAACAATTAAAACCCTAATTATATTAAAACGTACTACCTAGTTAATTGTTTCATAAGTTAATATTCAATTTCATAAATTAAATAATGGTTTAATTTATATTTCCTATAGGCTATAAAGTGCCGAATATTCGGCATTTTTTTGCCGACTAGTCGCCGACTAATCAACGACTAAAAATGATGCCGAATAGTCGGCCCATCTCTAATAACTATATAACTACTAACATATTCTACTTATCCTAACCTAAATTTAACCATGTCATGTTCTTATTCCGTTTTTTTTTTATCCATTTTATAAATGCAAATGCGCGTTTTTTTAATCCATTGTTTGGTTAATCCATCTTCGGGGTTCAACGCCTCTATTGATCGAAGTGAAATTTGATACAGAGATCCTTAGCCCTAAGACGGACCTACCTAGGGACTTTAACCCGGAAAATTGGCCAGTTCCCGAGGAAATAGCGATAAAACTTGTGTGGAGTCGCGGAAAAAAAACCTAGTAGGTCATAATCTAATAGGTATCATCGATTTCATTATTTCTGTACTTAAATGTGACAAATTTTGCTTGGATAGGTAGCAACTAAGTAGGTGTTTAATGACAAACTAATTTATTAATTGATTGAGAGAGAAGTTCAACAGCACAATTACTAAGTGATTACAATTATACGTATATTATAGTATAATAAAGGCTAATTATAGAACTCCCTGGGATAGCTAAAAGCGAGCAAGTGACAGACAATAAATTTGAAACCGATATTCTAGGCGGTAAACCATAGCGTTTATGATCGGTTACCGACGTTATCGTGTTATCAACGTTTTGATAGCTCTTATTTACTTGACAGAAATGCCGGCAGAACTAAAAACATTACCATAACAGGGCAAACACAATAAATATGTGTTTTATCGCAGAGAATAGAGGCCCATGGTTATAAGGTGCTTCGGGTTTGTACTTGTCTCACTCGCTCTCATACGCTTTAATCAAGAGCTAGTGAGAGAGAAATACAAACTTAAAGCTCTTTCTAAGTGATCAGTTGATCACAGACTGTACTTCGGTGTAACAAAACAGAGTGAAATTATTGACACTGACAGTTTAAGTTACACACATTGTCAAATCAAACAATGTATTATTCAAGTCGGCACACAATAAATATTAATAAGCTTTCCGTTTTAATTAATTCAAGTCATAGTTTCGCCATTCTTCGAGCCATCTGGTTCCCAGGCTGTTCATTGAGGGGCCATATGCTTTGTAAAGAGCTCCCTTGTTCCTTATCTATTGATTCAACGAAATCTGTCGGTTACTTCGAAAAAACTTCCGCCGTTGTAGATTTTTTCTTATAAAAGGGAAGGTATTTGTTATTTTGGGTCAAACGAAACTATTATAAACATTGGTTGGATGATGGTTGAGGGTTGAGCACAAATTGCAGGAGCGTTCTTGAGTAGGTAACATTGAGTTAAGGGTCGAATTCCTTACATTAAGATTAACTATCTATGTTAAAGAAATATGTACATGTATGTAGTGCTAGAGGTACCTATAAGAGCGTGTCACATATATATATTTTTGCTGCTGACTTCATACATACAGGTCCAAAGCATTACCCTCTTTCGGTAGTCAGGTAAAAATAAGATCACGTTTGATGCCTCGAGGAGAAGCGATCGATGGATACTTAGTTTTCATTTTTCGTTAGTTTTCTTAACTTTTTGTCGAAAGTTATTTTTTGGTATTTTTTTATTAGTCAAAAAACTGAGATTTGTAACTACCAACGCAAACGGAGGAATGTTATAAGTTAAACGCATGTGTGTATGTTTGTGTCATCGTAGCTTCCAAACAGATGGACAGGATCAAACCTGCGGTCCTAGTGAAAAAGGGTACAAGTCGACTTAACACGTAATAGAAAAGGATATATACATGAACGGAGTATACTAGACTTAAATCCTTTTTCACTTGATCAGAAGACTTATATACACCGTATTCCCAGTTTTTTAATAGCTTTCGGCTGGCTATCGCTATCACGCTTGCACTCGCAACTGACAGTATATTTGTCACTAGTGTGTCAAAGAAAAACGAAGATCTCTATTAAGAAAATGGTCGCACTGTACCGGTTTTCCCTAGGACCCCTTAACGTGGTATCACAAAAATCAGTTTGGCCGTTTTAGAGTCATCATTATCACCATGTGCACCATTATATCGGAGCTTTTTTTATTTAATACCTATAGAATCAACTATATTGTTATAACCGGGTTAAAACATTCTAGCTCAGTAATTCTATGACATAAAGTTTTAAACCTTGTGTGACATGATACATTTGGGTGTGGTGTTTAAAAGTTCACTACTCCCACTCCCCCCTCCCCCTGACGCTTCAAACCGTGAAATGTGTCCCAGTTTACGGTTTTTTTAACTTTCTTGGGACAACTATAATATATACGAAAAAAAAATATGTATTATGTTATGATTCATGTCATACAAGGTTTAAAACATTATTAATTTGTTTGTCAAAAAACATAGAATTACTGAACTATTCAGTTTCTGTGGCTATCACCGTCCTATCTAATCGCTGTTACTTTTAGAAGGTACTTCGTTCGTTACCTTTTGTAGATCGACATAAAACGTTATTTAGTCATACATAACGGTTAGTAGACGGTACTAGAGTCATTTATTATTGAAGCCTGTCATTACTGAGGCTACGTATCTCAAATCACAGGCGATTTGTTTTGGTTATGGTTCTGTATTTCAGACGTGAAGCCATAACACTTAAATAATACTTAAACATAAAACGGTATGTTTTGATACTTTATCTATGGTACCTAAAAGAATAGGTTTCAGGCTAAAATCTAAAGAATTTACAACATAATATGAATCTATATCTGTCTGTACCAATAAATAAAATGGAAGTATTGGTCTGTCATTTGAAAATACATGACTAATCAATCAAGAATTACCGTTTTTGCGGCTCACGGATTAAAACAAAATGTTAAATTTCACATGTGTATGTTCTTTTTTGATGTCATTCAGAGTTCAGGAGGTATAAAAAATAACCTAAGAAGAGTGGGGTGGCTAGTGTAACATAAAACAAATATAACTGAACATCCTGAAATTAGTCTCAAAACATAAAGATCAGAATCCATCGGTTCTTAAATTTTACCATCATCATCATCATCATCATCATCATTGACAGAATATTACTCCACTGCTGGACAAAGGCCTCTCCCAATGCACGCCACTGCTCCCGATCTTCAGCTTCTCTCATCGAACCTACACCGGCCCATCTGCGCATATCATCGCTCAATCTTGCCCCAGGGCGTTCCACACGAGACGTTTGCCGAGAGGCGGTCTACCAAATTTCAGAACGCCTAATTATTCTAAAATCGATAGGTTACCTAATCGTTACCTGTCCACCAGGTAACCACCACCTAGTAACTTAAATAATATCTTTGCTAGTTTTGCTATCCGCTTTAGATGTAACTCCCTGCCTATAGGTGTCTGAAAGAAGAAACTCTTAGGGCTGTATTTATAAACCAGTCTAGAGATGAGATCAGCCGTATTTATAAACAATCTAGCGTGAGATCAGCCCCTATTCCACCACCTTAACAATGTAACAGGTGACATTGTCAGGTTGGTAGAATAGGGGGCAGAGGGCTCAGACAAGATGCACTACGCCAACTAACGTTTCTATTCGTTTCGTTTTTAAACCAATCGCGTCACTGGAAGATGGAAGTGATACGAAAAGTCACGTGGTCTACCAGTGACGCGATTGGTTTAAAAACGAATCGAATATAAACTTTAGTTAGCGTAGTGAATCTTGTCTGAGCCCCTCAGGTCTTAAGATGCGTTATTACTTCACTTACAGTTTTAAGTCTTCTTTAACGTGTATTCGATTAACCGATTTAACCGCTCAGGTTCATTCACTTTGTCCATATTCCCATTTCGAACACCTCCTGTCTCGTCCATATTCCCAACTCGTCCTCATTCCCAACTCATCCGCATTCCCAATTAGTCCACATTCCCGACTCGTCCTCATTCCTAACTCTTCTACAACCTATCTTAAGATTATAGGGCTGTTCGATATCAATTCGATCACTCGGTTGTTCACTAGTTGTTGACAGTTGGGAATGTGGACGAGATGGAAATGTGAACGAAATGGGAATGTGGACGAAATGGGAATGTGGACGACATGGGAAATTTGCCGAAATGAGAATGTGGACGAATTGGAACTTAGTCTCAAAACCTAAGTTTAAATTCCATCGGTTCATAAATTGCATAATGCCTAATTATTCTAAAAACGATGGGTGACCTAATCGTTACCTGACCACCAGGTTATGCCACCTAGTAACTTAAATATCTTGACTAGTTTTGCTATCCGCTTTAGATGTAGTTTATATGTATTACTCGATAATTAAACAGTACTTAACGATCATGTGAGGTCTTACTAGTCTTAGTAATGATTTATACACTTGATCTTTACTTTCACATTAAGTTCAAGATTAAATAACTATTTAGTATACGGCATTTTAAATAAAAACACGCTTGATGAATATTTGAGGTTGTTTGTCAAACTGTACTAACTTGCTTACATCTTTGGCAATTTCAATTGACAGACTATAGTTCAAACGAGTGTACCTACCTGTACCGTCTTACGGACATGTTACTAAAGATCAGTTGATTATTAAGGCCCTTAGAGATACAATTAGCCAGTAGTTACCTTGACCCCGGATCATCCTAATAATGCTCAAGATTCCAAAGGCAACAGATCATTTCTTAGGAGGTAGGCACCTATCAATGGATAATGGAACAATAAACAAAAGAATCCGATCTAAGTATGTCTCATGTTCGTGTTGCATGAATATGCAATCTGTTGTGAATAGCTACAGTGCGTGTTGATCTATTTTATCGATGTAGGTAGTGTTTAGTTTCTATTATTTATCGGTCTTGTTTCTATTCTTATTATATAGGGTGGAAAAAACGAACGCCATATGGGCGGCAACTACCTTAAATATTGGAAATAGCAAATTCTACTGAAAGGAGTCTACTATACAGATCGAAAGGGTCATTGATAGTGATCATTTATATCTACAACACATACACCTTTAAACTAAATAAAGACCGTGAAAACTAAAAAACTTAATTGTTTTGTTCTATTCGACAAGTTGGATTCCCGGTTAAGGCAGACGAATTTTCAAAAACATAAGTATTTATTGTAAATTAAAAAAATACTTATGATAATAACCTCTAAGCGTGTTTTTTTATATACATTATCACGTTTTCAAAAAAAATGCTTTTGTCCATTGTAAAGACTTATCGAAAACAATATCGTTTTACAAAAAGTAAAATAGACGTCTAATCAGCTAGAAATGAGTTTCCGTAATATTAACAAATAAATGTAAACGAAAATTCAATCTACGTGGGCAGATCGAGTGGTTTCATTGACCCTGGGTTTTGATGTGACGTGAAGACAAATAAGTACGTCGTAATCTGATAGGTGGGTGCTTGACCTCTCAGTCGTACAATCTGTAACTATTACTGCTATAGTAGGCTTATTTTCGTTTGTATATATGGCTAGGAAGGGCAACGACCACACATGGCTGATAGGATGGCCAAAGAGAGTTAAGACCGATGGATGTTTGTAATGTTAAGATTGGAAATACGTTGCCAACCCTGTTGACAACCCTTAAAACTGAAATAAGATGTCACTTAAGTTGCTGATGGACTTGAGCATTAACGAGCATTCTAGCGAATGTAGATCAGCACCATAAGCTATCAATGCCAATACCGCTTTTTCTGTTCTTACTTCAATATGTCTAGTAGTGACTAGGATTGAAAAGGGCATGGTTCGATGGTTAATTCGGGGGTCATTTGGAAAGGATGGATGAAAGAAGATTGACTGAAGAGATACAGAGCGAAAGGGAGTCGGAAGGGACCGCCCTAAATACTGGAAAAAGGGCCGAATCTGAAGTATACAAAACTGCATGCATGACTCAATGTATGCATGTAGAAGAAGCGAAAGGGATTTGTCAGGATCGTAACAGATGGTAAGAAGTGGTCTCTGCTACCCCTCTGGGAAACAGGCGTGTTTTAATGTAGGTATGTATGTATTCCACAACGCAATATTACTCTTGAATAACCAGAAATTAGTAACAGGAAGAAGTCTAGTGTCTCTGGTACCTAAATGGTTTTTTTTTGTTGGATGGATAGCAAGCATCAGCATCGGATCTAAAAGCACGAGCAAATAGAACAGTTGGATTACAAGATTAGACGTTTTACGGCTTCTATTGTCATTAAACTTGATCTAATGCGCGCTTCGTCGTCAAACCTTTGTGTACGTGTAGCTGGGGAAAACATGTTTCCTGTTGTTTTACAAGGAATATACTAAAAGTGTGATTCATTTGTGTACATTTGTAGTCTATCTTTATATTTAGCGCTTTTCGCACTGTGTCTAATGCATTCGAGAAAATAGCGTCAGAGATGCACGATCGCTATGCAAAAACGTACTGAAGAAGCATACCTATTCACTAATTAAACCAGTCTCTGTAGGTTAGTTTGGGCTATTACCAGTGTTTCGCACTGCTGAAAATAGCCTTTAGTTTGTAGTCCATAGTATATTGCCATGTAAACCGCTTTTGAGTACTTATTCCTCAAAATGAATATCAACTTACGAAGAGCTCGCCGCGAATCTGTAGATAAGAGTGAAACGCATACGGTAGCAAATTAAAATAAGTAGCAATTTAGTTTACCGATATAACGGGACCTAAATACCCTTGGGAAATAGTCTAATAATTATGTTCCGGAACAGTATTTTCAACGAAAAAACAGATGCTCACTCAATTTATCCTAGATATTGTTTCTATCAAATACCCATAGGTTAAATACGTTGATGATATTGTACTAAGTAGTGGTTTTACAAATAACTCTAGCGACATGCGTAGGAAGTTGCCAACGGCAAGTCACGGCTACTTTCAAGTTTACGGATAATCAAGCTGGCACGTTGTCTGGCCGTAAAATAGGATCTGTCTAGACTGGATTTTTACTGTTTACTTTAGTCCATTCTGTTCGAAGAATATTTCTTGGTCTGTCCTTTCATGCTTACGTTTTTATACATACAGATTAGAACTATGTAGGTAAGTATGTGAAATAGGTTTATCATAAAATGAGTCATTCTTCTGACATTATACAACAGCGGTCAACGTCAGGCTATTATCGGCGAAATGTGACGCACGACTTCAATTTTTATTAGCACACACGTACGTTTTCCATTTTTGGTTGATGAAACTACTTTTAGCAAAAGATCCGTTCTCGCGATTTCTGGAAAATTCTCGATCTACAATTGACGCGCAAAGTGGAAACTTGCTGAATGAACTAAAGGCGCGATTTGTATGATCCATGTTTAGAAATTCTGAGGCACATGTTGAAGGCGATTTTTACTTGTAACTAACAATGTAATCTAATCTTGGAAGTTAATTTTAACCTACTTCTAACAGTCGGATTGACTTGGCGGCATACCCACTTATGCAATTCCGATACAATACTATGGTGCTGGTATGAGAATGGAGACGAAGGTGGCCATAGGAACTCCTCTATAGTTCCTAGAGTTTGGAATCGTTTGACTCTTTTGATAGCGAGTTTATAATGCGTACAGTCGTCGGCAATAAAGCATGAAAAAAAAATAGGTTACGTTATTCTGCTGGATAACATTTTCGTCTCGAGTGAAAGGTTGCTGTATAGTACCACAATAATTTCTGATAATTCGTTAAATAACCAATTAACTTAAGTTGAATAGTCCTTTTGAAAACAGTTCTTCAATGCTGGAAAACTGTGTTGCCAATGTTAATTATTCTAGAATGCTCAATTTGTACTCAAACAAAATATTCTTAACCAAACTTTTCTCGTTCCAGATAATTAAAAAACATGACTTCCACAAAGTTCAACGTTGGCCTCGGTGATGACACGCGCAACTCCAGCAGGGTGCTGCGCCCCCCGGGCGGCGGCCACACCGACATCTTCGGCGGGGACCCGGAGCCCCCGCGCGGCCGCAGGCTCAACCCCGCCGCTGCTTCTGCCACTTGTAAGTGTTTCGGAATTTTACCGGCAGTCTGTTTTGCAACATTCGCCACTATCCATCAAATAACGTAATTGCACCAGTGTTCGACACTAAGCTGACATGCACCAATAATCGACACTTAACTCTTAATTCAAACATCATACGGTCTTAAATTGAGTGTTACAAAACAAATGAATAACCCTTATCTTCTGTAAAATAAGAATCAGTGTCGATCATGGGTCCTTGTCGATTACTGGTTCCACTACGTTAGGCTTTCCTTAAAACCCTCGACGTAAATGACAACAATTTTTGAAAAGGTAAAAATCATGCTTATGGAGGAGTTTTTTTTATTGAATATTGTCATATCAGTGTTTGCCGCTTTGGACTAGTGGTCTTAATGACGTCATTTTGTTTGTAACTTCGTTACGTAGCACTAGCTGTGGCCTGTAACGTAGAAAAGACCATGTGGTGTTTAAGTTCTTCAGGCGTTAGCAGATTATTTATTTATTTTCTCTTAAATAATGAAAAAACCTGCCAAGTGCGAGTCGGACTCGCGCACGAAGAGTTCCGTACCATTATCGAGCAAAAAACGGCAAAAAAATCACGTTTGTTGTATGCGAAACCCGTAAATATTTATTTTATTCTGTTTTTAGTATTTGTTGTTATAGCAGCGGCAACTGAAATACATCATCTGTGAAAATTTTAAATGTAGCCATCACGGTTCATGAGATACAGCTCATACAGTCTGGTGATCTGACATTTCACAGTCAGACAGACAGACTGACAGTGGAGTCTTAGTAATAGCATAGTATAGAGAACAGTAGATCGTCTTCAAACAAAGGTACATCGCGCGGCTTGCGGCTGTGGGCGGGGCCTGCGGCGGGGCGAACCAATACGAAACGAGATCTCAAGAAATTTCAAGGGAACTTTGTCGGGGCCGCGGCGGCATTGCGTTCGGTTACGTTTTGTTTTAGCGCGCGTACTTAGCTATCGAGCGACAATGTCGCTGCCGAAAACGCTTAAATATTGTTCTGTATACGGATGTCTAAACCTAGCCTAGGTAGGTACAACTATATCCAGATTTAATAAACAACTATATAATAACTAAATTTGGACAACCCTGACGCCCGAGCGGCAATAGGTATCAGAATGTCCTAAAGGGCCGGAGTCGAGCTACTTTTCTATTTATACTATGGTAATAGGGTCCCGTTTTTATCCTTTGGATACGGAACCCTAAAAAGTACGCCTTTGAGACAAACCTCTATAAGCATATTTTTTTCAAAACTCCTTTTAAAAAAAGTTCCTATTGTCAATTGCGCCACCCTACTTTCTGATATCATATCTCTAAACAGCCGATTCCTATTTAAACTTAGCTAAGAACCATCCTTACTAAATTAGTTTTCAACGCGACATCTTTCGTTTTGGGTTAAAACATACTATGTAATCTTCTATCTTTTCCAGCTCTTGGAGAATACGGCCACCCGCCCAACGGCGCCAACTACAACGGCGCTCAGGAGACTCCGCCGGCGGTGACGCCGGAGGCGGCCCCGGAGCCCAAGGTGGAGGCGCCCGCGCCGGCCCCGGAGATGCCGCGCGCCGAGCCGGTCAAGGCGGCCCCCGAGGCTCCCAAGCGCGTCCGAGTGCCCCCAGGCGGGTTCTCTTCCGGTCTCTGGTAAACTAGACGAGGAACTCGGGTTCGTGGCGTTATTAACTCGCTGGGACCAGTTAAGTTAACGATTTAGGCTTATTCATTTGTCTTTGGAACGTGCCTTTGTTATAAAAAAAGTTGGGTTTTTGTTTTAGCCATTGGAGTTTGTGTGGTCCCGAGCTATTCGTTAGCGTGCTCGCTTCAGCCAGTGTTGCATTGGTCGTCTGTAATCCTCGCATCCCTTCTATTTACTGAACATTTTGTAACTCTCGGTACTAGTATTATTTAGGAGATTACTTTATATTTAACCATTGCATTTTGCTTGCGTCGGAGCATTCGCGTCTAATTAGACTTATTTTGTCACAAAAGTTTTAGTAATTTATCATATTGGCCAAAAATTTGTAAATGTTTACAATGGGTTCTGTACCAAAAAAAGTTTTTAAGGTGATTTACATTCCCCATGACAAGTCTGATAGTTTACAAAGATAAACATTTTGGTATGGAGTCCGTGGTTACTTGTTTCTCTATTAGTGTTGTATGAAATCTTTAAGGTTTTGAGCTTACTGTTTGGCTCTGACTGACTCGTGCCTCGTCGATGTGTTGTACTTAACTTTGAAGGTGTCTTGATAGTTTGCAGTTAGTTTTTATTATGATGGCCTACGGCAAAGAATGCGATTATGTATATTGATAATTATAATTGTATTTTTATATGAATTAAAACAACCTTAAAAACAATAAGTGGTTTTATTTAGTGACGAAAAGAAAGTCAGTTGCAAAGATAAAATAATTTATAGCTTAAAAGCATCATTGCATTCTTAGTATCATAATTAAGTTAATATCTTCCGCAACTTTCTTATTTTTCGGTTAAACAATGTATTTTTTTTGGCAAATCTGCCCTATTGACGTCATCCTACCGATCACTGGCACCAGGCCGTTTCCTCGTGGTCATACTATATTTGTCCTAATGATTTTCGGTTCGGGGCTCCTATTTCTGGGTGGTTTGCCCTTCGGGCATCTGAAGATACCTAACGAACCTAACCTACCTACTTTTACAACCACATTCACCAAATCTAGGTGCACTTTTTGTGCAGTAGGACAACGAGGAAATAGAACTGGGTTGTAAGATTAACGGTATTTGAGTTGAAAATCGAATGCTATATTTTAAATTGCTGGAACTAATAACTCCTCGTCACATGATTCTAATAAATCTATAACAGTCAAAATCTATAATCCTCTTTTAATAGAAACAATCTCGAAACTTGTGTATATAACATTATATTGTCGAGGTGATATTGAAGCAATTTCACTACCGCCATTTTGGGGCGCTAACAAAGTGTACCAGTAAGAGAGTACCTACGCTGAATTGAAAGTGGGAAAGACAAACAATATAGCTTAACTTGTCGTCATTGTCTGCATTAAAAAATAACTCCAGGTCTAGGGCTCTATTCTACTTAAATACCGGTAAAACAAAATTACTTTACCGTCAATACGAACATTGTAACGGCTGCCATTACTGTCAAATAAATTAGAGCTATCATAACGGTGACAATAAAAGTTGTCAATAGCAATGTGGTTTTTAACCGACTTCAAAAAAGGAGGAGGTTATACGTTCCACTGTATGTATTTTTTTTTTATGTATGTTCACCGATTACTCCGTTAATTGTCGACCGATTTCAAAATTTTTTTTTTGGTTTGATAGAGTATACTTTCGAGGTGGTCCCACTGTCACCAAATCTGAATCTGATGAGAGGATCCGTGAGGAATTGAGGGAACTCCTCAAATATTGTAGGCAAACATATAGCGATTTTAGTATTTTTAGTAACAAGTCCAGCATTTGCATTCAGAAAGTATCATTTGGTGAAGTGGAACTGATGATGAAGAACACAGATGGCCACCGGAACTCCTTAACGGTACCGATTTCAAGGGTGGCGATAAGATATCTCGATTAAGATAGTTGAGCGACTACAACGAAGAATATTTACTTGTTCAAATATGACTATGACTTTCCCGCGGCGTTGCTTGCGGCGTGCTTGATATAAGTTAAAGTTTCATTTCAACAAAGAAGTGGGACTACGTAACAGCGTATTATGATCACTAAAAAGTATATTCATGTATTTGACATGTAATCTTGATAATTTTTACATTTATTTGTAATGTTTTTAATTTTGAATTTGTATTTTTTTTATATGTGATAGTTCTAATAATTTATATTTGTTGCTTTATTACCTTGTAATGTAACTTACTTTTAAGTATTATTGTATTTTATGTTTGAAAAAATGACCTTCTGCTGGAGTTTCTTGCGGCGCTTCTTCTCCGCAATGATGGTCTTGTCCGAAGCGCTAGTAGATTCACTGTATATTACCGACGTGTAAAAGAGCCCGTATGTGGCCAATTTACTGAATAAATATTTTGATTTTTGTTTTTTTTTATAAAATAAAATAAATGTTTTAAAAAACAAAAAACCGCCTTCAAAAACGCAAAAAATAACTTCTTTAAAATTGTAGGCACCTAATAGGTTAGTCCAACTGATGTCGGCTTTTTGTTGAAAATGTTGACATCAGTTGGACTAACCTATTAGGTGCCTACAATTTTAAAGAAGTTATTTTTTGCGTTTTTGAAGGCGGTTTTTTGTTTTTTAAAACATTTATTTTATGCAGAGTAGAATAGAGCCGCTGGAGGAGTACGGTCAACAGCAAAAGAAAGTGATGAAATAAGGTCTCAAAATAGTATATATCCTTACTAAGGGCCGGTAGGTACAGACGGACTGCATTTGAACTGCAGAATGGCAGTTCGAGGGCAGTTCTGATACTTCTGATGCAGTTGAGGTAACTGCATCAAAACTGCAAACTAACCGTGCAGCTAGCTTGCAGTTGGCGTGCAGTCCTGTCGACCGCATACCGACTACAAGCTAGCTGCACGGTTGGTTGTTGGTTACTCTTTCACGCTGCAACGGCTGGACGGGTTTGGATGAAATTTGAAATGGAGATAGCTTGTGCCCTGGATTAACACATAGGCTACATTTTATCCCGGAAAATTGAGATGTTTTCGAAATCTACGCGGGCGAAGTCGGGGGCAGAAGCTACATAGTATACAATAAATTAAGTCAGATGTCACTGATTATTGTAGTTTAGAATAAGTCAATTAACTCATAATGTGTCAAGTAAGTGACATGCCATTCAAACAGTTAAAGTCATTACTGAGTGTTTCAAATTAATTCTCTAAAATAGCAATAGTCAGTAATAATACCAAACTAGCATAATGTAAGTGAATATTAATTTTTGGGACTTCATGACCTCGCAAGACCTCCACGGACTACAAGTCGGACGTTCGGTTAATGTCGGTTATAGGTAGTCATTCACAGAATAAGAACATATAGCATAGAAACCGGACTATAAGACGTACTTTGCGTCAGCTATCTTTCTCTACTTTTTAGATTACGTATTACATGAGAAAAAATGAAACAAAAAGAAAGCTGTTTTTTCTTCTTTAACTATCATTGTCAGTAGGTTTTACACAGGGACTTCTTTGTGCTTCCTATAGGAAGGATTTGTCTTTCCTTGTCTATAGGTCCAAATACTATAGGTGCTTATAGGTCCAAATCCCGACTTACTTGTGACGGTGTACCAAATAACGAAAGAACAGCTATAGATTCATCTCTTTCCAACTCACTATGAAAACCATAAGTAAAAACAAGTGAACCATAATGTATTTTCTGCTTATTTAGTACCTACTGTTTCTATGCCATCTAATACATTGCTAAATTTCAGTAAAAACTTTTTGGTTACTCTAATAAACGTCACTGGCTATCTATAAAACCATGCAAACGGCACATGTCATGTAGCGCTCACGCCGGCGTGACACGGCCATGACTAATACCCATCAATTATGAATATACCAAATAAATTATTATAAGAACAATGGATATGTGCTTAAAAACAGTAATGCCGTTATTAATTTATCGGTCTACATATTAAATATTATTAACGTAAGTAAACTATTACTTACTTATTACTTGACCCCGTTATCAAGCGGGCAGTTTGGTGGTTACCTAACATTAGTGATGTGCAATACAAACTAAGTCTCGACATTGTTGTATAGTTAGTCCATCCATCTTACTTGCCTTATTAAACTATACTCTTCTATAACCTCAAAATGCTCCCTTTTCACATAAAATTACAATTTTGTCATAAAAAACCATTTACGATGTAAAAAATAAACAGGAAAATAGTGTGCAAAACGTGGTCTCTAGCTTTATTCACCAGAAAACGGCCAATTGAGCAAAAACTATGTATTTTGAGGTTATAAAAGTGTTTAATAAATAAGACAAGTCAGTTGGTATAGACTTTAGCTATGCTCAGGAACTCCATTTTTTTTTATTGTTCAGTTTCATTGTCTGAGTCACCACGCAAAGTTTTAATGTTAGGTAGCCACCGACCTGCCCGCTTGATAACGGGGTATAGGTACTTATTACAATAAAACATCTGCAGAAAATGTGGGCGAACTTGCTGGCTTCATACCTTTCATCGTCCTATTGGTATGTATAGCCAAAGGAAGACTATTTAATATCTAACGGGAATCAATCGTCTGCCAGAGACCTTAGCGATGATAATTAGGTAGCTACCTAAAATTCAATACTTGCTACTGGCTTGCAACCAAACCATGACACCCCGTTGTTCGAGGAGAAAGTATCCCCAAATTCGCAGGTATTTATCTCAGAAGAGTGCCAACAGTGTTACAGCCAGGGACCGGAAAACCCCTTCATTTGATTAACACTGTCGATAGGCTAACCCTATCATTTGGTTATCCAATCGATGTGGTTACCCTATGACTGACTTAACGTTAGGGCTAACCCCTTTGCATTAGTTAACCGTATTCGTAGAGCTTACCAAGTTCATTAGGGTTTCGTTAGTTTAATACTTATTTAAGCACTTTGCATTGACTGGGTATTACCCCATTGATCGCCTCTCTCTTTTTTGCGCGTTCGGACGAATTCTGACAGTCTAAATTATGCGGCTACCCTATTAATTTGGGTAGTGCAATAATAAGTCGAAACTCTTGCGCATAGAGATTGCATCAGCTTGAAATCTTTCGATTAAGTTTGAATAGGGTGACAGGCGATGGGGTATTGGGATAGGGTTAGCGTTTAGTCGAATTAACTGTATCGTTTGGTTGCCCTTTCATTGAACTAAGTCGATGATAGGCTTAGCGCATCCTTGGGGTTTGTAAAAACCAGTCTATCAAATACCATATCGAAAACCCCTTTCGCACTAAGCGGTTCCGGTCCCTGCTTACAGCACGACCATAAAAAAAATGTGTAGGTATTTGAAAGTTGTAGGGCTAAAACTGAAATACCGTGGCTTCTAATCAAGGCCTAAACTGTGTCCGCGTGTACCAAAGGAAGGAGGTAAAACTAAAAACTATGTCCAATACCTCCTTTGCTAGACTATGGGCAGTGGTTGTCAACACTTCGAAAATTTATATCTTTTCCTGGACCTGACTTTCGGGCTGAGACGGAAGCTTGTTCGATTATAAAATAATCAATAACACGAGGGTTCATGCCTTCAACTGTCAGCTGATAGGATATCGAAATAACTAGAAATACATTGTTATCGGTCAATGCACGTAGAAATGGTTTACAGTGTGGTGTAACCTTTTAACTTAACATAACTAAATATATTCCTCGAAGAATCCTATTCTACAAACTCGTTCTTTCTGGTTGACCTGTGTGCTAAGCTACGTCGGAACAAAATGTCTACTAGGTATTTACAGTAATACCACAAATGTAAGTTACGTCGGCATTCTTCGTTCACGCAGACAAGTCCGACTAATGCCGAAGATAAACGAACACAAACATCAATTCAATACTGACCTTGTTGTGTTACGTGTAAGGTAGAATATGAAATGACGTCTAAACTCGAATGACAACTGACGTGCCGCTAAATAAACGCAATGGCTGCCAAACATTTGACCAATAGCCGTCGCAGATTTTACCCGCGCAAACGTCCTGCCTTCGAATTGGGTTAAACGTTTTCGCGCCTTCCAAAAAAATGCTTACTGCGCAGGTACATCGTTGTAACTTGTATTTGTGGTACTACTGTACGAAGCGCTAATTTGGGATTTTTTTAAACCTTTAGCTTCAGCTTATTTAAAATGAACCGTTAAACGGTACCAGACAGGCTGGTTAAAAAAATATCTGGGGGACAATCTTGGGTATATAAATTGTCGTGCATTTAACGAAACTCTAGGCTTGTACAGTGGAGATCATAAATAGGTGTACACTTTAGTACCTTGTCACTATAATCGCCGTGACAATTCATATTATGGCAGTTTAAACATGACATTAAATAGGCAAGGTACTAAAGTGTACGCATATTTACGAACTCGACTGTACTACTAGACTACGATAAAAACACTTGTGCCCTAATTTGAAAATCGAAGTTCGGAAGTTACGTTAGCTCCATCCCTTTCTCTTGATTGACGAGTGACAGGGATGGAGCTAACGTAAGGAATTTCGATTTTCAGAGGACCTCTGTACTGTGACGTCTGAGTTTGCAACTTTAGAAAATAAAACTACTGAACTAAACTAAATTGAGTTAGCCTTGAACACCCTTAGCCCAGGACATCAACAGTCTGAGACGGGTCTGCGCCTGAGCCGCATGCAGGGCGGGACGGGGGGGCGGCAGTCACGACTGCTCAGCCGGCTGCTCGGGAAACTTCGTGGCGAGCGGTTCGACACGCTGGACAAGCGGCAGTCGGCATCTAGCGGGTAAGAAGTACCTTTTCGTTTTTAGGGTTCCGTATCCAAAGGGTAAAAACCCTATTAATAAGACTCCACTGTCCGTCCGTCTGTCTGTCTGTCACCAGGCTTGAGGCAGGGTTGAAATTTTCTGTTGCCGCTATAACAATAAATAGGTACTGTAAACAGGTACTAAATATTTAAGGGGGGCTCCCATACGAGTACAACAAACGTGTTTTTTTTTCCATAAATACCTTACTAGTATTCCTAGAATTAGCGAAGGCGTATGTTGCAGCAGCTCCACCAATGAGGACGAGACCGACGTGCTCTCAGCTGTTGCATCCACCTGCTCCGCGAGCTCCCCGTTCGAGCCCCCCCACAACCCCTACGGGCCGACGCGCGCCACCTTCGTGACGCAGGAAGAATGCCGCGACCCTTTCTACGACGAAACGCAGTTCCCCGCCGCGTCGCTAGATGACTCCCAGTTTGCCGCCAACATCGATTTGAGGTTAGGATATAACCTATAACCTCAAATACTTGTTTTTACCAGACTCTCTTGGGCAGGAGGATAATGATTTTATAAATTCGGTTTACATAGGATGTTTCCTATGACGGCCGTTCATTCAATCATTAATTTCTGAACGTCCGTTGCGGCGCGTCGTATCAATGTATTATTTATGAAAAGTCAAAGAAATCAGTGTAATTCGTGTGTTATATGAGTTGTTAAGCGCCCTTACCAGTCGGATTAAAATTGTTAACAGTAGTCGACTCAGATGACTGTCGATTTTTCCACTGAGTAGTATATTTTGACTAAATACAAGAGAAGAGGATTCCACCTTAACTATTATCAAGACCAATATAGTTTGAACCTTCTCTGGCTATGTGCAGGTATGGCGGGCAGTACCTCTCCCCGGACCAACTGCCGGAGTTCTGTGAACAGCTGCATCATCTGGTGCAGGTGATACGGAACATTCACTCGTACGCCAGGATTACAGGAGAATACCCAAGGTTAGAAAAGGCCATATTTTTTTATTTTTTTTCTATACACTACATGGGACTTTGTATACTCTCTCTTTTGAAAGGAAGAGATACCGTATAGGAATAAGTTGGCCATCGTACAGTCAGCTAAGAAACTTCTTTACCACTTATCGACCTGAGGTTTCAAATTTGGTGAATAGCACTGAACTTGTCAAAATAGAAACTATACGGTAAACAATTACATCGTCATTTCAGCCGAAAGACGTCCACTGCTGGATATAGATTAGCCTCCTTCAAGGTTTGCCACATGGACCGGTCCTGTGCTTTTCCTAAACGTTAGCCACGTCGTCGGTCCACCTTGGAGGTCTATCCACGCTCCGTCTTCTGTACACGGACGCCGATTGAGAACTCTCCGATCCCATCGAGCATCGTTCTGCGAACGATCTGCTCTATTCACTATCACTTAAGTTGCTAAATAGTAGTTTGTGACTAGCGCTAATTGAGAGGCAGTAATACACGAGTGTGGTTTTATGAAACGAGCCGAAGGGCGAGTTTCATGATAAGATCACACGAGTATTTTAATGCCTAATTATGTGTAGTCACATACATAACTTTATCTACATGCATATCATAAGTTTTCTAGAATATGTGAGAAACCTGTATCTGTTGTTGCCCTGTACCTTAATGCACCTAAGTATCTTAATGTTTACTTTAAAGTATCGGTCACCGATACTTTAATGACATGCGATACCTACTTTAATGTTAACATTAAAATACCACCACAGATACAGGTTTCTTAATATAGGCCATTTGCTTATCGTTTCCGAACATTTTATAAGGAAGTTATGTATGATATGGATGTAGATAAAATGTATTTATAGTGAATTAGAGCGCCGGTTGGAGCAAGAAGCGCGTGAGGTGGCCGCGCTTGCAGCGGAGGCGCGCAATGCGCGCGACGTCGTGTCACGAGCGCGGGCGCAGCGCCGCGCCGTGCGCGCGCAGCGCAAGCAGCTGCTCGCGCACCTCGTCAGCCTCAAGGAGACGGGTATGATCTTGTACAGGGTGGAAAAAACGCACGCCACTACTAACTACCTTTAATATTGGAAATAGCAAATTCTACGCAAAGGAGACTTACTTTTGTTTTTGAAATCATTTAATATTGCATTTATGCATTTTTGAAAATTCGTCTGCCTTTAACCAGGAATCGCACCGGTCGAATACTGGCTGAGTAATTTTCTAGGTTAATGCAGTTTGTATTTATCAAAACACTTCGCGTGTTTTATTACCCGGTTTTTGGTATTTACCCTGGGTAAATACAAATACCCGGGTAAAGGTTCCCTATACCTAAAGCCCAAGCCCAAGGTTGCCTATAATTAAATCCGAGGCATATTCCTGGGTGCTTGTAATAGTTAAATCTGAATACAATAAAGAAATTTCAAATTATTGTGGTTTTTTAACACAAAAAAATAGGTTTTCAGTTGAAACATGACATTTTTAGAAGTACGGGAGTTGGAAAGCTCTATCCGGATGTCCGACCGGAAGCTTTACAAGACGTGGGAATCTCTGAAGGATTCTTTAGATCCAGCTGCGTATGAACCGCTGCTGGATGAAATAAGGGTGAGGGTTAAAATTCTTAGAAGTTAGATTGTAGAATCCTTATCGTCAACTCTTGTAACTTTTGGGTTCAACCTCAGAATTTCACTTAATATACATAAGTCTGTACCAATTTCAATAAATTTGCAAAGATGTAAACACAACCAAACGAGCCAATTTACCATGATTACTCGATAATCACGTGCTTTTAAAGATCAAGTGAGGTCTTTGCAATGATTTATACACTTGATCTTTACTTTCACATTAAGTTTTAGATTAAATAACTATTCATTATATGTTATTTTAAATAAAAACACGATTGATAAATATTTGATGTTATGTGTCAAACAGTACTAATTTGTTTACATCTTTGGCAATTTCAATTGACGCAGACTATACACACCTTCACGCCTGTCTCCCAATGGGGTAGGTAGAGACTATGGAACGCCGGGTGCCCGGTGCACATAGGTAGTACTTTCGCTTCTCTACATTCATCAACCTCTTCTTGCACGTACAGTCACGAACTTAAATTTGGGACACACCTTAGGTCCAAAGTTAATCTGACATTCTACAACAATAAGGTTGAGTTTCCTATAAGTTACAAATGATTTGGCATCTCTAATGACATTGACGACTTCAAGCCTATTTTTCTTGAAATAGGTCACAATCACAAATTAACGATCGCGATAGTACGTATTTACGTCGGTTTCCCGAGTACGTCCGCTCTATATGTTGGTCGCAATGGTTCCAAACGATGAATGTACCTATTGTTCTTATAATTTGTATATGAGTAGGCAAAATCGTTTTATAGTGTTTGTTGTTTATTGGGCAGTATTAACTCAACTAAACTTCACACTAGCTACTTCTTGACGGTTCAGCTCGCATAGGGGTGCAAGTTGAGCATCTATAAGCGCTTCAGTCATTCTCTTAGACTCATACGTGTGTTATGTGCAGAATAAGCAGTCCGCCTTGGAAAACCTGGTGCGGCTGGTGGACGGGCGGCGCGCGAGCCTGGCGCGCTCCGCCGCCGCGCCGCCGCCGCTGCCCGCGCCCGAGTCGCTCGAGAGCAGCGACGGTGCGTACACTCCTGTAGCACAGGGAACTGTACAGAACAGCGGCTGGTGGGCGGCGCGTCTATAAATCCTTTCCCTTCTCGAGTGTGAACGCAACACGATTTGATAATTTTTCGTTTGCGTACGAAATTTTTCTCAACTCCTGGCCGTATTATGAACTGTATAATCCTGCCAAGTTGCAAGCAGCGAAAATGCTAAAGCTAAATAACTGCCATAACGCCTATAACTCTATGACTCTAAGTTGGCGCAGACATAACCGCTCGGCAACGGATGAGCTCAAAGTGAGACATTGTAAAGTGAGCTTTGATTTGTGTTAGTACGATACATTTTCACTTTGTCCATATTTCCATTTCGTCCACATTCCCGTCTCGGCCACAATCCCTACTCGTCCACATACCAATTCCAAATTGTCCACTTCCTATCCCAACCATATTCCCAACTCCAATTAGTCTACATTCCCAACTCGTCCTCATTCCTAACTGGTCTGCAACCTAACTTAGTACTGTAACAGTAGGGCTGTTCGATATCAATTCATCACTAGATCACTCGGTTGTTCACTAGTTGTTGAGAATGGACGATATGGGAATGTGGACGAAATGGGAATGTGGACGAGATGGGAATGAGGACGAGATGGGAATGTAGACAAAGTGAACCTGAGCGGATGCGAAGCCCGCGCCCGTCTATTGTTTCCACTTTAACTTTAAAAAATGTATCGTACTATAACACAATCAAAGCTCACTTTTCAATGTCTTACTTTAAGCCAATCCGGTGCCGAGTGGTTATGCCTGCGCCAATCCTTTCTCTGCCTTGGATTTGACGGGTTATAACAGCTCCCAATGCTGCCTCTGATATTATCTTTCAAATCTTATCTTATCTTACAGACGAGCAACCCAACCAACTTGAAATTAAAAGCATTATTTATTCTTGCAGCTAATACTCCACTTCTCAATGTAACCGCTCGGAGTGCGTGTGCCAACTCAATATGACGTCCAGTTTTTTTTCCGTTTTTGTATCAGACCCGTCCAACGTCCCAGGACGGAAGCGATTCGACGCCTCGAGACGCGCGGGGAAGAAGAAGCGAGGGTCTTCGAGGGAGCCCCGGTCGGTTCCGTTGTCTGGGGAGCCCAGCCGGCACGGGCCGCCGGTTCAGGTGAGGGTCATAGTCATCATCATTTCAGCCGAAAGCCGTCCACTGCTGGACACAGGCTTTCCCTAAGGTTTGTTACAAGGACCGGTAGTGCACTCATTATAAGAAATAAGATATAACAAATGTTTTGTTGCCACACACCAAGAAAATTTACAATTTAAATAGGAAATGAATGTATTCTAAAATTTGCTTCGTCATATTCATATTCATATTCATATTCATTTATTTGCATAACCATGGTATTACAAATTAATTGATTGGTATTGTCGTGTGACAAAGGCAGCGGGCTCAGCGTATGCTGCGATATTATGAGAGTACCTACTGGAATTGGGTTTGGGACTGGAACTACGTTAGGATCGCACCGAGACTAGACCGAGGCTTAAGCAGGAACTGTCAAGTTCACACCAATATGTTTCGTCAGCCCGAAGACTTATAATGCTGGACAGAGCCTTCAAGCCAAGCCATAGACTGGGTCTATAATAAACTGTCTGTGACGATAGTTTTAATTGAAATTTTTAATCACGTTTTTTTCTATTTATAGTGGTTTCTACCCGTTTGAACTGTGTTGCAATAAGAATAAGGTTTATTTTCCTATGTTCATAAACTGAAAATGGCATTATCGAACAAACGTAATTCAACTTTATTGCCTTGATGGTAGATTCAAATTCCCACTTACAAAAAAACTCTCTGTTTGCATGCAGTATCGTGGGCCATAGGAGGGTATGTAATCAATCAGAAATCAAATGTTCCTTTCTAAATCCTAAACTATTGGACCCATTTTAATAAATAAGTTGTCATATGATTCGTAAAGAACGTGTGAGTGTCGTACGTAAGCTATATGAAAATTGTGTGGGTGCGTAATAATAGTCGCTGGTCGGGTTTCAGTTTATAACTGTTTTAGGATTCAGAAAGTACCTCGCGTTACCGAGTGGGCAGCGCGGGCGCAGTGGCGCTGGCGCCGCTGGAGCTGCCGTCTCACGGGAGCGTCCGGGACATACTCTTCTTCACTGTCAACTAACAACTGTGCACATCCTTAAACACAATAAAAAATGTACATGACATACTTTTGGTCTTTGGTTGCTAAAATTTTACTTGTATTTACCTGATTCATGTGTTTTTACCTACAGTGAGATTAAATTATTATACCCGGTGAATGCTTAAGGTAAATACACAAGTTTAACCGGTTTTCGGTATTTACTTGGTTTCCATAATTCGCGAGATGGTTAGGGTGCTGCTCCACTGAGGCGGAGACGAGAGTAGTGGAGCGGAGCTGTGCCAATATTAACCAATAGAAAGCGCATGCGTTCACGTCGAGCGCGCCTTGCACACGTTATTTTATATTCTATTGGTTAATATTGGCACAGCTCCGCCCCGCTCCGCTCGTCTCCGCCTCAGTGGAGCCGCACCCTTACAAGCACCGAACGACATCCGTTTGGTTACTTTTGTTCGCTTTGTGTGTACAGTCAAGTGTAAAAATATGAGATAATGCCACATCTCAAAAATATGTCCCAATGCACCTTATTCCAGTTTAATAAGAACTTTGTAACATACATCTTTCGATATATACAGCGTGACAGGTAACTCGACCTAGTCCTTGAAAGGGGTTATACTTAGAGCTAATTTACAACAATTTTGTCCCAGTTAACTGGGGGTCTAATGTCACTAGTTTTCGAGTTATTTAACTCTATAGACATGTAAAAAAAACGTTTTTTGGTCTAAAAAATACTTCACCCTGGGAACTAAAACTGCATTTTTCTAATAGCTGATGAATAAGCAAATGCTTCAAACTAAAACACTTGGCAAAAAAACCAAAAACCTCAGAAATAAAAGGTTCTTAAATCCAAACTCAGTAAATTTTTTGAAAACTTCTTGTCTATCTAAGAGGATTACTCCAAAAAAAATTATGACACGTGGCGTACAAGTCACGGAAATAACTTCCTCAATTTATACGCTTTCCAAAAGAGTGCAAACGTTGTCCACTTTAGGTACGGGTTTGAATTATTAAGCTTATTAAACGAACAGAAAGCGCGATGTGAATTTAATTCGGAAAACTCCTGGTTTGGTTTATTGACATTTGACATGACAAAAACATTACATTCGTCGGGCTTTGGTTCAAGCTATGTCTCTTGTGTATTTGAACCACGGGGTCTTCATTGTTCGGATGGTAAGCGGCCTGACGACGGTGAGAGTACACACCCAAAGCACCTAAGTGCTCCAGACTGTACTTTGTATTAAAAATGTATTCTTACAACCGGCTTACGCAAGAAATGACGTCAGTGACATACGCTTAAGACCATTGATCCTCATGGCTCTCGTGTGTAGCGTGTGTGCGTAGTGTGCACCACAGTGGAATTCCGGCTACATTTTGTCCCTTACAGCCCCCTATTTCACCATCCTGACAATTGACAGGTGACAGGTGACATTTCAGTGTACATGTCGCTGCTTATAAGAAACCCAGTGACGTGACAGCGTGTTAACTTTGCAATGTATACAAAATTGTCACCGGTCACGTGTCGTTGTCAAGATGATAAAATAGGAGGCTGGTCTCTTCTGGGCGCCCCAGGCTAATGCAGCTACTTACATGTTAGGATGGGAAAGTTTTATACGCCAACGATTGGCGGGCTGTTAGTCTGCGCGTTGCTCACTAGGGTAACGCATCGTAGCTTAGCTATATCGCAACGTGCAATGTTGCAATGTCCACCACCGAAATTGACGACACGACGTGTTGTATCGATTGTGGCAAGTACTGCGTCCCATTTGATAAACTCTGTAGAAAGAGATTATCGAGTGAAACAATCGTTCCCATCCCCCACGGTTCTTGGAATTGGCCCGTCTTCGTGGAACAGTCAAGCATGAACTTGTTCGTATGTTTTTTTTAAAATTGTTTTTTGTTTTAAATTGAGGGTGTAGAATAAGGAAATAAGTACAATAAAATTAATCAAGTTGTAATATTTAATTTCAAAACATTAGGCACAATTCCAGAAGTTTTTAAAAAATGTCGCGATGCTAACTAAATTTTATGGGAATTTCGAGATCTTTAAGCCTCGGGCCGCGACGGAGGTCTGTAGAAGTCCCATTAGGGCTTCTTGGTTGTTGACGTCGTATCGACCGCTTGTGGGGTGTTGGTCGTCGGCTGAACAGTCGTCTGAGAACAAAAATATCAAGGTAAGTACACAGTACTCCCAGCAACTTAAATCCTAACCTTTGAGCGTGCGCGTGCTTGTGTCAGTTAACGATAGTTTGAAATCACTTGGCCCAGTGTCCATTAGGTACATTACACAGTACTCCCAGCAACTTAAATCCTAACCTTTGAGCGTGCGCGTGCTTGTGTCAGTTAACGATAGTTTGAAATCATTTTGCCCAGTGTCCATTAGGTACATTCGATCTTCGGAGGTTAACAGCGTTTGCGTTGGCAACTGTTGCTGTCTTACTCCTACTTGATATGTTGGAGCAAGACACCCATAGTTGCTGGCTACTCATTTTCATGTCAATTTACACACAGCTTAAGTGTACCTATTGTATTGTATTATATCTAAAAAGCTCAGTCTAAAATAAAAGCAAGTATGTAACAAAATAGTTTATTGAAATAACTACTTTTTTATATTCACAATGTTCATAACCACGCGAACTTTGTTTCGTGATAGCCTTAGTCGACGAGCTCAATTAGACTCGCAAGCAACACGTAGGGCCACGTATCTAAGGCTGAAGTTTGCATGTTTCATCACCGTCTCGCCTCGAGCCGGGACCGGCGCAAACCTGATGAAGCATTGCAATGCAGCTATGTGTATGTTTTCACCTAGGGCATGGACCTAGGGTAAGTAAATACCTAAAAGGGCATTTACCAAATTTACCTAATTGGCTATATTACCCCAGTTATTTAGGTACCTGAAAATTGGGCATTAGCTAAGTACCTATATACCCGGCGGGTATGAAGTGTCTTTAACCGTATTAAAAAGATTTAAAAACAAAACTGCACGAAGAATAGCATACTTTGAAGTCTATAATGGGCCAAAAGATCCCAAAAGGAGTCTCACATTGGATAAATACCTTCCATACCTGAGCACATAATCATCATCATCATCATCATCATCATCATCATCAGCATAATCATGAAGCACTGCAGTGCTGGACTGAAAATATCCCCTATGATCGATCCTGTGCCATTCTCATTCAGCGGTTTCCTGCGACTGTTACCAGATTGTTGCTCCACCTTGTGGTAGCCCTGGGGTCTATATTGAATACCTAATTAATCATTTGCCCTAATGCATCGTTTGTATGAATTTTCATTTATCCTAAATCCATCTCCGACCGAATTTAACGTTAGTTAACGTTAGTCATCATAATACAACCCTACTATAACCTAACCGCAGTATTTTTTTCGAAAGCTTGTAATGTTGTCTAACTAAGCTGAATACCAACAACTGAGAATTCGGAGAAACGATGCGTTATGACATATTTTATTAGGGATTTCAAGGGACTTCCTACGTGTAAACCCAGGTCACTGCCCCGTTAGGTTTGCAACTCGCAGAACTATATCGGTAACTTAGGTTCTTCTTCTTATCTCTCTATTTCTCCTTAGAGATACTCCAACCAGTTCTACGTATAAGCTGATATCTCAGGGCACAATCGATTTTCATGAAACCTACCTAAAAACCATCGCTAGAAAACCTGCTTTCAAACAAAAACTGCATCCAAATCGGTTAACTCGTTTAAGAGCTACTGAGCCACAGACAGACACACACACACATAGCAGTCAAACTTATAATCTCCCCCTTTTTAAGTCGAGGGTTAAAAATAGGACCGAACTTACCGGCGCTGACGTAGTCTTTTCGCTCGCTGCAGCAGCCTCGGCGGGAGCGGCCTTGGCGTCCTCCGGCGCAGGCGCGGATTGGCACAGCTGGACACGAACAGAAAGAACATTTCAACATTCAATTGATTGCATAGGAAAAAGCAGCAGAATGTCCTTACCATTATTTAGACGTTGTATTCAAGTATTATGCATGAATAAATGGATATGGATAAAATTACCCGGGTAAATTAGGTAAATACCCGGTAAATACCCATTTTTGTGTATTCTTTTGCCCAACTCTATTATTTGCAATCCACGACGGCGCGCCTACCCATCGAATTGACGTTGTGAGGTTGCGGTAATGTAAAATTAAGTACCTAGCGGGACGACATCGTGGATTGAAGACAATAGGTGGTAAATACAAATGGAATATCCGGGTCAATACACAAAAGTGGGTATTTATTGGATATTTACCCAAATTATACGAGAAAATTTTAGTAATTACTACTTACCTACTCAAGCAAAGTTAATCAACGTTTTACGTTCTGTTCTTTGGTAAGAGATGTTTGCCGTTTGGTAATATCAAGTATATTATTATTTATTAAGGTGACTAGGTAATACTTTTAAAATGCAGTTATAGAAATAAATGTGTATAAAAAATCGCGGTAAATGAAGCATGTAGTCATAAACGATTCTAAATTAATGAAACTAATAAAATAATACCACGGCAAATTGATATCATGGCGTTCCAATATTGCGTTCCTACGGAGAAAAGGCACAAGTACAATTAATTCATAGAAGCATATTTAACTCTCAAAGGTTATAATAGGGTTGGAAGTCCAATAAAATTCATGTAGTACATGTGCCTTTTTTCCGTAGAAGGGCAGAGTAATTAAATTAAAGTACAAACTTATTTTATAATGAACTAGGAATCCGCCCTCGCTTCATTAAAACAGAATTTATTAAATATAAAAGTGAAAAAATATAATATTGTGAGAATCGCATGAAAATCTAATCAGAAATTTTCGAGATCAACACGAACAAATCAAGTCAGACGTGGCGCGGGACTATAATATGTAGTGATAATAGTAACATAATTGATAAACAAACCAATTTTCAAGAACATATTGGGTCCTAGTGAAAAAGGGTACAAGTCGACTTAACTCGTAATAAAAAAGGGTATATACATTACTGGAGTGTACTAGACTTAAACCCTTTTTCATTTGTTCTTTAGAAGACTTATACCCTTTTTCACTGGGACCCCATTTAGCCCTCTTTTTTCTCACTCTAGAGCACTTTTCTCAAGATGCTATCTCATCTTGGCAACAGTCCACACTAGCTTGAGGAGCATTAGGGACTCTGCAGAACAATTAATTGCTCTGCAAATGTATGCCGGTTTCCTCACGATGCTTTCTTTCCCCGAAAAGCAATACGCTATCTAGTATTAGTATGGCTATTCAGTTAGCAAATTTTGATACAATCTTCGGCACTATGACATTAAATTAAATGCCTTTGACATCATGCCCGCCTTTGGTTCAGTTAATTGTAGAGTTATTTAGAAATTATAATAGGTTTATTGTTTAAATATTTAATCCCTTAATTAATACCCCTTATTGTTAATAAAGAAAACTAAATACCTGTACAGCCACAAAGGCGAAAAGGGCGAGGGCGACGAGGAACTTCATTTTCAAACGATTGATCAAGTATCTCAATTACAATAGGCGGAAATGTGGCTAAGGGCGCCAATTTATAACAGTTCCGTCGCGTTCAAGCAAAATAACTATTATGATTTGTTCAATAGCTGGCCGTGTTTATAAAACACCGTGAAACAATTAAAATCGTTATCGCTGGCCATATTTGTCGGTAGCGTGAACAATGAGCCTCTGACGCTGCGATTTGTGGGGTGAGGATGATTGAGATGCCTCTAACGTCGAATAAAATTTGTGTTTTTTTACCGGAGGGGTGAGAAATATAACCACTTTGTCAGTGGATCATAGTCTAATTTAATCAGAAGTACCTGGAACAACGAGCGCGTTTTTCGGGTTGACGATGTGACAGATCGTTTTTTCGCCACCGTAAACACCTATTGCAAATGTCATCGAAATCGTTAGAGTCGTTTTCGAGGGCGTGATTAAAAATATGTAGATATACAAATGATGCTCGTTTAATACTATAGTTAATGGTTACCGAATGATTCGCCGACAATTATTACGCAAACGTATCGTTTCGCAGAATTTTCATTTCATAGAAAGCTAATTTCTGCTGAAACCTTATTGTTTTCAGATTATTTTTTGGTGGTCACAGGTCTAACCTAACCTAACCTACGTAACCCATGCTAAAAATAATCTGAAAACAATAAGGTTTCAGCAGAAATTAGCTTTCTACGAAATGAAAATTCTGCGAAACGATACGTTTGCGTAATAATTGTCGGCGAATCATTCGGTAACCATAGTTAATATAGTACCAAGCAGTAGAGTACCAACGTTTAATTTTATAGTACTAAGAGAGAGGTACCTACACGGTTAATGAGTAATAAGTCCAGTGATCGGAATAGGTAGAGTATATTTACCTAAAGTAAGTACGCAAAAGGACATAATATAGAGTGGTTACAACCGGGTGAAGTATTAATTTATTTTTATTGAATTGCGGATTTCCGGTATTTTTAATGCTAAATATACGTAGTATTTACTTGCGGTATGGGATATTTAATGTTAGTTTGTGATAAAAGGGGCCTGTAACTAATTTATTTTAAGTATCTAAATAATAGTTGAAGTATATTTACCTAAACTTCGTAGAACAGAGACATAAACTTGAGACTTCCTTGCTACTACATTTACTAATAGGTACCAGAAATCCGGAATTAAATAAAAATAAAATAATACTTCACCAGGTTGTAACCACTCTATATTATGTCCTTTTGTAAACTTTAGATAAATATACTCTACCTATTACGATCACTGCTAATAACGCATCATATCAAAATCACGTACAAGTAATTCTCTAAGGAGATAATCAAAAATGTAAATATGGCATTCTAAACGTGATGGTCTGACACAATTTGTTTAATGGCACGAAAGGTTTATAAGTTTAAGGCTTTTAAAAACAACTAGGTACTTTTTCAATAAGTACGCTTCTAACATAAACAATAGCCTACTTTCAGAGTAAGAGACATGAAAAATACAAGCACTATGTTAATCAATAATGCTCTGACTGAACAACTTATGTTAGCCGGTTAGTTATTCGTCAACGAATTTAAATGTGAATTGTTCAAGAGAATCACCTAAAAGGCCATCGCGTGGTTAGCTTTGCGCGTTGACATTGCACCCAGGAAATACTTAGTCGTATCACAGGTCGTATGCATGTATAGTTGGCCAAGGAACTCCGTTACCACTTTTCGACTTTATTTGCAGCGAATTAAGGTCCAATAGTGGTAAAGGAGTTTCTTGGACGATTATCCTATAGTCCGAAAGTTTGTGCTTGGATGGTCAAGCTGCGAGACAGAAGTTGGAAGAGGTGGGGACTGATGCAGTCGAGAAATAAAAAAGTTTAGAACTCTATTTCATCAATCAAATGCTGTTCTGAAGGTCTAACTAAAGGGACGAACCTTTTATTTTGTAAATACATATACACCGTGTGTATTCCATACGATCCTAAATTTTAACATACGATAGATTTAAGCAGTATTAAGAGGTACAGTAATAAATTTTAACAAATACTCTCAATAATTAAGCGTAATGATTTTTTTAAAGTTTTCCCGGCCAGCAATGTAATGCAAATATTGAGTTGACAATAATGTCGTCAATAAATCAATGAACACAAAGTGCTTATGTAGACGACTTGGTTATTTGAATACACTGCGTGCCGAATTAATTTGCATGAAAAAAAAATGTTTTCTTTTGTTAACTTAATGTACCAATTTACGTTAATTAGGGTCTTATATAACTGCCCTTAAAATATAGAATCGTATGGAATACACACGCTGTATACGTAACACGCAATGGATGACTACCTACTCAAAAGTGGGTAGGTACCCAAATTACCCACTGGTAATTTTAAGATATGTTTATAAGGTAAATACAGGGTGTGTTCCCAAGTATTTACCCGAAAATTGGGTAAGTATTTGTATATCCGGGAGCATTATTGCGCGACTGCACTGCTAACACTAAAAAAACTGCTAAAAAACTCTGAAGCATGAAAACCATTTGCTTAAAAAATCGTCAAGTGCGAGTCTGACTCCTATACAGAGGGTTCCGTATCACGCTATAATATTAAGATCAAGCAAAAAACGAAAAAACGTTTTTTTTGTTTGGGGATCCATTTTAATGTTTTATTTTATTTAATTTTCATTATACCAACACTCTAAAAAAATCAAGTGTCTACCTATTATGGTTCAAAGAGATGGTACAGCCCACTGACATACAGACGGACAGATGAATAGACGACGGAGGCTTAGTAGGTAATTTAATTAGGGTCCAGTGGGCACCCTTTGAGTACGGAACCCTAAAAAGCGTTTGTATGGGCCAAGACCATGATTTTTTTCCATATCGTACGACATAATCCTGTCTTAAGCGTTACGTGATGTCTTGTAACGGTTGCTACAAATTATAAAGTATGCATCTCTACTTAAATATTTCAAATTATAAAAAAAAACCGTTATGTTGGTAAGTGCGCAATTTTACGGTTAATCTCTATTACGGTGCTAATACGTTACATGAAGTGTAAATGTTCAATTGAATTAGTAATCAAATACAAGAAAATCATGCAAATTTTTCACGGAGAGTACAACACCTGTAGGTTATTGTTTTCCGCGCTCGCGCAAACCATCAGCTTATGAAAAATTAAAAAGATTGTTTAAAATTTGAATACAATGCAGTAGGTACTTACGAGTATTAGTTTTATTGTAGGTAGTTTTTAATACTGGTCCAAGTTGGTGTAATACGGAGCTCGGTCTAAAATATGTCTAAATGAGTGGTATTATCAAGAATTTAAAGAAAATATATAAGTTTGTGTTTGGTTGGTATGTGTATGTGTGGTGTAAAATAATCTTTTTTTAAACTGAATTTCATAACCGCATTCGGGACCATTGCGCGGATTGACAAAAGATGAAGGAGAAGAGACATCTACAAGTACCTAATTACCGACGGCAAATTAAATTGAGAAAAAAGTTGAAACCCAGCCCTTACGACTAATGTTGGCCTTTAGGGTTGTCCGAACTTGATCTTTTGGTACGCATTAAAATACGGCGAGGGTGCAGCCCGGATTGGCTCAGCCTTCGTCAGTCTCCAGCGGTCTTGTAAACAAACGCACCAAGCCATGTAACGTTGCATGAAGTTTATCTACTGTCTGGTTTACTATATACAAACTAGGATTCAAGAAAACAATAGCAAAGTGGCACCTAGTTCAACGTAATTCCTACTTTAATTAAGTTCACGAAATACTAAGATACAGTATCAAATACAGGGATCTACCATGACGGGGCCCGCAGGGAAAGCGATCCCGAGGGCCCATTTAACTTTTCTTGCTTTCTAAAATACACATTTTTTCCGATGCGCCCCTAGGTGATGCAGGGCCCCTGGCCGATTCGAGGTCCTTAGGCAGTTGCCTACACAGCCTAATGGATAATCCAGCCCAGATCAAATAGGCTATGCCAAGAAAAATGGTCATTTTTTTAATGTTTTTTAGTGGTTCAGCATACATTTCCTATATTGAGGAGTTTCCTCGATTCCTCATGAATCCCTTCATCAGATCATGCCAATTTATAATGGTCCTAATTTGTTTTGGAAGCTGTTTAAACGTATTTTTTTTCTCCTATATTTTTCCAATCACATGGCCATCCTACCAAGATCCAATTATCCTTTCGTTGATAGCTAAGTAATTTCGAACCTAGTCGTTCAAATCTTTGAATCATCAACTTCCAATTTCCTGATTAGTTACACTGTTACACGTGTCTAGTACGACCGTCATAAAAAACCTAATCAAAAATTACACGCTATTTAAACCTATCGTCATTACTTATGTTGATTGCTTAAAATAATTTAGTTTAGTACTGCTGTAATCGCTGTAGGCTTTCGTTTGCTTATGTGTGTGAGCTTGTACAAACGAATTGATGACGTGTAATGTCACACACACCACACTAGGTAGGTTGGTAGGTACACTACAGAGACCCATTGCTCGAAACTCACTAAATACAATTTTCTACATGTCTACTAGTGAAATATACCATATGGAGTAATAATTATTAGTCTTTAGGGTTTCAAAAAAGGGCACCTAGTTACCCTGTACATAATGAATGAACGGTTCCCCTATGGAATCCCTAATCGTCGTTTGTCCGAATTTTCGTTTATCCTAAAGCCATTTCGGCTTAAATTTTAATACTTTTTAGTGCTGTTATAATACAACCCTAACCTAACCGAACCGCAGATGTAATTGGAAAACTTAAAAAGTTGCCTAAACCATCTGAAAACCAGTTTAGAGCAAATGAACATTCGGACAAACGATGCGTTAGGACAAACGTTTTTAGGGATCCCGAGGGACACCCGAATGAACATACAGTGTCGTTTTTGGTCGGGAAACTTCGTATTTATCTTGCTATCTCAGTAGATTCAGTATCCATTGAAAAGCTTATTGATGAATATAACGAGATTGACCTAATTTAGCAGAAGGGTTTGCATGACCTGGATTTAAACATAAGTATTATAATTTATAATTACATAGTTATATCACCTGATCATTATTGCAAATGTTTTGATTACTTATATTTAATAATTATACTTGATGTAGGAACCTATACTATAGCAAATGGCATTATTCCATATGAATGTGATACAAAAGGTTGTTATGATTACTGAGTGTTATATCATGTAACTGTTATGCTACAAAAAAAATACATACATAAACTCACGCCTTCGTTCCCAGAGTGGGGTAGGCAGAGCTACATAATTAGCAACAACTCTAAAAACTGGACGGTTATTATCCCTCTAGTAGTTAGCTAAATAAAATTATGCAAAAAGTTTTTATACTGAGCGCACCCCAATGACGCAGGCCTACTAGAAGAATTTTAGCATGTGGCATAAGCAGGGCTCGGAACCGGTTGATACCGGTTTATTTCGGTTTTGCCCCGAACTTTTCTAGGGAACGCAAACGTTTTGAGAACTTTATGTTAACCTTAATTAACCGGTTTAATCCACTAGCGGCGAGTCGAGAAACCAACGCGTTGCAACTTGTTTTTTTGACTTGTGATGTGAAGATGCGAGCGGTACGCCATTTGTTTGTATACTTTACTTACTTTCAGTTCGGGGGTGTCTGTTTAAAGCCTAATATTTCTCAAATCAAGTTTTCATCAAAAAAAAAAATTTTAAAGACCTATCCAACAACACCTCACAACATGGAGTAGGTACACGACAAAAAAAAACATAGAATACACAAAAACATTTTTTTTCAACATTTTGTTTTATACCGGTGCGCGTCAATTAGTCTAATAACGTTTTGTATAATTTAATTTAACTAACCACTTAAAGCATAATGAACGTTTAGCATAAACACCAATTGTATAATTTCATCAGACAGACAGAGGCAGACGATCGAATAAAATAACGCTCATTTATTATAATTTATAACTATTATAAACCATGTTATTATGCATTTCTAGTCAATTTCTTTTAACTAGGTTAGGTAAGGGTTAAGGGCTAATTACTATAATAAACTGTGACCACATTATAATAGTAATGAAAGCCGTTAGAAATATTTATTTTTTAATTGATGAACATTATAGTTTTAGAAATTATGCATTTCGTTTTTTGCATCATCATTATTATATAGTTGGTTTATTATGGAGATCGAGATTATGCAATTCGTGTTAAGTAAAATAAAAATTAGACCATTTGTTTTTATACTAAACATTACACACCCATTAACGGATATACTAGAAAATAAAACAAAGATTACATAGTGAGTCAACAGGCGGCAGACAACCTTACAATGAAGAGATGGTTGAAAATGTACACATGGGCGTTTTCACTAAAAAGTGTACCCAATTAAGGACTGAAATTAAGGAACTTTAACTTTGTCAGTTTTGTGACGAAAATTAGCTATACATTGATGGCCGAAATAAATGGCTAATTTTCGTCACAAAACTGACAAAGTTAAAGTTCCTTAATTTCAGTCCTTAATTGGGTACACTTTTTAGTGAAAACGCCCATATAAGTGTGTAGCATAGTGCGTGCTGTAGCTTGCGCCGCAGGGGAAGTTCGGCAAGGATGTGTGTGTGCCAATTTCACTGAAACCCAGTGTCACGGGAATTATATCTAAATGATGTCCCGTGGCACGCCTTAGTTTTGTATCGATTTTTCTTAGTTAAGCAAAAGTGTACTATTTTAGAAGACAAATAAAATTATTTTATTGTCATTTTATTTTATTTCAAATAACACCATCGGCTACATCCGTGTACAGTCGACTATAGAGAAATGTATCCACTTTTGGCCCCGATTACAATGCAATAAGTGAAAAAGTGGATACATATTTTTTGGTTGTCCCTCGGAATCCCTAATAACGTTTGTCCTAACGCATCGTTTGTCCGAATTATTTTTATTATTTGTCCTAAATTGATTTTCTTCTGAGTCAGACCATGGTAAAATAATATACTTCGCCTGGTATTCTCTTCCGAGAAGCGGTGGTCACGTGAGTGGACACGTACTATGTCATAGTCGTCAACCGAAGATTTCCGAACTTTAAAATCAGGGTAATTTTAAAATATTTGCTCGTATATATTAACTTAAGACTATCATTGTATATAGGTTTTACGTTTTGACCACTTACTGCTCTCTATAAAAAAAACGTATAGACGTGTTGCTGCATTTTGACGTAGGTATAAGGGGTATAAGTTCTACGAGAAATGTGCTGTGACCACCGGCACTTAAATGTTGAACGTTTAATGGAAAATATACGACTATACTCATAACAAAGTAAAAAATAAGTTCTAAATATTAGGGCTATGGATTATGGGAACTTGAATATTGACAAGCGCTTTTTATTAGGAGCTTCCTCTCATTTAGGTACAACAGCACGGCTAGCACAAGTAGCCCGCGACCTCTTTGTCGCTCGGATCTCCCTTTCTATCTAGTCCGTAACGATAGAGACGCACTGAGCGACAAGCGAGAAAATACAACTTGTGCTACCCGTGCAGGAAATAAAATACTACTCACCATAATATTAAATCGTGGTTTTAGGCCCGCAATATCGCAACCACTCCTCAGCAAGGAAGAAATCGACTGTGCCCTACCCTTTATGCTCTTACAGCTTTTAATAGAGCATTTAAACATTTAACATTTTACAAAAAAATTACATCGACAGCTTTTACCGCGACAGTTTGAAAATCATTGGCGTGTCATTAGAGTAATGATACCGAGCGAGAGCGGAATATGATTTTCCCATAGGTCCGAATAGTATGACGGGAAACATCAAGTTGCAAATTTGTAACCGGCCAGTTTGATCTGGTGAATCCGGTGATGCCTGTAGTATCAGGTTGTAATACCACATTGTAATCTAACCTTTATGTTTAAAAAAATCCCTGTTAGTTATTTTCATGCATAAATGTTAAAAATAAAACATTCAACGTAAGTAAATATGTAAATTATGCTCGTGAGTTATATTATTCGTGATATATATATTTTGAAATAAAATCGAACGCTAACCTATAATAAATTTTTGCCTTATTCTTGTGTAGTGGTTAATCAAGTGGCAACTTTGTGATGACGTAGAAAGTGTCCCTTTTCGAAAGAGAAGAACTATAAGACCATGAGTCAGACTACTTTTTAAGTTTTCCAAAATACCTGCGGTTAGGTTAGGTTGGGGTTATATTATAAACAAAGCTAAAATGTTTTAAAATTCAGCCGGAAATGGCTTTAGGATAATTGAAAATTCGGACAAACGACGCATTAGGACAAATGACGATTAGGTATTTCATAGAGGACCCATGTTTTTATTATGTTTAAATTCCATCAATACCATCATAATGTTGAATAGGCCCGCGGTTTTAAACGCCCGTTTAATTTAAAATAGTTTTTGTGGGTACTTTGTGAACTTAACAGCGCGTAGTGTCAATCGTCACCTGGCAGCCCGTACAAGTAATCTAGAATATTATAAATCTCCCATAATAGTGTCGTTAGAAAACAACTCCCTCTGAAGTTTGAATATTAAACGGGTATATTATATTCTCAACTTTGACCTGTGCTTTTGGGTTCCAATTGGATGTTTTTGGACTGATTTCTCCAAGGTACGTATCCAGAAGTGTCTATATCTTAGCAACAAGTTATGATCATAATCATTTACGTATTTCCGAATAAAATATAGAGGTCTTCACAAAGGTGCTTTCTCGGCTAGGGTCGCCAACAATTTTTCAACTATGTTGGTATGTATATGTATGTAACCAACAATCGGATGTTCCACTTCAGCTCCTGAAATATAGGACTTTTGACAAAATGGGGTGTCACATATTAAAAATTATAGTGCATCATAGGTACTAGTCGCTGGACGGGTTTTAGTTCTCGACTTTTAGTTAGATTACAGAAAAACGATCTTCTTATAAAGGGGGGTGATCCGGTGATCCATTTGCGAGCCGGCGAGCCAACAGTCTAAACCGTTGGCTCGTTGGCTCGCCGACTCTCGTAGTGATCCATTGGCGAGCAAGACTGTCGACTCTCGACCGCGGACGTTTAGAATTTCAAGCATGCACAAAGAGCCAGCGAGCAAATCCGACGGTGTTTAAGTCCGCAGACTTTTAGTGCGCCATTGGCGGTTAAGACCTTTGGCTCGCGAGTTTGTTGGCGTACCGGCGGTTTTGCTCGCAAATGGATCACCCCCTTAACAGAGGGAGGGGTTTTTATCCGAGCCTCTAATGAAAGGGTATCTCAAGGGATGACGTTGGTGAAAGGGGTCAATGCAATGTCTAATATGCCTGCGTTTATCGCGTGACAAAATGTGGATAAAACATTCGTCACTCTCATACTTATACAGGTGTCAGAACGTGACGGATGCTTTATCCGGTGTACTGCCTTTTTCGCCGAATTATGTTTCGTCAAATTTCATTTGGCAACCAACTTTTCGCCGAAGTTTTATTTGGCAAACCAATCCTTGGCATAAATTTACTTAGTAATTTTTTTATTTCGCTAAATTTTTATATTGCTTTATTTTATTACGTCAAATTGTATGTGGTAAATAATTGTGTAGCAAATTATTTGCTAAGGCAAATAACTTTTTTTTTATAACCCTAGAAACGAAACTGCTCCCAGAGATAGTTAGGTTAGGGTCATTTTTTTATGACCCTAAAAACGAAACTGCTCCCAGAGATAGGTAGGTTACGGATATTTTTAAATTAAGGTATGCCAATCAATATATTTGACGAAAAAATAATTGACATCTTAAAAGAATCCCAGGTAATAATTTGTCTAACAATAATTTATCAAATCATTCGTTGGGAAATGATATCAGTGCGAAACGTTGAGATGGGAAATAAAAATTTGCCCAAATGAAAATATGGGATACGTAGTTTGGGGAGTTAAGAATTTGCTAAATAATTTTCGTCGAAACATTAGTAAACGCTTTATCCACGTTTTGTCACTTGATAAACGCCACCATGCTAGGCCCGCTGATGTTTTTTAACCCCCAACGCAAAAATAGGATCGCTTTCATATGTGTGTGTATCTGTCTGCGGCGTTGTAGCTCTTAAACGGGTGAACTGATTTAGATGCGCTTTTTTTTAATTTGAAAGCAAGTTTTCTAGGGGTGGTTCTCATTCTTATGATACTTAAGGCTTACTGTTTTTTCAGGAAGAAAAAAAGAAACGATGGCGATTAGAAAGAAAGCCGCTTTGCAAAAAAACAATCGTTTAACAAAGCTCAAACTGAAAAAGGCGCTTAAAATCACGCAAAATAACACATTTTTGGCGGCTGTTAAAAAAATTACCGCAGCGGCTCTATTGCTTACGATGTTGCAATTTAGAGAGATTGGGAAAAATAAATTCGGAAGGCGTTTTGAGGACAAAGAAAAAATATTGGCGTTAGCTTTGTACAAACATGGTCCAAGAGCCTATAGATGGATGAGGATTTTTTTCGTTTTGCCGTCACCACTTACTATCACCAAAATGGAACCCAGGGCCTCCTTCAGACGAGGGATATGCAAATGAAAATATGAAATATGAATTTAATGGTACCTATCATCACAGCATCAATGCGTCACAGTTTTAGATAAGTAATCAATGAGGATTGTGAAGTCCATAGAATTCTACATTAATACAATTAAAAATTAAAATTAAACGTATGTTTAAATTAAAATTAAACTAAGCTACTCAAATATTAAAGATATAAATAATAATCACCACTATAAAAAGAACACCCCCTCTACGTCCGCTCGCGGCATGGTCCCTATGACACTGGCTGCATTACCTCTCTGGATAGCTAGCCCAATCCTTTGAATATGTTGTAGAAATTATGAAACTCTAGGTCCGTAGGTACGTTTTTCTTTCCAAGGAAATATTTCTTGTAAAGAAACAAATTAAAAAAAGGAAACGTACATAACAAGAACATATTCAAAAGTCGCGGAATAGAAAATAAATAATTATGATGGAAATTTAAAATAAATAAAAATTGATGGATTCAGAAAAAATGCTCCTCTAACTTAGAAATTTTCGGCCAAAAGAAACAGTTCGGAACTAAAATTCGATCTTGTGATAAGTTACCAGATTTTCTTACAATTCGACTCGCACACAGAGGGTTCCGTATCATTCTTGATAGGGCACAGTTTAATTTCATGTATGCTGTAACGCTGTAATAGGATTGCTCACTTTTTGAAATCATCGTGTCTACCTATTATAGATAATGATACAGCAATTGTTAAGCCCGAGAAAGAATGTTTATTTGCCCTGTCACTTTAATAAGGTTCCACCCTTTTTTTACCTACCTATACCCTGAAAACGTTGAATTTCGTTTTTTTTTATGTGTCCGCCCGAGTTAATTTCTTAGGCACCTAACATATGATAAGTAAGTATTATTTCCTGTATTTATTAATATTGATAGATAACATGAATCTTTGATCTGCCTCTCAGTTCACCATCCTACTGACAATGATAGGTGGCAGGTACCAACATACGCCTTCTAACATTTTATTAAAAAATAAGTAGGTAGTTGTAGTTGTTATTTTATATATTGTTTTCTTCTGTGCTTACATATTTAAACTATTCGATGTAGACATAATTTTGACTTATTTTATTTTGTTAATTTTACAATGAGCTTAATTAAATTATGGAATATAGAAATAAAAAAATATATATATTTTATGATTTTTAATGTTCGAACACGGAATTTGGTATCTAAAAGATATCCATATTTATTTATTTATTTATTTATTTATTTATTTATTTATTTATTATTTACAGTGTCAATAAGATAAGTACAGTCACCAGCAATAATATTATCCAACATGGGCTCAAAAATATCTGACACGTCTCTATTACTAGAGACATAAGAGCGTGTCAGATATTTTCGAGCCCAATGTTGAGTAATATATTATTGCTAGTGACTGTACCCGTGCAGTACCATATGTGACGTTATCTATGAAAACGGGGCGCTTCCGCCATTATTAACGATGCTCCGATATAAATACAACGTCGCGTGACGCAGTGCGGCGTAAGCGCCATCGACAATAAGGTCCCTTTACATAGATAATGCCACATATAAGAAAAGACCCAATCATACGTCATAATTATCCATACTCCATACTATTAATATTACAAACGCGAAAGTGTGTCTGTCTGTCTGTCTGTCTGTCTGTTACCTCTTCACGCTTAAACCGCTGAACCGATTTAGGTGTAATTTGGTGCAGAGGTAGTTTGAATCCTGAGAAAAGGCATAGGATAGATTTTTCCCGAAATTCATCCCCTAAGGGGGTGAGATGGGGGTTAAAAATTGTATGGAGATACTTAAACCGCTGAACCGATTGAGATGGATGAAATTTGGTGCAGAGATAGTTTCAATTCTGGGAAAGGACATAGGATAGTTTTTTTCCGATATTAATCCCCTAAGGGGGTGAAATGGGGGGTTAAAATTTGCATGGAGCAATTAAAACCGCTAAGCTAAATTTGATATAGCGATATTTATATGTAGTTCCGAGGAGGGGCATACGATAATTTTTATCCCGAATATCATCTCCTTACTGGTGAGTGATGGGTGGAGGGGAGGGGGGTTCAATATTTTTTTATGGTCTACTTTTTCCGATTTACTTTCATGAAATTTTGTCCATGTTGTTTGGTAGTTTGTGGCCCATGGAAGATGATAGGGCAGTCTTTATACGGGAAATCATCATTCCCGATAAAATTTAAATAAAATTTGGTCTACAGATATTTTGAATCCGTAATTCCGTTTTCATCACTTATAGGAAGTTTTTAAGATGGAATCAACATTTTAAATATGTACCCCCTTATTCATAAATCTCCATTAAACCTACTACGGTAATATTTATTCAAGCTGGTTAGTGCCTTCCCATAAGTTGAGACTTAAAGTTGGACGTTCCGACTGGAACTGTGTGTGTGGACTGTTGATGCGAAATCTTGACGCACCGAGACTCTGTGATGGCACACGACTGCAAATTACACACCTGGGACGCAATATTGTAAAAGCGATCATTATGACAGGAACAGCAAAGGGAGATGTACTAATTCCCCGTATTCCAATAATCCCGACCGATTTACCATTCCAGTTTAAAGAGTCCAGTTCCCCCTAAAAGCAGCATTCGCGATGACAATAAATAAGGCACAAGGACAAACACTGAAAGTTGCAGGTGTACATTTAGTTAAAAACTGTTTTTCCCACGGACAACTATATGTGGTGTGCTCACGAGTCTCAAGTCCACAAAATCTTCACGTGTTAGCAAAGGACGGGAAAGCAAAAAACGTAGTTTACAGAAACGTGATAAACTAAATTATATGTCGCAGTTACTAATAATTTATTTATCTGTTCATTAAACTCTGGTTGTACGCATTATTGATGATTACAAATCAAAACCATCATTTTCTTTTATTATTTAAAAGTAAGCAATGATAAAAAATCAGTTTGGATAAAAAATGAGCTATCCAAATTACTAATTCTACGCGGACGCAGTCGCGGGCAAAAGCTAGTAGATTCATATTCGTAATCATTTATCGTGTTTCACGAAATTAAATTCGTTTATTTTATATTGTTGCACAGTTGTAATTTTGAGGTTATTTCTACGGCCTAAAAATGGATCATACCATGGAATTAGTAAGTACATCTGGAATGCTTACTTTCAAAATCGCGACAAGTAAAATTGAACTCAATATCCGAAGACAGAAGGCTGACTTTGTGGTAATCAAGTGCACGAGCCTAATGAGACTTACTTTGTCTTTGTTTGTCCCTCTTACACAATTGCCATGTTAACGTTACGATTTTCTTAGTACGAAATGTTAACTAGGTAGAACAACTACCAAACAACATGGACCAAATTTCATGAAAGTAAATCGGAAAAAGTAGACCATAAAAAAATATTGAACCCCCTCCCCTCCACCCATCACTCACCAGTAAGGGGATGATATTCGGGATAAAAATTATCGTATGCCCCTCCTCGGAACTACATATAAATATCGCTATATCAAATTTAGCTTAGCGGTTTTAATAGCTCCATGCAAATTTTAACCCCCCATTTCACCCCCTTAGGGGATTAATATCGGAAAAAAACTATCCTATGTCCTTTTCCAGAATTCAAACTATCTCTGCACCAAATTTCATCCATCTCAATTGGTTCAGCGGTTTAAGTATCTCCATACAAATTTTAACCCCCATCTCACCCCCTTAGGGGATGAATTTCGGGAAAAAACTATCCTATGCCTTTTCCCAGGATTCAAACTATCTCTGCACCAAATTTCATCTCAATCGGTTCATCGGTTTAAGTATCTCCAAACAAATTTTAATCCCCCATTTCACCCCCTTAGGGGATGAATTTCGGGAAGAAAACTATCCTATGTCCTTTTCCAGGATTCAAACTATCTCTGCACCAAATTACACCTAAATCGGTTCAGCGCGGTTTAAGCGCGTGAAGAGGTAACAGACAGACAGACAGACACAATCTCTCATTTATAATATTAAAGTATGGATTAGAAGATTTCGTCCTTCACAACAAATCCCAAATGAAAAAATCAAATATTTAACGTTAAAGAAACTTCAATACAATTAAACTATAACATCGACGACAATACATGTAGGTACCTATTTGACCGCAAAACCACAATCATCAAATTTTGATGCACTCTTTAAGACCCCATTATATTATCTTATGCCGGCACCACACTTCGCTATTCGCTATTCGTTATGCGGCTGCGCCGTATTTGTTAAAATATTTGCTATCTCGCTTAAGCGTTATGCGTGCGAATAAAGAAAACATAGACGAATAAACCCTCCACACTTCGTCGAATGTAGGCGCATAAGCCGAATAACGAATAGCGAATAGCGAAGTGTGGTGCCGGCATTACCATCAATTAATGATATCAATGTAGAAATTAACGAAATAAACAAACCTCCATCTATCGTGATATTTTGTAACTAATAACTTTATTCTATTCGACGCTAGGTGGCGCTAGTAAGTGATTTCTGTTAAGGGCGATTTCCGGGATAAAAAGTATACTATGTCCTTTCTCGGGGTTTAAGCTATCTCCATTACAAATTTCATCAAACTTGGTTCAGCAGTTTAGGCGTAAAAACGTAATAGACAGACAGACAGATAGACAAATATTTGTGAACATAAAAGATTTACTAATAATAATCTTTATTAATTTAATATTTGTTAATTTTATATTTTTCTATTGATTATTAAAATTTTGGACAATGTTTTGCAAAATGTTCAATAATTTCTGAACGAAATTGAAAAACCTTGAAACGTTGGCACATTTGGCAGCACTTTGGCAGTTCTGATCTTTCATTTCTTCCTTCTGGCGAAAAATATTTATAAATTGACTGAAAAATCAAATTTACGAGGAATATTATCTAAATGGTGTGGCTATAGTGCTTTCTTATAACTAATTAGAGTTTATTTCAAAGGCTTGACGGACTGTTAAGTTACGAAAATGGCATCTCGAGGCGGTGTTATGATAACTGGGACAAACGGCGCTGATTTTGAGCATAGGGAGAAAATTGCCGCACAATATCAAATAAGGTGAGTTTAAAGCGATATTTAAAACTCTAATCACTAGGAAAAGTACTTATAATGTGCCTAAAATGCCTGTAAATGTTTAGGACCTGTAGCTTTCAGACGGGCCGAGTCGATCAGTCAAATTATTTTTAGACGAAGCCAGCTTAGAGATACAGAAACATTTCGCACCGTTTATTTGAAACATTAATCTTTATTTTATGTTTTTGCGCTGTTCCTACTTTTAAATTAAGAAACTTAGAGGTAATTTGGAGATTTGTATTTGAAAGAAATAATTATTTTTCGAGTTTGTTATTGTGTACTCATATCTTCAGGTAAAAGGTTAGATTTTTTAAAGTAAAATAATGAAATACGTAGCAAGGTTCCGATTCCATGCCCTAACTAGTGCCACTGTAAGTTGACATGCATTATTTTATTTGTATAAGGACCTTGTATGGAACTATTAGCAATATTCTCAATGTATACATTAGATATGCTGATTGAAACATGCACAATAAATTCTAACTTAGGCAAAGTTCTTCTTCACAGTTTGTACTTGCAAGGTAAATGTACTAGGATGCATAAGTTAGTGGTTTTAGTCAACCCATTGATTTTAAAAATTAGCAAGATAGTATTAGCAAGTTCAGCACTTAGTTAAAAGCAATTAACAATGGCGTCAGATGGAACTGCAATTGACTCAAGTGTACTACCTCATGAAGCAATCCATTTTTAGAAAAAGATGGATCATATTGTCATTTTCTTCCAAACTGCTACAATTTTTTTTACAAACTCTTGTTTGACTTGCTCACTGTTATATCGCTGATTCTTAATAAGCCTTATTAACATTAAACACCTGTTGTTTTGATAAAGAATAGGATACCATTAAACTTAAATAATTTAATTTAATAGGCATGCAAGATGATTGAGTTGTGGAAACCACCCTGCTGTAAAATAAAAAATACTGATAGTACAGACCACAATCTGTTTATTAGATAAATATTAATAGTATGTTTTATACAATAATCTTTATCTAAGCTAAGTTATGCCGGTTGAACAACATACACAATTTATAATGATACTAGCAACCTAACATATCCAGAATGAATTGTACATTAAAACTAGTGTCCGACTGATGTTTTGGTTTTAGGTTCGACAAAAAAACATGTTTCAGTCGGGCAAACTTTAAATCTCATTAAATCATTAAACCTTCCTCGTGAATCACTCTATCTATTGATGAAAACCGCAATAAATCTGTTCCATAGTTTAAAAGATCTAAGCGTATATATGTAGGTACAAAGGGACAGACAGCAGGAAGGGACTCGGCCCTATCCAGAGCGCATTCTTGCCAATCCCTCGCAAAGGACTCTAGGCCGTCTCGCCATCTCCTTCTGGGTCTACCTCTGCTACGAGGTCCGTCGCGTGGAAGCCAATGGGTGGTATTTTTGGCCCATCTCCCATCGTGCATGCGGCAGATATGTCCAGCCCAGTCCCACTTTAACTTTGCGGTCTTCATCCCAATATCAGTACCAGTTCTGGAGCGCAGCTCTGTGTTCCTCACCCTATCGGATCTTCGGAAACCCAGTACGCTACGCTCCATTGCTGTTTGGCAAACCTTAAGCTTAGACTTTTGAGCCTCAGTCAATGACCACGTTTGGGCACCGTATGTTAGGATGGGCAGGATGCACATGTCGACGAGTTTTCTTTTTAAAGTAACAGGAAGGGTGCCCTTTGTTTTGTTTTATACTAGGTAATAAAGATAAACTATGTGGATATATGTGAGATTAATGATTAATGACTCTTTTAGCATGTTATTGGTGTATTATATGAGTATACCATGCTTTTGTAATGTTTCAGTGCACTGAACAAGTCCCGGCTGAAATACTGCGTGTTCTTCCACAATGTGCTGTTCTTCGCAATGGTAGCCAAGCTCTCTGCAGACATACTGGACAAACTGGACATATTCATCCTCGAGATTGAAGAGATGCAAATACCACAGGTAATTATAGTACCTACATACAACAAGTATTTTTAAGAGCTATATAGTTGGTTGAATCTAGTATGATCTCTGTGACAGCTTGCTTTAACTGTTCATTAATACAATGTTTTAGTGCCTCATTTAATTCATTAATCACCTATATTTACATGCCTTGTTGCAAGATTTATATTCAAACAAATTACGACATAAGTACATTATTATCACAAAATTGCAGGTAAGCAGTTAAAAATGCATAAACCACTGAGTCAGCAATCATCACTTTTTGAGAATTATTCATACTGATGTTAATAGCATTGGGTGAGTTTGTATGAAGATTATTGTAAAAAAAACCAGCAGCCATGGATGATATTCATATAATGGTTTAGAGGACCTGTAAATACATGTAAATATATTAAATTTAATTGGTTTAATAATATCTGAGCCGAGCTATTAAGATTAATTAAAGTATTAAGTTTTTGGTACTAAAAGTATGCACTTAAGAGTATTACATTATAAAACAAAATATGTTTATTTTGAATTGATCCATTACAAAATAAAAAAAATAAGAATTTAAAAAAAGCTTTAAAAGAAAAGGATGACCTACTAATAACAACAGTTTTACCCAAATCCCTTTCTGCAAAATAATGTAGGTACCAAAACCAGACTTAAAATGTTTAGAAACAACATTGAAATGCATGTCTCTCGATAATTGCCCACCTGAAGGTTTGTAAATTATGAGAAAAAGAGTTGTAATGGAAGGTGGAATAGTAAATACACAATAAATACTTGTTTCAAACATTACATGTATTTTTTATAGGTTTTAATGAAAAAGTAAGCTGGGGAAATAATTATGAGCAATAATGTTAATGTATGAAAAAGCTCTCCTCTTGTTATGTTTTTTATCACAATTCTATTTATGTATTAATTTACAACTACACAAATTCTACCTCAGATTAAGGTTTAAAACAGAAAACTTATTTATAAAAATGCAATACCAATCACCATCGGTACCTATATCTTTTATAATGTTATCATTGCAAAATCTCTGGTTGACATTAAAGTTTTCAAAACATGCATTACATGTCTATTATCTATAGCAAAACTATAATAATCTTAAATATTTACATTCCAGCACAATGCTGTCTGACTAATCCAAGTTTTAAATAATAAATTCTCCATTCCAGCCGCTGTGGTGGGAATACATTTGGTGCCTCTCCCTCCTGGTCTCATTCGTTGGTCTCTCCGCCATCAAACGGAACAACATCCGGCAGCTACGGCACTATCTGTACGGTATCGGAGTGCTGGGCTTTGGACCGTTGTTGTACTGCATCATCTATTACTGCGGGGACGTCTGGAGGTATCTCACGTTTGATGAAGATGACGATGACAGCTCCGAGATTGAGGTGGAGCTGTGGCAGGTGAGTGTTTTTTATTCTATCTATTGATCCATATCTATACTAATATTATAAATGCCAAACAGGAAAATAATAAACACGTTTAAGTTTATTATTTAGAACAATGCCGTCTATGTAACTAGGGATTAACCCGAAACCTGGGTGACTTGTTTGATGTACAATAGAATACAATACAAAGGGGTTTGGGTAAAAGTGATGTAATTTGTAAAATTCATACATTTTCAAGGTGAGCGGCCATTCGTAAAAGTGGTAAATTATGATAGAATTATTAAAAATAAACATATTTTGTTATGTAATGTAATACTCTTAAGTGCATCGAAGCCGAGATATTTAAATATTCATACTAGGGCGTACTTTTGTACTAAAAACTGAATACTTAAATATTTAAAATCTCCGCTCGGATATTATTTAACGCCATAAATTATATATATCTATGCGTATTTAGAGGTCCTCTAAATAATTATGTAAAAATCATCCGTGGCCGCTGAAAAAAAATTGACAATATTCTTCAAACAAATTTACCCAATGCCCTTTTAATTTACTTACGTCGCGCTCGCACCTACGGTAGGTAGACTCTTGATGTGTCTGACAAGGTGTAAGAACTATTGAAACTGTCTGATAACCGAGAAATCATCTTTTGATAGTTGCTCAAGTAACATATATAAAATTCAGCTTTCATACTATAACGTAAGTATTATTATAATTCAGTATAATTTAAGGGTGTCTGACAGGGGTTGCAACTGTACTGTCTGACAATAAACGACGTGATTTCTAATATTATTCCAAATAAAATATGTGAAAACTGAGCTTTATAATTAAAAAAAATGAGGTGCAATTTTATATTCCTTTGCTACCTGTTACCTTCCAAAGCCACCGTGATCCAAACTTCATAGTCGGGGATCGTTGCTACCTGTATTAGGGACACACACAGAAACTTTCAGATTTTATGAAATAAGGAACGCCTGATCGTCACGGCTCTTGGGCCATTAGTATTTGACAGCCATTTGGCAACAATTTTCTCGCGGGGCGTTCCCTTTGATTCATTTTTTCGTTTTTCTGAGAGCTTATCCAGAAAATATTTGTTGACATGGTATTGTGGTGACATTAGCAATATCCATGATGAACAGTTATTATTATTATTATTATGAGCCCATAATGTCCCACTGCTGGGCAAAGGCCTCTCTCCCCCTCTTCCACTCCAACCGATCTTGAGCGGTTTCCCTCCACTTCTTGTCCCATGATCTCAACTCATCACTCCATGTCTTCCTGGGGCGGCCACGCTTTCTCTTAGCATTTTCCGGGTGCCAGTCTGTGGCTCTCCTGGCCCAACAATTAGGGTGCATTTGAGCAACGTGGCCGGCCCAGTCCCACTTTAGTTCGGCAGCCTTCTGAGTTACATCTATTATTTTTGCCTGAGAACGCAGCTCAGTATTCCGAATCCGGTCTAAAAGCTGAACACCGAGAATGCTGCGCTCCATCTTTCTCTGGCAAACCCTTATAAAATAAACAGTTAAAGAAAAAAAAATGGAAGGCGGTCAAAAATGACGGTTGATTTTCGCGAATTCGCATCGAATCAGTCGTTAAGTAAGTGATACTTCGAATCGGTAAAATGTCGAGTTGACGGCTGAATACGGTGACATTTTAATATTGAACACCTTGTATACGTAGGTATCCTTGCAAATAAAGATTATGATTTATGCTTTATAATGTTAAGTATGGGTACCTATGGATGATTATAGTGTCAATCACCTATGAAAAGGGACCTTATTGTCGATGGCGCTTACGCCGGACTGCGTCACGCGACGTTGTATTTATATCGGAGCATCGCTAATAATGGCGGAAGCGCCATCGACAACAAGGTCCCTTTTCATAGATAACGTCTCTTATTTATTTAGCCAACAACAACCATTTCTCATTCCAGGGTCTCCCGTACGGCCTGCTCTGGTACGCGTTCGTGCTGCTAGCGTCGCAGGTGCACTTCTTCGAGGTGTACTTCTCCCTCAACCTGCTCAAGGCGTGGCGCGCGCGCGGCGCGCTGCGGAAAGCCGAGTAGGGCTCCGGTGTGTGCGAGACTGGTTTACTGGCAAGCGATGGACTTGGATGTTGTGACGTGTGTTCCGCTCTGAAAATTTCTAAGGTAAAGTGCTATGTGATTTAGGTAGACTTGGGCACTTGTTCCACGCGATCGATTAGTCATCGACTTTTTCCTCGCTCAAGAAAGACGAACGAAAGATTACGATCCCGTGTCAATAAAAGAGACATATTAATACTGCCCTCATAAATAAAAAGGACGCATCCGCAATTTTATAGTCAATGTAAATTCAACCTTCCATCTTAAGAAATAAGGTCGTTAATACATACGCGGTTCTATGAGACCTACGCCTTTTCTTCTAAGGAGGGCAGAATAGTTGATCGCTGGCTGTTCACACTGCCGGCGAGAACACTTCCTCCAAAAAAGGATATACAGCCCTGGCCAAAGGTGTTGAGCACTCATGCCGTTTTCATGTAAAAGTCAAACTTTATAAGGCGCATTTTATCTTTTCTTATACAAAGTTGTAATCGAAAAGATAAGCCAAATTTATTGACGTTAAGGGAAATTCCGTGAAATAAAATATACTAATCATTTTATTGTAAACTCTGACTTTTTATAGCTTCAATTTTTACACGCAAATAGCTACTTCGACACAATATCTACTAATGATTGCCATATGTTTAAACACTTTTTTTGTATTTTACGTCTTTTTTTTTAAATTGAAAAAGAATACTTTATTTATAACTTACAAAGGAAAACATGGGGTGCTCAACACCTTTGGCCGTCCCGTGTAAATAAAAGAGACAAATATATTGGTAGTTGATCACAAGCTCCTACTCTTCTCGCTCATCGTCGGCAATTGGACAAGTGCCTTAGTCATTAGGGTTTGCAACGCATTTGAAATGTAATTTTGACCTCTTACCCACATTATAGCCCGATGGGCAATCCGCATTTGGAGCAGGTCCTTACCAAGTCCTCAACTCCTAGTTATAGAGTGATTTAACACTCATCTGAATACTTTAACCTACCGCCAAGCAGCAGTGTCCGCATTGTGTTCCGGTCTGGGAATCAGTCTGCAACGCATTTGCAGTCTTAGGATTTGAGTCTTGTGATTGTAGCCTTGAGATTGCAAATGTCTTTTGGTGTCAAATTACACCATCAGGTGTTCTGTTTGCTCTTTAGCTTTCACTAAAAAATAAGACCATTGGGCTTGTAGCCCACTTCACTATAAAGTGCACTGCCATAACAAGAACATAGATGCATTTTAGCCCTGTGTATACAAGGGTCGACCACCTTTTTGTTGTTACTCTATCTCGTAAGCCAGGAGGCAACGCTAATAGAGTTTGAGGAGAAAACTCATGAAATAATGGGCTAGTATTTGCCACAAAAACCGTTTTTTTTTCTTTAAAATCATAGTTTTAACGAGTCCCAAGAGACGTCACCGTCAACGTCAACGAGGTACAACCCCAAGATCAGCATATGTCTTCTTACTAATTTATTTTTCACATATACTTACACAAAAAAATTCGGGAACCACGCATGTGTGAAAGCACTAAATACTAAATGGGAGAGGAGCGAAAACAACCAATAAGTTTGGACATTAAACATATAGACACAAACAATAGGCGAGTGTCCTAAAAAAATCTAATAAGTCCGTCTTTTACATTATCAAAAAATATTGAACACGTATTTTTTCTTTTGTCAATTAAACAAAAAATGACGAAGATAAAGTGCGTTGAAGTTTCGCGTGACGTCACGCCGTGGCACACTTTATACCACGTTGTGACATCACGAGCCCACACTCCCGAAGTTTGATGCGCGTTATAATTGTCAATTTTGTTTAATTTGAAATACCAAAAAAAACGTGTTCAATATTTTTTGATAATCTTACTGACGGACTAATTAGAATTATTACTTTTTTACCCAGGACACACCCCTATTGGATGGCATTGGTTGGATTGTTTGTACAAAAACGCACTAAAAATTCAATATATCCTTGTCAGTAAACTTATATGTAAATCACATTAAATTTATTTTCTCTTTCTAACACCGTACGCTGCATAGTACTGCTAAGCTCTTCCCAAATATCTTATTTATGTACCACGTGTGTATGAGCGAGAGAACGTGAACTGTCAATTTTTATGATTAGGGTTAGCAACTTGACTCAAAAGACGAATTGATGTTTAAACGTAAGGCTGCGAGACGATCAGTAATATTGATCAGTTTTTTACTCTCACTCTGACTTGATAGGTTAGAGTGAGATAGTGATTATTACTGACCATTCGCTATAGTTTAGATTTACCAATAGAATCATAATATGCCTTTTATTGTACGTGATTTCGTAATAAGTATCATATTGAAATGTGAGTTAAGTTTTCAAAATTGATTGTATTGCCTCATTCAGGCAAGAAATAAAAACAAGTTTATTTTAAATGTCAAGCAAGTGTACTGTATAATAAAATATTGTAATTTTGGGAGCATTATAAATGGATCACTACATAAAAGACAGACCCCGTTTACAATTGCTCTTTGGTGTAGTTAAAACAGTGTAATAACATATTTAAGATATAAATCCACTACCCTAGTCATTTTGTATAGCAGTATGACCTCCAAAGTTATAGTGTCCAATTGAAAAAATTACACTATTTAGTAAACTTACTCAACTTTTTCCGATAGCTAATTTGTCACTTTTTACACAAGTGTTTCGGGTTTTTAGGCATAAATAAGTAAATAAGCAACACATACAAGTGACTCGGTGTCTATTTTAGATAAATATTTTAAAGTTTTAGATGTGGTATTTATAAAGCGCAAATGACATTTTCTTTTATTATTTAAAACATTCTCACTGTTTGTCTTATTCACTGGGTATACACAGAGGTATGCTTTTTGTTAAGTTACTTAATGTTAAGAAAGTCGAAAATTCTATCAATATTTAAAATTATCTTAAGGTGCGCTTACACGAGCAAATTTTAGTCACTTTATAGCCGGGAAAAACAGCTGTCCTTCTCTAATTTTGTGTAATAGAATGAGGACTTCGTACTGTCAAGAGGCAATTATTGCTCATAGTATAAAGCAGAGGTCCCCAAACTTTTTTGACTCGTAGACCACTTGAATTTTTTTTCGGTTTTGGGTGGACCCCCTGCTTACTTAATATTTACGTCGTCACGTAGAAAACTATAAACTAGGCAAGAAATCTTAGGAATTTTTGCACGGATAAAGGCTACAATTAAAATATAGCGCGGGAAAATATTACAAAACAAAAACTTACACGCAGAGAAAATTAAAACAATTTATATACCTAGATAGATATATGTACCTATATTTATAAGAAATTATAACGTAAAGGATCGTAGCAGGTGGAAAGAAGTGGTCTCTGCCTACCCCTCTGGGAAACAGGCGTGATTTAATGTATGAGTGAGTATAACGCAAGTAAGTAGGTGCCTACCGTCAGTAAATGAATAGGTATGGATTATTCCATTATTGTAAAGCCAAAATTAAAGTCACGACCTGTTTAAATGGGATGAACTGTCGTGGACCCCCATTTTCCTCTCATGACCCCCATTTATTTTTTCCACTCACATGGACCCCTTGTAGGTCGTCGTCGACGGGGGGGTCGATATAGACCTCTTTGGGGATCACTGGTATAAAGGAAGAAATTGACTGGCTAACTAATCGCGCAGCCAACATCGCTGGATCTAGAGACTTGAAAGAACAATGCCAGGTCTCCATAGAATCATTGGCCTAAGAAAAAAATGTGCCGGATAATTATATTGGGTTTATTTGATGTAGAAAAATGCTGTGGTGTTAGTTTTTCTGAAGAACTTATCAAAAAAATATATTTAGAAATCATCGTAACAACACGTTACTCGCAAGATGTCTTTTGTACAAAGTATCTCAAATCTCAATAGATGGCTCTATTTTGCTTTAAACTAACACGATTTTCACTCATACTAAAACTATAAAACGGGACTTAATCGCGTATTAAAATGAAACATGTACCTCGACGTTTCGACTGTGTTACAACAGCCGTGGTCACGAGATTTTATTACGCGATGAAGTCCCGTTTTATAGTTTTAGTATGGCTCTATTTTTCGTATAAGTGTAAGTGGGTGCTTCCACGGGCGTTTCAACCGCCGTCAGTCCGCTGTCATAAATATTGAAAGAATGAGCTACACCAAGCAGCTAACATTCACACAGAGCTATACTGTTATCGTAATTCTTGCCACAATTGATCAAATTTTATATATAATATCGCCTATTTCCTAAATACTTACGACAGCGGACTGACGGCGGTTGAAACGCCCGTGGAATCACCCAAGTAATAAAATATTGAATTTAAATCTCATACAGGTATCCGTAGGCTTTTTTTTTTAAAGTGTTTTAAGCCAAGATCTGGCATTGTTCTTTGGAGGGAATATTGCTGGGGTGAACTAAAAAGGGTTTTTTGAAAATTCATGCTCTATGGGGTTAAAATAGGGGGGGAAGCGGGGAAGTAATTCTACATGTACGAAGTATGTCATAAAATTGCCCGTGTAAGCGCACCTTTATGTTTACAAGTTAATTGAACTTACTGCAACCTGGCCTTGTCCATCCCGCTATATCAAGTGCAGTGCGAATAGGATGGTTATAGTCGTGGTCGTTGCTATTTCAAGGAATGATGGCGGTTTTTATTTTGATTCTTTTGACACTGTCAATTATACTGGCAGTCAGATTTGTCTAACGAGCTGTGACGTGCTTTAGAACAAATAATTAAGTTAAATTCTATCATTATTATTGACAGTGTGTTATCTTTTATTAAATTATTTATTAAAAGAGAAATTTACTTATGACTACTTTAGTAAAAAGAAACGAGATCGTATAATAATATATAAAGTTCAAAATACATAATGGGTCATTCATAACTCATAATACATAATGGTCTTAATATACAATGGATTTATTTCTGAAATCGTAAACTTTCAGAATTTTTAAAAGGCATTATATAAAACCCATTAGGTTAAGTTAGGTTTGTTTTATAACAACCCTGAAAAGTTTACGATTTCAGAATAAAAGTCATATTTATATTTGACCATTATGTATTATGACCCATTATGTATTTTGAACATTATATATTTTGATACGTAACCGAAAGTAAAAATATAAAATTTACTCATTGCAACGTTTTATCGATTACGATATTCTTCTATTGTAATTGTCACATGGTAAGATCGATATGTTATGGATATAACTGGAATATGCAAAGATGATTTGTCTAAGTTAGCATATATAGAGATGAGAATACATTTTGCTTGGTTTTACTGTTTCTATCGTGAAGGATATTAACTAAGTTTATTCAAATTACCTTTGCCTAGTTCCACACTATAAATAAGTGACACACTCTGTATAATAAAATAAAATAATTTGGTTGGACTTTGAATTATTGATAGCTCTATCATTAAATTACAAGTATGAGTTCGTCGGTGAAACTGTAAAGCCGCGTAAGTTACATTTTTAATAAGGAGCAAAATGCACCTTTTCAATATGATTGTAAGGTTTATTTTGCTCAATCATAAATTTGTTAGTTACGCGGTTTAGCGGTCCGATGAGTTGTAATTCTTCATCTATGTCAACATTGTAAGAACCGGTTAAGTGCAATACAGATTCGTGCACTGAGGGTTCCGTGCCATCACAAGAGCAAGCACCCTTTGGGAATGGATCCCTGAAAATTATGAAATGACATGTTAAAGATGTTTTAGGCTTCGGTCCTATTAGGCAAACATTTTACGGCTTCCTGTCTGCTTTCCCATATCATCCCTTTACTTTCTCAACCTTGTATCTGATCGAATAGTTAGATAGGAAAGTAGTCTCTATTCCTTAGGGAACATGAGTGCTTTTCCTATATAACTATTCGGTCAGATACGAAGTTGAGAAAGTAAAAGGACGATATTGTATAGTTAGCCGAACGCAAATTGGCCAATTGTATATTGTGTGCAGACAGTTGAGATAGTAAGACGCGAACTGTTTGTGAGACTGCAGCCTTAGTCAACGCGTTATTTTTGTCTCTCTGATGTATCTAAAGAAGGCCTAAATTTAATTTTAAGTGATGATGTAAATAAATAGTTCATTTATTACGTTTGACTCCAATTTTAATGGTGTTGTTTGTTTTGAGGTGTTCCCTTAAACTTGTTTTTTGTATGAAATAAAAATATTTTTTAAAAATTATCTTGATCGAGTATTATTTATTAGTTATCTGTGGATTGGATTACGGATTATCGAGGATTATTGTTTTATTGAGCTTATTATTGTTTTCGCTGTTATTTTATTTTATCACGGATATTGTATATGAATCATGAGACGAGCATTACCCGATTATTTTTACCCGATTGCGCGACAGAAAGGAGAGTAATGTGTTTATCAGCCTATACAGGTGAAATTTTAATGACCGGTCAAATTTTAGGGACTAACTCTGTTGGTCATTACTGATCAACTTTTATTATCCAAATCGGAAAAAAAAAGCAGTGGTTCCATACAAACTTCGAGAGCTAAACAGCCGAAATGTATGGATCAGCTGGTATTTTTTTCGCGATTTGGATGTTGGTCCCATAATAAGGGTGCGGCTCCACTGAGGCGGAGACGAGAGGAGCGGAGCGGAGCTGTGCCAATATTAACCAATAGAAGGCGCATGCGGTCACGTCGAGCGCGCCTTGCGCACGTTTGTTTATATTCTATTGGTTAATATTGGCACAGCTCCGCCCCGCTCCGCTCGTCCCCGCCTCAGTGGAGCCGCACCCTAAAAGTTGATCAGTATGACCAACAGAGTGAGTCCCTAAAATTTGGCCCTACATTAAAATTTCACTCTGTATATGTATGTATGTATGTTGGTTCCTTTGTCGCGCTTTAGAAACTAAACGCGTGTGCCGATTTTAATAAATAAATATAAATAAATATCAGGGGACAATGTCACACCAATTGAGCTAGTCCCAAACTAAGCTCTAGGCTTGTACTATGAGTACTAGACAACGATATAAATACTTATATAGAGAAATATATACTTAAATACATAGAAAACATCCATGACTCGGGAACAAATATTCACGCTCACCACACAAATATCTGCCCTTACCGGGATTTGAACCCAGGACCTCTAGCTTCGTAGGCAGGGTCACTACCAACTAGGCCAGCGCGTCGTCAAAATGATTCTTATGTCAATCGATTTATCGGTTCACTAATGTTTGACCAAAAAACGTTTCACCAAATGATTCATTTCACAAACATCACTTGACAAACCGCTTTTTTTCCGAAACTGTAAATATTTCAGGATTTTTAAAAAACAAACCTAACCTAACCTACACGATGGTCCTGAAATAAATCCTGAAATATTTACAATTTCGGAAAAAATAGCGGTTTGTCAAATTATATGTTTGTGAAATGAATCATTTGGTGAAACGTTTTTTGGTCAAACGACAGGATCCCGATTTATCATAATCTTGTAAGTATCACTGAAGATATGACAGTACTCAAAATTCAATATGGAGACATCCAGACGCCAAGTGAACTATGACAAGTGTATCATTGAATAGGTATTTAAGAATCATCTTAAGGTTTCTTTCATCGTTTTTAATTTTGATCATTTAGGATTTTTAACGAGTTAAAGATCTTGATATTATGCTGGGTTGTTACTGAACATTTACACAGTTTTTTTTTTAATTTTCATTCTGCGATTCCTCTCCTGGTGATGAAGGTGTCCCTGGGGACCGTTGATCTCTATACACCAGAGGCCCTAACATGGCTGCGGTTATCGCGTAACAAAGTGTGGATAAGGCATCCGTCACCTTCTGACACGTAAATAAGTACGAGAGTTACGGATGATTTATCCACATTTGCTTGCTTTATCGACGCAGCCATACTAGGCCCACAGGTGACCTGGGTGACGAATAAAATAGCGTAAAATAAGCAATACTGCAGTCAAGAAAATAAATAAATATTGTTACGCCGATGGCATAAGGCGTCTCATCTTTTATCGTTAATTTTGGTGCTTTAGAAGCGTTTTCAGCAGGCTGAAATATCGTTTCAGTCCGTTTCAGAGGTAGCTCTATCACATACCAAATTATTAGATTTTCGACCAACTTGCCGTTGTTTTCAGGCGCCTGAAACATGTTTTCAGTCCGTTTCAGGCCACCCTCTATCAGATGACGCCATAACCTGAAAACCCATTTTCAGGCATTTTCAGGACCCCTTATGGGCCTTTGAAGTACATTTCAGTATATGGCAATTTTCCACTAAGAGTGACAGAGATAGCATGATTGGAAAGAGACAGCTATACTGAGAACCTTCCAGAAACGTGTGAAAGAGATAGCTTGATTAGAAAGAGACAGATATACTGAGAACCTTCCAGAAACGTGTGAAAGAGATAGCATGATTAGAAAGAGACAGCTATACTGAGAACCTTCCAGAAGCGTGTGAAAGAGATAGCATGATTAGAAAGAGACAGCTATACTGAGAACCTTCCAGAAATGTGTGAAAGAGATAACACGAAATGAGACGGCAACACGCGGAACATTCCAGACTCATCCAGATCCGTGAATCAAGGTCATTGCGATCGTAAAAACAACGAGGTAGTAAGGCGTAGAACATTCCAGCAACGAACAAGTCTCGATCGACCTTGACGGGGCGAAGTACATCGAACATTCCGGAAGGCGTTCTAGAATAATCGGACTCGGGAACTATAAAACGGCGGACACCGGTTGCGACGACTCAGTCTTTACTTGGAAAGCGATCAGTGCGAATAAGAGCGACCCGAGCGATCATCTGAGTATTCGAAGTTTATTGTGCGATAATTGTTTTGTAACGGTTTAAGTGAGTGCGTTATTAAAGTCTACTTTTGATTATCGGTGTATTCGTGCATTTCTATCAGTTACCTACCCCCACGTACGTAACATTTGGTGTCAGAAGTGGGATAGAAAATGCCAGTAACTCCGCGAGATCAAGAGCAGGAGGGGGTCAAAACCCGAAGCCATACTGCAGCTGATGACTCTGCAGCTGCCGCCGGTCCGTCCACCGCTACTGCACCGGGTACTACAGCAGCGTCAGCCAAGCCGGAATTTGACCTGAACGCAATCTTAATCCTCTTGAAGGAACAATCAAAAGCACAAGAGGAACAATCGAGAGCCATCCGTGATGAACTACGGAGTCAGAAGAAATTCCAAAAGGAACAAGCCAGAGTCCAAGAGGAACAGTCGCGAATTCTCCTAGAAGTACGAGAGGCCACTTCGGAATGGAAGAAGGAGATGACTGAGGTTCAAGGGAAACTTGCTGAAATGGACCTTAAGTTTGAGAACCGTATCCATGGAGTTCATGATAAAGTTGAGGACCATGAAAATCGTCTCCACGACTTCAAGGACAAAGTTGAGGACCACGAAAATCGCCTACAGACCATAAGAAACGAAGTGAAAAAGCTAGAAATAAAAGTGGTCAACGGTACCTGTGGACCTGAAATATCCAACCCTGTAGCTGGAAGATTCAAAGTACCTCCATTTGATGGAACTTCATCATGGACGGCCTATAAATTGCAGTTTGAGTCGGTTTCCCAGGCGAATGGCTGGAATAAAGACCAGGCGAAGACGGCTCTAACTTTGGCACTTCGAGATGAAGCCCTCACCGTGCTGGAAGCTCTGGGAGAGAATAAGACATACGACCGCCTTCTTGAAGCTTTGGAGGCACGTTATGGTGACATCCATCTCGAGCACGTCTTTAGAGCTCAGCTTAAGGATCGAGCCCAGGGACGTAATGAGTCATTACAACAGTGGGCCCTGGAAATAGAAAAGTTGGTCAGGAAAGCGTATCAAAGTGCATCGGCTTCATTTGTGGACAGCATGCTAGTACAGGCCTTCATCGATGGAATCCGTGATTTAGAAGTCAGAGCTGCTGTGCGACTAGGACATCATGGGAGCGTAAAGGATGCAGTTGCCCACGCCTTGGAGGTCGAAGCTGTACGCCAGGACTCGAGGCCTTTTAGGGTGCGAGAGGTTTCGTCCAGGGAGCCAACTGCTCCTCGCCGTGAATTTGGGCCAAGGTGTTATTGGTGTGGAGAACGCGGGCACATACAATCTAGTTGCCCAAAACGAAATAGAACACAACGAGATACAACAGGCCCAACGGAGAGGCCAGCAGGCTCTGATGCATTAGAGCCGCATCAGGGAAACGAGTAGAAGCCAGGACTAAGGGACGAGTGCTGGCTGGTGGTCAAAATGTCCCAGTTATGATCTCACAGGTGAATGATGGGAACAGTCTGGTCGTCAAAGGAGAAATTGGTGGAATACCATGTCACCTTACTATAGACACTGGAGCTTCTCGGACTGTGATCAGTTCTCGGCTACTGAAACATTTAACCAGAGATCATCTAGTCCGACCCAAGTATCTTCAGCTGCAAACGGCTACCGGCCAGTACATTTCCGTCCTGGGGGAGCAAGGAGTGGCGGTGCAAATTGGGGAAAAGAACTACTGGCACAAAGTCATCGTTGCTAACATCATCGACGATTGCATTATTGGATTGGATTTTATGAGAAAACATGGCTGCAAAATCGACTTGAAAGGCGGAGTCCTGAAATTCGGAGTTGATGAAGTGCCTATGGAAGGTGGCGTAAGTGGACAAGTCTACTGCGCCAGAAGGACCATTCTTCAACCAAGATCGCAAGCCCTAGTTCCTGTAAAATTACCACACTATGCAGGAAGAGGATCTCATCGCTGCGTATTAGTAGAAAAAATTGATGGTAGTCAACCGTGGATAACAGCTCGCACGGTTGTGACAACGTCATCTGCAGCGTTTATAAGGGTACTAAACCTCAGTGACTCTAAACATGCCCTTAGTAAAGGAAGCCTTATCGGGACTTGCGAAGAAATTTCTTGGATACGAAGTTGCCAGGGATCGAATGGAAGTGAACAACCTGCAAGTAGAGGAGTGGACATTACAGGATTATTGGATGGTTGCCAAAACAATCTCACGAAGGAAGAACTCCTGAAGGCGCGTAATTTACTGCTGCGTTACAGCAATGTTTTCTCTGCGCACGACGGTGATATTGGAAGAACTGGAGTTGTACAACATGAGATCAACACTGGCGGAACCATGCCTATCCGACAACGTCCTCGGCGAGTTCCAGTAGCTCGCGAAAAGGAAGTGGAAGACATGATTGAAGAGATGAAGAAGAACAGAGTTATTGAGCCATCAACAAGTCCTTGGTGTTCACCGGTAGTTTTGGTAAAGAAGAAGGACGGCACCATGAGATTTTGTGTTGACTATCGCCGACTTAACGATGTAACCAAAAAGGATTGTTATCCACTGCCACGAATCGACGACACGTTAGACACTTTAAATGGAATGAAATGGTTTTCCACGTTGGATTTAAAAAGTGGCTACTGGCAAGTGGAAATCAAGGACCACGATAAGGAGAAAACCGCCTTCTCAACCGGAAAGGGACTGTGGCAGTTCAATGTTATGCCGTTTGGATTGTGTAATGCACCAGCAACCTTTGAGAGATTGATGGAACAAATACTTGCTGGTCTACTTGGAGATACTTGCCTGGTATATCTGGATGACATTATAATTATTGGTAGAGACTTCGACGATCACCTTAGAAAATTGGAGCAAGTTTTGGCTAAGCTGCGAGATGCGAACCTGAAACTCAGCCCGAAAAAATGCTCACTTTTCAAGCGTAAGGTGAATTATTTAGGACACGTGGTGTCAACAGACGGTATCCAGACAGATCCTGAGAAGATAAGTGCCGTTAAGGATTGGCCTATACCGAGGGACAAGACCGCAGTTCGTGCCTTTTTGGGACTTTGCTCATATTATCGACGTTTTGTGAAAAACTTCTCAGATATAGCGAAGCCCTTGCACCAGCTTACGGAAGAGAAACGAAGATTTGACTGGAATGATCAGTGTGCAGCAGCTTTTGCCGATCTCAAACAAAGGCTTTGTGGAACTCCGATATTGGGATACCCAGACCCTGAGAATGATTTTATTGTTGACACAGACGCAAGTAATACTGGTGTCGGAGGAGTTTTGTCACAAAAGAAAGGAGATCAGGAAGTTGTTATCGCCTACTTTAGTAAGTCACTATCGAAACCAGAGAGGAATTACTGCGTCACTCGGAGAGAATTGCTGGCGGTTGTCAAGACTTTGCAGCATTTCAGTAAATATCTGCTTGGGCGCAAAATTCGTATCAGAACTGACCATGCTGCTTTGAAATGGTTATTGGAGTTTAAAAATCCTGAGGGTCAAGTAGCACGATGGATTGAACAACTACAGGAATATGACTTTATCATTGAACATCGCAGTGGAAAATCACACGGCAACGCGGACGCGCTTTCCCGAAGACCTTGTCCGGATGACTGTAAACATTGTTTAAGGCAAGAGGGCAAAGATTGTGTGAGAATGTTGCGGACTGATACTGTAAGTGAAGAATGGAGTAATGAAGTCATGCAACAAGCGCAGCAAGAAGACCAGGACATTAAACCCATTTTCGATTGGATCAAAGCAGGCGTTCCCAAACCAAAATGGTGTGAAGTAGCCCCAATGAGTACTGTAACAAAAAGCTACTGGGCCCAATGGGAAAGTCTGATCATGCATAATGGCGTACTGTGCAGAAAATGGGAGACGGAAAATGGAAAGGATGCTCACCTACAGGTAGTTGTTCCAAGAAAAAGGGTAAGTGATGTGTTGAGATCCTTCCATGACGGAATATCCGGTGGGCACCTTGGAGTGAAGAGGACCTTAATGAAAGTTCGGCAACGCTTCTACTGGATTCACTGCCGTGAAGATGTGGAAGACTGGTGCAGGAAGTGTACAAACTGCTCATCAGTTAAGGGGCCGCAAACACGCAGTAGAGGTGCGCTCAAGTTGTACAACGTTGGAGCACCTTGGGAAAGGATTGCTTTGGACGTCGCAGGCCCGTTTCCAACATCCGAATCCGGGAACAAGTACATCCTCGTTGTAATGGATTACTTCACCAAATGGCCTGAAGCATTTGCGATTCCTAACCAAGAAGCAGTCACAGTCGCGGAGAAATTAGTGATGGAAGTGTGTTGTCGATTTGGGGTGCCTCTCGAAATTCACAGTGATCAAGGCAGGAACTTTGAGTCCCAGGTGTTCCAGGAGACTTGCCGAATTATGGGTATTCATAAGACCAGGACAACGCCATATCACCCACAATCGGACGGAATGGTCGAGAGATTCAACCAGACGCTGGAAAGACATTTGGCCAAGGTGGTTGAAAGTCACCAAAAGGATTGGGATAGGCATATTCCTCTCTTCCTGATGTCATACAGGTCGGCAACTCACGAAAGTACGGCTGTCACTCCAGCTTACGTGAACTTCGGAAGAGAACTTCGCTTACCTGCAGACCTTTTAACCGGACGTCCTCCAGATTCGTCGAAATCGATCACCGAGTATGCCAGTGATTTGCGAAACCGGATAGACGATGTTCACAGTCATGTTCGTGAACACGGACTTCAAGCCAGTGCGAAGATGAAAACACGTTATGACCGAAAATCTAACCAAGTAGGGATCGAGGAAGGTTCATTGGTATGGCTGCATAACCCCATGCGAAGAAAAGGGAAATCCCCGAAACTATCACCGAATTGGGAAGGGCCATACAAAGTAGTCACAAAGATCAACGACGTTACGTATCGGATACAGCGGAGCCAGAGAAGTCCCTGCAAGGTTGTCCACGTTGACCGACTGGCGAGATACTACGGAACTAATAATGCTCGGGACGAGCATGTCTTAGGAGGGGGTAGTGTTACGCCGATGGCATAAGGCGTCTCATCTTTTATCGTTAATTTTGGTGCTTTAGAAGCGTTTTCAGCAGGCTGAAATATCGTTTCAGTCCGTTTCAGAGGTAGCTCTATCACATACCAAATTATTAGATTTTCGACCAACTTGCCGTTGTTTTCAGGCGCCTGAAACATGTTTTCAGTCCGTTTCAGGCCACCCTCTATCAGATGACGCCATAACCTGAAAACCCATTTTCAGGCATTTTCAGGACCCCTTATGGGCCTTTGAAGTACATTTCAGTATATGGCAATTTTCCACTAAGAGTGACAGAGATAGCATGATTGGAAAGAGACAGCTATACTGAGAACCTTCCAGAAACGTGTGAAAGAGATAGCTTGATTAGAAAGAGACAGATATACTGAGAACCTTCCAGAAACGTGTGAAAGAGATAGCATGATTAGAAAGAGACAGCTATACTGAGAACCTTCCAGAAGCGTGTGAAAGAGATAGCATGATTAGAAAGAGACAGCTATACTGAGAACCTTCCAGAAATGTGTGAAAGAGATAACACGAAATGAGACGGCAACACGCGGAACATTCCAGACTCATCCAGATCCGTGAATCAAGGTCATTGCGATCGTAAAAACAACGAGGTAGTAAGGCGTAGAACATTCCAGCAACGAACAAGTCTCGATCGACCTTGACGGGGCGAAGTACATCGAACATTCCGGAAGGCGTTCTAGAATAATCGGACTCGGGAACTATAAAACGGCGGACACCGGTTGCGACGAGTCAGTCTTTACTTGGAAAGCGATCAGTGCGAATAAGAGCGACCCGAGCGATCATCTGAGTATTCGAAGTTTATTGTGCGATAATTGTTTTGTAACGGTTTAAGTGAGTGCGTTATTAAAGTCTACTTTTGATTATCGGTGTATTCGTGCATTTCTATCAGTTACCTACCCCCACGTACGTAACAATATCAAGGGACAATCTCACACAAATTGACCTAGTCCCAAACTAAGCTCTAGGCTTGCACGGTCGAGTACAAAGTTATTTATACACTTCTGGACCTTATTCCACATTGTTCTAGAGTATTCTAGGCCATGCTTCTATTTCGTAATCATATTGCTAACGTTATGTTAGCTCTTATTCTCTTGACAGCAAGAGCTACTACGGATCGGAATAGAGAGCGTCGAACTATTACGTCGACGTACATTGGATATATTGTCAAAGTGCGACATACTTAACGACGTGGTTAGCCTACTTGGTAGCTTGTGACCCTGCCTACGAAGCTAGCGGGACCGGGTTACATTCCCGGCATAGCCTATTATTTTGTTTCTGAGTCTTGGATATTATCTATGTATTTAAGCATGTATTACTCTATATAAGTATGTTATTGTTATCCCATACCCATACCCACCTACCCATACCCATACCTACCTACCCATACCCACATACCTACCCATACCCACATACCTACCCATAGTACAGCCAACATCATAAATAAGTGATCATTTATGTACCTTGCCACTTAAACGTCGTGTTTGAAATGTCATACAAAATTGTGAAACGATTGAAAGGGACAAGGTACATAAATGATCACTTATTTATGCTGGTGACTGTACAAGCCTACAGCTTAGATTGGGACTAGGTCAGTTTGCGTACAGATTGTTTCCTTTCCTGTTATTTATTTATTACTATTAAAGTCACTACCCATCCTTTTGTGGCCTTAGCTAGAAATAAAATCCTCACGTGCTCTCTGATAATATATATTGTGTCTGTTAGTTCATCGCCATTGTTTATATTTTTAAATCATCAGCTTCCGTCGGTGATGTGGACGTCGTCATCGCTGTCTTCCGACCCTGGGCTGCCGAGGTCTGAGGAGTCGGGCGTCAGGCGACGCCATTTTGCGCGCCGATTTTGAAACCATGTTTTTACCTGAAATTATACAAATATTAGTTTACTAGCGGTTACCCCGCGACACCGTCTGCGCATAAAAAAACAGCCTATGTTACTCAGGGATAATGTCGCATTCTAACGGAGAAAGAAGAAATAATTTTGAAATCGGTCCAGTAGTTTATGAGTTTATTCATTACAAACAAACAAAAATACAAATCTTTTCTCTTTATATTAAGTTTATAAATAGTTGACGGCTGGTTCTAAAACTTTGGAAGCTTTTGAGCGGTGGAAGTTGTAGCTGACGGAAAATGTCTGGCAGTGCTGCATATTATTGTAATAAATGTTTGTACATATAGTAGTTTTCACGATGGAACTTACTTTTAAGTATTATTGTATTTTATGTTTGAAAAAATGACCTGCTTGAGTTTCTTGCGGCGCTTCTTCTCCGCAATGATGGTCTTGTCCGTAGCGCTGGTAGATTCACTCTACATTACCGACGTGTAAAAGAGCCCGTATGTGGCCAATTTACTGAATGAAATTTTTTATTTTGATTTTGATTTAAGCATTTAAAAAACCATTCATACTAATTTGTATACTACGGTACGATGTAACTACGATGTGTACAAACATTTGTTATATACCATTTTGAACCTTATTTATTCAGCTAACGAATTGAATAAAAGCAATCCAATTGGTCAACTAGTTCTTGATTGGTCGTCAATTTTGGTAAGTCATTTGTTGGTAATCGTAAGAAATGTAAGTACAAAGGTGATATATTAGTGGCCGGAACTGTAGCTATTGCTTGAATACCGTCGAGCGTACAAAAAAATACATATAATCGTTTTTTTAGAATTTAATAAGGAACATTTTTGTCCTTGACACTTTTTTCGTATCTATTATAGTTGTCCCAAGAAAGAGGGGAGAGTAGTGAACTTTAACCAAATGTTCATGTCACACAAGTATTAAAACTTTATTAATTTGTTTGTCAAAAAACATGACTCAACTACAGATTTATAAAGTTACTGAATAAATAATTTTTATTTATTTTATTTTATTTATATACATATATGTACCTACCGTAAAATGGGGTTAGTTTGATTAATTTTAAAAATAAATCTTCTGTAATTTCCGCATTTAATCGTAAAATAAATTATTAAAAATATGGTATTGGCGATTACTCATTTGGAGTAACTTAAAGCAGCCAGAGGCAGACTACGGTAGACGGCTTAGTAGGAAAAAATTATTATGCAGCTAAAAATCTCGATTCTTAAAATGGGGCTACTTTGATTATCCCTGTGTTTACATCACAATATCAAAGTCACGAAGCATGTCAAACAATTGTGGTTTTTTGTTTCGAAGGTTTTAAATCCAATATGTCTGAAAATACTTGGAAGTACTAAATATTTTGTCCTCGCATATGAAACATGAAAGTAATGTCGCGAAAGAGCTTAATAATAACTCGTACATTGCACAAATCGATGATTAAAAAATTATCAAAGTCGCCTCGCGTTTCCAAAGTCACCCATTTTACTGTACTGTAAAATGGGGTGAGTAGGGACACAACCTAAAATGAAGCATATGTTACTAATTATAAGACTGAAATTATTTCCAATAGACGTAACGTTATTGTTCATTTAATAATTGTTCTTATTTTTAACAAGTTATATTATTTTAGGTTGTGTCCCTACTCACCCCGGTTTTAGGTATGTCATGTACTTTTATTCATTCATTAGTAACTACTTTTTGAGTAAAGTATTATTATTATGTAATTAAGTGCTTTTTCAGTGCACCACTTTTGTTAGTTTCTGTATGATTGTTGGGTTGAATGATAGAAAATGCCATTAGGTCCTAAGTCCGCCATTTGTGCCTTTTTTGTACAATAAAGATTAAATAAATAAATAATATACGTATTTTTAAATAAAACAAGCTCAGGGAAAAATTGAGTTTGTGTCAAACAGTAATAAAAAAAAACTCATTATTGCATAAAACACAATAACAAATAGGTTATGCATGTAGTTGTGTACAAAACTAATATGGAATTTACGTCAAAACTCGAATAGGTATAGGGTGTCGAGCGGTGAGCGGTCTATATGTATAGATGTGTTAGGTCAACTACATGCAAGAGGTCATTTACTAAAGTTTTTTACCTATAACTATGTACATAAAGTAAAGTGTACCTACAACGTCGAAGTTTTCCCAATAAGCATCTTGCATAGGGCCATTTTTTTTTAAAACGTTCGCGAGGTGATCTAACTTTTTTTAAGCATACGATTTGTTCTGAAAAACGGTTAACTCAAATGGTGTACCTAGTCAACGAAATTCGTGCTGCTTTAGACACGATATCGTTTTGTGATCTGCATGCGGAGGAAGTCGCGGGCACAACTAGTTTATTCTTTGTCAACATTGACAAAAGGTTAAGCATACGATTTGTTCTGAAAAACGGTTAACTCAAATGGTGTACCTAGTCAACGAAATTCGTGCTGCTTTAGACACGATATCGTTTTGTGATCTGCATGCGGAGGAAGTCGCGGGCACAACTAGTTTATTCTTTGTCAACATTGACAAAAGGTAATTCTTCTGTAGGTAGTTCTATTTTTGGTTTCACATTTTCCACTTTCTTCAATTCCGTTTAACCATTCACGACAAACCGTTCTGTGGAGTGGTCTCTTTTAGTTTCATAGTTCTAAGACTTAGCAGAGCAGAGCAGTAGCCATCGTAGTGGATCCCCATCCTTCTTCCGAGCCTGATATTATAGTGCGACCAAAAAGAGTAGAAATTAAATGAGGGCGCCACTTTCTACGTAACTGTCACATTTTTGACGTAAAATGCGTAAACATGGCAACAATTTTGTATGGATTTTTTTTAGTTGCAGCTGTCACCACTGGCTCGACTTTTTGGCCAGGCTATACTGCAATTAATTTTCCTTCGCAAAGTAAGGGGCCCCCTGAATCCCCGAAGTACGGCTGTTGCTTTTTAACAGAACATTTAGGCGCCATACATATCCCCGAGGATGCTCTTTGAGGACACATGGTCAACGCCCCGTCCCCCACCTGAACAGATTTCCAGTTATCATTTTTAAGCAATTCACTTAAACTTTGACGCTTCTTGCTTGTGGCACCAAATCCAGCATACTTGACAGGGAGACCCAGAAGACTCATGCAATCCACAGCCGAAAGCTTTGCAAATGACTTAGTACCTTTTCCGTAAGAATTAGACCGATGTCATTTTTCGTCCGTATCTTAGTTTCTAAGTAGCTCGGATGTAAACAAAACTGGACCGTTTTGACATAGGTATGCTTTAGTCGCATTTGGTCTCAGCGTAAAATCAGCGTATCGTGTAGTAGATCAGGAGAGAACTTATGAATATAATGTCCAGCAGTGATGACCTATTCGTCGGATAAAAGGCTCCCCCGGTACAGACTCTTAAGAGGATTGTGAAGCGCCGCAAAAATCGTGTAGCTTTCAAAAAAAAAACATACAAAACTAGCTCCGGGCGAAAACGTTTCTCACCCCCTAAATCAAGTCCGATTTTCACGATTTTTGAATATGTTGTAGTTATTATAAAGACCTAGGTCTGTACGTTTCCGTTTTTTTCGTTCCGTTTCTAAGAAATATTTTCGTGAAAAGGAAAACGTACAGACATAGTTTTAAATGATATCTACAACATATTCAAAAATCGTAAAAATCGGACGAGGTTTAAGGGGAGAGAAACGTTTTCGCATTTTTTATGGAGATTTTTAGCTTCACAATCCTCTTAAGGTTAAGCTATGATCCAAGAGGACGATGAACGGGAACTCCTTGAGCTGGTCTTCGGCTCCCTGGTAGACGCGCCAGCTTGGGTCCCGCACCGACTCCGCCACCGAGCAGCACTGAGATCGGATACGGGAGCGAGAATAAACCATAATACTACTACCGTCACGTCAGCAGTAAATAAGAACTTTTTGAAAACCAAGTTTAAAAAGATTGGCTAGAGTTTTATGACTACTTTTCTGATAAAATTTATTGCCTTCGGTCGTAAAAGGGATACTTAATTTTTCGTGTAACTTTTGAATTATACGAGTTAAAACAATACGTGCTTTGCTTTTCATAGTATTCTCCTTTACATTTTAAACACGTTTTCATTCGCTCGAACCATTTTTCAGACCAGAAAGCCGATAATATGCAATATTCAAACTGTTTATTCAGTGGCCACACGACGGCTCTATGGTCGTATGGTGGCGTCGGTAATATGGAGTGAAAATAATAACGCTTCACATTAGATGTCGCTGTTTAAATATCCTCCTATTACTAAATCTACAGTCTAGTTTGTCCGTCCGTCCTCCCTTGAAGAGCTGCTCCTGTCTCATGGATACAAACACACACACACACACACAGCGGTCAAACTTATAACACCTCTCTTTTCGCGTCGGGGCACAGAATAAGTAATAGTACAAGGTCGGGGATTAAAAACAACCACAACAGGCCTGCGCACAGATTCTTACCTGTCTGTCGCTCAGCCGCAAGTTATGCGCAAGCGCTCTCCGCTCGTCGGGACTGAGGTATTTGCTGGACCCGAACCGCCGTTCCAGCGCGCTGGTCTGCGAGGCGCTGAACCGGACCTGCCCCCCCTTGCGGCGCCCTCCCAGCCCCCACCACGAGTGACACCAGGCGGGGGATACTGCAGGCAAAAATTACACTGTGTTATATTTGAAAAAAGTAATTTCCAACTACACACAGTAATGTAGAGCAAAAAATCCTTAGGGTAACTGATCGTGATCATGAACAGTGGAAGACAAAAAAATCACGTTTACTGATAGAACATTACTATTTAATTAAATTACAATATTCATAATGCTATTCAAATATTAATTTACTGTGAATGCATGAAAATTTGGCAGCAAGTTTGAACCTTTTTGGGGTTTAAGGTTCATTAGAACCACCCCGCCTCGCCTCGAGCGGTTAGTATTATTTATATGGATTTTTATGGGCGTGCGCTTACTACGTCACCTGCGCTACGCCGGGTGGTTCTACGCTACGTAGTTAATGTAGTGAGCGCATGCCCATACAAATCCATATAAAGAATACTACCCGCTCGGGGCGAGACGGTGCAGTGGCCTGTTTTATAAAGCTACAAATTACAATTTACAGGTTACAATTTTCCATTTGACACAACGTCGACTAATGACGACCAGCCATTTGAGCAGTGTTGCCGGTTAAGACCTGTAAAATTGTTACTTGTAGCTTTATAAAACGTGCTCCAGGTCAGGTGCCGGGTGGTTCTAATGAGCTGTGACCTTTACTCTTGAATCACCGAAACCCATTTCATAGAATGTTTTACTTCACTGAACTTTCATTTCATCCACAGGCATTTACATGTGCAGGAGTTATAATTTTTTAGTGGTCACATCTCTAAGCCAACCTAACCTATAAGGTTTCAGCAGAAAATAGCTTTCGATGAAATTAAATTCGATGAAATGATACATTCGATCAAATGTGTGTCGGTGTTTCAAGGGGATCCCCGTTTTTGGACCAGTAACAATTACCGTTTCGATCGTTAAGCTCATGCAGTATCCAATGGTGCAAAGCAGTGAATGTTACGTAGAATTAAAGATAGCTTCGAACAAGCAAAACTTTGAAGCGTATTTAAATGCGCAATCTCATCGAAAATACTTATCGCCCAATAAAAAGATAAAGTATGTACGTCTATCACAACACGTTAGCTCCACAATTCACAAATAATCAATTATCAACAAGCCCCATATTTTTCTACAAATAGATAAAGCGATAGATAATTTTAATGGCGGCGTACGTACACTTTATCGTTTAAGTAATTTCAATTAGGTACTAGATAATTTTTGTTGGATTTTTCGACTCATCGATTGCTGTTGTTAAGATTAGCCAGCGTTTTCAATTCACGACGGCTTGCCCTACCACTCGAATTGAAGTTGCGCGGGTGGGCGTCAATGTATGTAGTATTTAGGCGTACAACTTAACTGAGAGCTGAGGTATGCATGAGGTGCGGGGAGAGGGCAAAGGTGACTAGGTATATGAGCTTTATCGTACCTCTCCCCCGTACCTCATGCCTTACCCCGGCTCTCAATTAAGTTGTACTCCTATAAGTAGTGGGCGGAACTTCACGGATTATAAAAGCTTATAGAGTCAGCGATTTTTGTAAGCACCTTTTATTTCTGTAAACATATAACTTTTTAAAAATGCAGCCGACCTGGGCCTCTGTAATATATTCTTCTCGTTAAAACCATGATGCCTTTGAGTTATCGTATTGTTTTAATTTGACTGCCATTACTGTCAAGTAAATAAGAGGTTAGTTAGTTTCGGCAAAATATGTTTGCAAATTAAACATTTCTGGATTTTATAATAACTTACCTAACCTAACTTATAGCGTTCTACACGATGGTACTGAAATAAATCCTGAAAAAGATATATAACTGTGGGTTGGCAAATTAAAAAGTTGGGAAACGATACATTAGGCAAAAATATTTTTGCCAAACGGCAGGCTCCCGAATAAGAGCTATCGTAAAGCTGGCAATACAATAACATGTAAAATGGAATATGGTTTTATAGAGTATAATTAAGGCTCTGTAAGATCACTGTTTAAAACCCTGGATGCAATAAATTGGGTATCCTGCCTTTTGGCCGAATGTACCTATCGTTTCCCAACCGTTACATTTGCCAACCCCCTTTTTTTCTGTAACTGTAAATATTTCAGGATTTATTTCAGTACCATCGTGTAGAACCCTATAGATTAGGTTGGGTTAATTTTAGAAAAATCTTGAAATATTACAGTTACAGAAAAAAAGTGGGTTGGCAAATGAAACTAATTTTAATTTGACATTTGGAGACTCTTTACATCTCCATAATTGTATTATTGACCGTGGAGACTTTCTACATCTCCTTACCTATGTCTATTTTTAATTTTTATTTGAAATTTGGAGACTTTACATTTCCAATTTAAATTGAATATACTTTGAGTCTCATAATTGCTCCTGGGACCTGTACATCCCTGTGACATTTAAATTAGTTAGCTTAAGTTTATCATAGTAATAAGTTACTCATATAAAAAAAAGACTTCCTGTTGAGTTTCTTGCGGCGTTTCTTCTCAACAGAGTCCCTTGGAAGCGCTGGTAGACTCAGACATGTAAAAGTGCCTACAGGGCCTACTTACAGAATAAATGAATTTGAAACGGTTGGGAAAGAATTCATTCGGCTAAACATGTTTCTGCCAAAAGGCAGAGAACCCTTAACGACAAAGGAAATAATACAATTATTTCTGAACCACTTTTTATTATTTATTAAAATAAGTGACAGTTAAGAAATTTTTAACTCGTCCATATCGGGCGACAGTTGACATGTCGTACTATTGACAGTTGGGCCATTCTACTTTTCAGTGTACATTTTTGCTATAGTCCGATAAAAAGTACACCAAATTATGAATCCGCGTATAAATAAATAACATGAACTTAGAATGTTTAAGCTAAGCGGTTTTAAAACAAACAACTTTTAAATTACTTAATTATCGTTGAAGAATCTTGGTAACTCAGTGGTAAGTTGCACTTTTTCCATAGAAAAGGCGGGGACATCAACGTCCACTGCGTTACTCACGTTATAGTTATTACAAATAACTTTTTATGAATCAGGATAATTCTAAATATAAGCTTATTTATGTCCCTTTTCGAGTTTCAAGTTAGAAAACGCAGCACTTTACCGGTTTTTGAAATAAAAATAGTTTAGCGAGAACGTCGCTAAAACTTATGTACAACGAAAAGTAGAATGGCCCAGTTAAGAAATTTTTAACTCGTCCATATCGGGCGACACTTGACATGTCGAACTATTAGTCCGCAGAAATTTAAGCGGAGAATAAACACACTTTTAAAATGGTTCTCTGCCTTTTGGCATAATAAATGTCAAGTGTCGCGCGACATGGACGAGTTGCCGATTCCTTAACTATGACTTATTTTAATAAATAATAAACAGTGATTCAGGAATCATTGTATTATTTCCTTTGTCGTTTAGTTACAGCCAATAATCTTTCTCTTTATTTGTTTAGATAACAAACTTTAATCTCCAAATGTATTAGGCTGTTTGCGTTACTATTTGTTTTTTTTTAACAGTAAGCTATTTTTAATGTAGCCTATGACACTCCTTGGAAGAATAGCAATACAACTATACAACAATTAAATTTAAAATCTATCAATTTATTTTTACATCTACTTATTTCGTTTTTAGGGTTCCGTACCCATACGCGACCCTATTCATACGCCTGCGCTGTCCGTCCGTCCTAACTTTGAAGAGCTGTATTTTTTGAACCGTAATACTGCCCTTATAGTCCAAAAGGCAGTATCTCAAATTCAATAGCCAAAGCAAATTCACTCCTCTGTTGTTAGAAATAAGGTTGCACTTGCTACAGGAGTTTTGTGTCAGATACTGCCATTTGTTTTAGCAGGGTAGAATAGATAACGGGTTTTTTTCTTCAAAATACGGCAGTAAAAATAATTAAAGAAAGTGTAATAATAAAGTGGGTCCCCGTACAAGAGACGTTTTTTAACACGTATTTTTATTTTTATTATATCGTAAAAACTGTAAAATACAGAAGCGTCTGGTACGATGACAGCACGGTACAAACCATGTCAAAAACAAATACTAACAAATGGTCAAGCGTGAGTTGAGCTCGCGCGGATTCGATTCGAGATCGAATTCAAATCGGAATATAATAATACCTATTGTGCGGCGGTACGAAACCCTCGGTGCGCGAGTCCGACTCGCACTTAACCAGTTTTGGACCTTTTTTTTTATCATACTGATGGGCCTATGTCGACGGGTGTTTTTTTAGGCAATTTACATTATCTACATGATATAATTATTTTCGAAGATAAAATGTATTTATAGATTAGATGAAAATATAATTATGACGTAAGTATAAGCTTAATTTTATTCAGGCTTCTCAATAGATAATCCTTGCGAAAAGGATATTGATATAAACCAGTATTTTGCAGCGTCACCGTCCAGATGAAGTATTTTACGCGCGTAAATTCGCGCGACGGAGAGGTAGCCGCCCATAGTGTCCGTCCACATGCACTCACGCGGGTGATACGCTCGCGCGTAAATCGCGTGCCATTACGTAGCTTTGGCAAACGCGCGAGTCGTACGCGCGTAAAACGCGTCATCAGGGGGCCCTGACAAGATGCAGTACGCTAATGGCCTGTTGTTGGATCGGTAGTTAAACTAACTAATGTTCAAAAAACGTTACTAATGGTTAAAATCTCAAGGAAATGTGTCAAATTTTCGATTCCTTTTTCGAATTTTAACAATTAGTTGAGTTAACTACTGATCAAACAACATGCCCTAAGTAGCGTTTCTATTCGATTCGTTTTGAACGAATCGCGTCACTGATAGATGACGTGATACGAAAAGTCACGTGATCTACCAGTGACGCTATTGGTTTAAAAACGAAACGAATAGAAACGCTAGTTAGCGCAATGCATCTTGGCAGGGCCCTCTGAACCTGCTGTGATCACTATTTGCGACATATACTGTACGCTTTTATTTTTATTCATGCCAGTGGCACACAGGGCCACCGTTTGATAATAGGGATCCCCCGATCAGTGCCTTTGCCTAATGATAAACAGATAAAGAAAAGGATGTTTAGTCAGCAGGTAAGTAATCTCAGATTCAGTCGCCAAAATCTACCAGCGCTTCCCAAAAGGAGACCATGCTGAGAAGAAGCGCCGCAAGAAACTCAACAGTCATTCATTCTTTAAACTAAACATGCTACTTATTATATGCCAATGATAATACTTAAGTCTACGCCGAGCGTACAGTGGCGCCCTCATTACTATTATTGTGTTTTCTAATAAACTAAGGTATTGTACAATAAAAAACCATCCATAGTATATTAGAGTAATGACTGACCACTGGACGCTCAGCGTAGCGTAGCGTAGTCTTAATAGGCGAAGCAAACGTCACATAAACAAACAGCGTCTCTATTCTAGGCCGTAAAAACTATACCGTCTTTGCCCTGTTATGGTATTGTTTTTAACTTGGCTGCCATTACTGTCAAGTAAATAAGAGCTATCAAAACGTTGATAATACGATAACAGGTCAAAGAATCTGATCCCAAAGTGGCTTAAACATACCTCGATCAAAACCATAAGGCTGCCTCACATACGGCGGCGCAAACCTATTAGCAGCCAGCTGACTCCTCAATATGTGATTAGAATTCAACATGGAGTCACTATAATAGCTGAACTGCCTGTCAAACTTCCGATACGGTGGCCAAGGAAAGCTCGGCTTCAACGCAGTAGGATATAGGGGAAACGTGTTCCTCCTTTGTTCTAAATTCATTTTGCCATATTCAAGTTCTCTATCTACTTCGGTCATAACATCGAATTGGATCTCTTTCTCGTTTGGCTCTGGTTCGAAATCAACGGGTTTTTCGGCGTAGCATGATAGAGGTTCCGTAGGTTCGCTGCTGATGTTCTTGTAGGGCTTCTTCGCGTCTTTGAGGATGTCTTCAATGAAGAAGGAGGATTTCTTTTGGCGACACGCACACATGGTGGCGGCGTGGTTGACACTGCCGAAATCTTATCGCTAGCGGTTATCGGAAACACGGTAATTGATAGCTACTTATTAAATGGACACGCCTAATCAGGTAAGAGATTAGTGGTTGAACGTGATGGTTTGGGCGATGTAGTGGATGGTAGATGCGTCAATGGAAAACCGGCGTATCTGATATGCTTGTAATCGAAGAAAATTATTCATGTCGGGGAAAGACAAGATTAATTAACCTTTTGAACGCCATACGTCGAATACAAAATGTGCCACCCACACGCCAAACATGTTTGCTATTCTATGCAAATTACACCTTATTGCTACCAAACAAAGTCTCTTTTAATCTTGAACTCTTGTCGGCTGTAGCCGACTTGTAGTTGACGGCCAGAGCCGACCGTGGCGTTGAAAAGGTTAAGATGCGTAACGCTAGGCGCTAACGATTTTCGAAAACTGTCGAAATGTTTGACCTAAATATTAAGTTTTCGATAGCGATAACGTTTACAGAATGTGCATTTTCTAGGGCTAGAGGTTGTTTAATAGCACTTTTGAATCTAAATGTCTTTTTTATCTCTTACTCTTCAGAGTCTTCACTGACAGAAATTGATAAAATCATCATCATGAAATAAATAGGTTACAGGGATTCTCACCAGTGCCTAGTACACCTTTGAAGCTATCTTGAGTGCTGTTATCTGACCTCAAATTGTTACTAATTATGGTGCCATCGAGCTGGTGTGATTACGGAGAAGAAGGGTGGCTATAGGAACACCTTAATTGTGAGTCTGTCGAGTTTGGATTACAAGTAGTTCCATCTAGTTTGGATTAGTTTGACTTACCTTTTAATTGTGATATTTATTTAATAACTTTTTATAAATCTTGCGTAACTAACTGACCGACTGACAGTCAACGCACAACCTAACCAGCCGAACCTAGGGTCTTGAAATTAGGAGGGAAATATTCTTGGGTACCCTACTACTACTACATAGCCTGTTGAGTGTCCCACTGCTGGTGAAGAGCAGGTACTGTAGTTTGTTTTGGTGGGTTCAAATAGACGTTCTGAGGGTTATGTTAAGTAAAAACACTGCTTGATAACAAACAACGTGTAGTCCAGTTTCACAGCGAGAAGTAAATGAGTGATACAGATAAAAACACTTAAACGACAACACCTGGGCACAAGCTTCCCTCAGATACATTCGCATATAAATACTTAATATTCAATAATGTTTATGGAGTCCCACAATTACAGTTCCAGGGTGTTATTTTAAATATAATTAGTTAATATTAGTATGGATTATTCAAAAGTTTCTGTTCCAAAGCCCATAAGATGGAGTGCAATAAAAAATATATTTTCAAAAATCGACCTCCAACAGGAGGAAGTAGGGGGAGTAGCGGTAAACTAATTTTACGCGTAAAAACAGTAAGCGTGATAAAAATGTTTGTTTTAGATAGGTTAGGTTAGGTTAGGTTATTTATCGAATCTACATTTTTCTTAGTCTAATAGCGATTCTGCACTCCAACTGTTTTGTACGATGGAATAAGGATTACAGTGATTGCGTTATCGGACACCACGCAATCAATTAGCTTGAGCTTATTACAGCTTTCAGGCTTTTAGGGCTGACAGTTGCGTGAAAGCTTTGATGGGCTTTGGAACAGAAGCTTTTAAATAATCCATACTAATATTAACTGATTATAGTTAACCTAACATGTTGAAACTGTAATTGTGGTATTCAATAAACATTAAGTATTTAAAAGCGATAGTTTAAAGGGCGCTGCATACGTAACGTGATGTTACACGGACGGGACGGGGACGGGACAGGACGACAATATCGTTTCATAGAAAATGTATCAGAATGTGCATACGTAACGATTGCACGTACGGGACGGGCAAAACCAAAAATGTATGCAACCACGTCCCGTCCCCGTCCCGTCCACGTCCTGATCACGTTACGTATGCAGCGCCCTTAAACTCTGTTTTCGCTTGTTATCGTTTCACGAGTACGACAAAACGGCTGAACGAAATTAGGCAAAGAGATAGATTTTATTCTAGGGAAGGACTTGTTATTTCGAAAAATTTCACAGTTCCCGGGGGAATAGAGATAAATGACTTCTACGGATGGATTAGACCACTAGTATGATTTTGTATAAACGCAAGTACAGAAAAAAATAAGGCGAATGAGTATCCTATCTCATTCTACAGATATTAAAAATGTGAAAATTTGGAAAGTATATCCATAGTTTACCAGAACGACACGCTCTTACCAAAATTTACCTATTTCCAAATTAAGCACCTGTGTTGAACAAATAAAAATACCTACTAAGACTATGAAAAAAAAAACTACACCACACAGTATGAGGTACGGACTGAAAACCAGCGCTGTGAGAGTGCGATCCTGCCGGAGGGAGCGCGCCTACAGCAAACGCTGAGTCCGATCCTTTTCCACATATTTCCTTCTTTGTTCTGTGTTAGCTTTATTCGTGCTATACTTAAGCCCCCTTACTAATAAACGTTGAGTAACGGTGGTATAGCTATAAATAAATAAAATAAATAAATATCAGGGGACAATGTCACCCTCTCCCTCTAGGCTTGTACCTACTATGGGTACTAGACAACGATATAAATACTTACATAGAGAAATATATACACAGAAAACATCCATGAATCAGGAACAAATATTCGTGCTCATCACACAAACATCTGCCCTCGCCGGGATTTGAACCCAGGACCGCTAGCTTCGTAGGCAGGGTCACTACCAACTAGGCCAGCGCGTCATCAAATACAACAATGTTTTCTCCTTATCTGTCATTGTGACATTTGAATTTGGACAGATAAGGACAAAACATTGTATAGCTATACCACCGTTACTCAACGATTATTAGTAAGGGGGTAGGTAAGTCTATTAGTTAAGAGCTGCATGTTTTTTTTGTGTAGGGTAAACCATACTGTTATTGCCAGCGACCAGTGATTACCCACTACATTTTTTAGAGAAGTTGCAATCACTAAAACACACGACGACGACGACGCAGTTGTACGTGTCCCGTTTGCATTACTCTACGGAGGCAAAAGATCTCGTAGAGTATGTACGAGTTAAGACCGGATTTACTCTTAGGGTCGAGTGGTTAGAACCTCGCCACACGGTTAATTTTAAGTCATTTGTGATGAGAGTACCGACCATAGATCTGTCGACCTTTTTAAAGGAGGAATTCTGGCCGAGGGGAGTCTTATTTCGGCGATTTCGTGGTCGCCGTCTAGCAGACACCGCGAAAATTTATTAATAGTTGTGTTCATTTTATGTTATATATTGATATGTATGCTAGTCTGTAAGGTATTTGTAAATATGGGCCTTGTTGTCTGAAATAAAGTTATTCTATTCTATTCTAAAAAAATATTTGCTACACTTACGGTGTAACAAGCAGTAACAAAGGTATGTTTCTAGGTAATCCAATATATATTTCTGTGATTGCAGTCTCTAAAAATGTAGTGGGTAATCAATGGTCCGGGCAACAACAGTATGGTTTACCCTACTTTTTTTGTGTGGCAATAAACGTTTTTCTATTTTTCAATTTTTACTATGACTATGACTATGCACTGCATTTTCATGAAACCTAGACGGCAAACGAGGACACATACCACCTTAAAATAAGTGGTTCCTAAGACTCCCATACATTTGCAATCTCAAGACTTCAATCCTAAGACTGCAAATGATAGTGTTATTGCATTGTCAACTCGGAGAACCAAGATGTAATATATGCCTCAATGCTAGTCATTTTACCGGTTATCTTATTATAAAAATGAAATCCTTAACATTACTTTAATAAGTAATTGTAGAAAATATCATACATGCTAAATAACTATACTTTTTTTTACATGTTTAGCCTAGTTTATTGTGACCCTGTTTAGGATAAGCTAACGGTCCTGGGTTTGATCCCCGGAAAGGGCAAATATCTGTGTGATGCGCGTGAGGCTCTGATCCCGAATCTTGGATGTCTTGAGACTGCAATGTCTTTGGGTCTCAGAACCCACTAACCATCAGGGGCACGTTTTATAAAACTACAAGTTACAATTTTACAGGTCTAAACTGGTAACACTGCTCAAATGGCTGGTCGTCATTGGTCGAGGTTGTGTCAAATGGAAACTTGTAACTTGTAAATTGTAATGTGTAGCTTTATAAAACAGGCCCCAGGTTACCTGTGCTCGTTTTTCTTTTCCATGACATAAAAAAAATCTTATTAGAAATCAGTAAAACCAAAATGTCATCGAATTATCATTAATTGTTTATTGCAGAATACAATGCATATAACAATAATAAGTTAATGATAAAAAAAGATTAAGTAATAAAATATTTTTATCTCCTCATCGCATTTCAAAAAGACATTAAGATACACAATGTCGTCAACTGAAATCCATTCTAAGTTTTAAAGTTGTTAGAGTTCAAATCTCATTGAACGTAAACCTGAACTCTGAAGTAAGGTTATTTTAATAACAATTATCTATTTTAAGCGTCATGTGATGTTTTTACGACGTTTTATTCATGATAATCGAAAGGATTACTATACTGTTATTACTGAAGATAAAGGCAGTTGGCACCAATTATCAATCAACGGACTAAAGCTTTGTATCTCAAAAGAACAGAATAAATGTTGTACTTACGTTCGCTTAAACGCAGCGAAAATTAAAAGAAAAAAAACCTATGACGTTGCAAGACAACCATATTAAAAAAGTTTCGATACGTTCTCCTACAGAAACCGTGTTTAAATCAATTAGAAATCGAATATGTTTGTATCTTTTCTCAAAAATATCTGGAAATGTTGACATTACTATCTACATATTGAGACGCAAAGGACATATTTTACTGACAGATCTCAAAAAAAAAAACAACATTGCGTGCTCGCTAAACAAGCCCGCAATGTTGCATACAAATTCCATTACTATCTAGCTTGTAACTTTTTAAAAAGTAAAAAAGCCCATAATAAAATGAGGGCACAAGTCTTATACATCCAAATTTTATTCGAAACATAACTTTTTTATCTGTGTCTGGAATAGATTATGTTTTTTTAAAAAACAAAGCTTGCGGTTCTCCTTGTCATAAACAAAAAGGCGGTGAAGAGTGATAGTTTTTTCACATGAAGTTTGTTTGTATGCAATTAGAAAAATAAGTTCAAGTGATGAAGATTTTACTCTAACACAAAAAAAAACTTGCGATTTTTGAGAAAAGCACTATATTTGCCTCGGCAGGAACAGCAATTGCGGGCTTCGTATTTTTAAACGGACTCGCAAGCTCGTCCGTTTAAAACAATACTCGGCCCGCAATTGCCTACTTCCATGCCTAGGCAATAATGTACTATTTCAGTATAAGTAATGGATAATAGTATTATTTCTGTTATTAAAAGAAATTTGTGTAAATCCGAACGTTCTTAGTGTCATCAGCGGGGCTAGACAAGTTGCCATCAAAATTCAAAATTCAATATATTTATTCAGTAAATTGGCCACATGAGGGCTCTTTTACACGTCGGTAATATGGAGTGAATCTACTAGCGCTTCGGACAAGAGACCATCGTTGCGGAGAAGAAGCGCCGCAAGAAACTCCAGCAGTAGGTAATTTTTTCCAATCATAAAATACAATAATACCTACTTAAAAGTAACATCACACAATCGAAAACGAACGAACGCTAGCGTTAGATGGTCAAAACTGAGTAGAGTCAGAGTCTGCGTCACTTATATTTTCTCGTATGTCGCTCAGTATCGCTCTCCATCGCTACAGTATTTAAAGATTAGAAAAATATATCCGAGCGACAAACAAATCGCAAAGAACTGTTGGTGCCCTATGTGCTCGTTGGCCTTCTCCATTCCATGGCATAAATAAGCAGGAGCAAGCATTAGTTTAGATCTAGCGAAGGCGTTTGATCGGGTGATGCACAAATTACTTCTGTCAAAGCTGCCTTTCTTTGAGCTGTTGGATTTTCTTTACATGGGCTGCTAGGCCAGCTTCATCTTACTGGGATAAGCATCTAAAATAGTTGTTGAAGTCTCATGCTCGAAGCTAATGCTGTTTGGCATGCTGGTGTACCTCAAGGTTGCGTGTTGTACCCTGCTGCTGTTTCTTCTGCATCTCAATGATATGTTACAATTTGATAATATTAATTGCCTAGCAAACAGTACGGGTAGCACGTTTTGAATCCATCTGCATCTAAAGTGACTTCAGTTAGTTTTGCGTAATGGTTAGATATTTTTAACTCCCAGGATGTAACCTGTGAGGTTGTCAATTCGTCAGTAAGTTAGCAACCGGTGTGTTAAAGTTGACCCATCAAAGCGTACTAATGACTTTTTATAGCGTGTAATTTGACTTTGGTCGCGTTTGTTTGCGTAGCAACTCTGCCAAAGAGGCTGGTTTGGTACAAACCTAGTTTGTGTGCCTTACGTGCTTTTGAGCGTGAGGTGCAACTTAAACTTGCCAATTAATAATTGTAAGGCTAGCTTGTAACACCCAGGCCCTAGACAAGATGCTTAACGCTAACGTAAACGATTTCCGAAAACGGACAAACTGTAGGGAATACATCTCGACGCGACCGTCCGGCAGCTTTACGTAAATCCTATAAATTTTCGATACCTTCGTTCGTTCTCGCAATGCTACTAGATCTAGAGCCAGTGTTATTAATTGAAATAAGAAATAAACGCACGTTAGCGTGTATAATATCATCAGTATCATAATTTAATTAATCGATCAGAGGTGCTCAACCCTTCGCGGTTCATTACATTTATAAGTTATCCAAAGGTTGGCAACGGGGGGCCGACGCGTACTTTAAGCTATAGTATTATGATACCGGTAATTAAATAATTAGTTATCGAGTTACAGCGGTTTCTTGTTCCATACTTTACTTAGAACTGAGTTATCGCTCTTTCTTTGTCATATTATGAACCACTGAAAACCTAACATTTATCTGTAATCTACTTACTTAGATATGGAAAATCCGGCTATTAATTAAATATCGGGGGACAATTCTTACAAAAGTTGAGCTAGTGCCAAGCTAAGCTATAGCCTTGTAATGTGGGTACTAGACAAAGATAAATATATTTATACAGAGAAATACGAACTTAAAAAAATATAAAAAAATCCAAGACCCAGGAAAAAAATCCCGCGCTCATCACAGAAATATTTGCCCATAACTGGAATCGATATCTTCGTTGGCAGGGTCACCACCAACTAGGTTAAACGCCGTCATTTGATAGTTAAAAATCGTAACCAATGGTTACATCTGAGCGTAATGAATACGTTTTCAATCAGGTACTATAAGTTAAGCAAAATAAAACGGCCTTATAGCGAAGAGTCTCGACCAACACCTCAAGAGACTCTCGCTAGATGGCTGGATCAAGGGCCAGATACAGAAGGCAGTACTCTTCGACACGGCACGTATTGTGAGGAGTCCTCTCTCTGCAGCCCTAACCACCGGTAGCTTGAGCCCTGCCCCGCTGCCGGCAGCACTCGTAGGTTAGGTTTTTTATCATATTTATTGGTATGACTATTTTATTCTACTTTTATATTTGAATATTTATTACAAAAAACCGAATGTACAGAAAATTAACTAAATATCTGGAATAATAATGACTACGAGTAGCCCAGCCTAGATGCAAACGCCACCGACGTTTCTGTTTTCTATGGACCCTATATGTATGGAGTTAATTGACACAAGCGGTCGATGCGATCTGTCATTAGCTTACGCCGTACGTACAACATGACCTACGTGCTCAGCATTATTTAAATAAGTACTTCTAGTAAAACTTCCATCGAATTAAACTAATTACTAGAAAAAACCCCTTCAACTTCCCTTCCACTTAAACTCTTACACCACAAAAAAACCTGCCCATTTACAGATATTACTTTAAATTTACAAAGGAAAACCACGCTATTTTAAACTCTATCTTCTAGAGAATAAAGCATCTGTATTTTCCAATTTGCGTCAACTCCCAAGAGAGACGTGTGTCATGTCATCTCAGTAGTTAGTAATACTGGTAGTTTAAGAATGACGTGTTAGTGGGAATTGAAACAAAGAGCGCTGACGTCTCGAATTGGGTGGTTATTCGCCCCAGGTGGGCTTGCCACCAAATAAAAATAGGCACAAAATCAATACAACGCTTTGCGAGATGGATTAGTGGTGAGGTGGTGCCGATATCGATAAAATTGGTTAGGTTTTTACTGTTTTTATAGTGTTTTCAATTCAATAAGGCCCAGCGAGTAAAATTTACATCGTGAATTAAGAAGTGGGGCAAGTAACGTCGTGGAAAACACCTTAGCGTGCATATTAATTATAAATACAAATATGCAAATTGTTACCGCGAAAATATGCAATACTTTTGTATTTAAAATAAAGGATAGGTAAGGTTTGATTTTATCATAAAACCCAAAATGTGAGTTCGCGTTTGGTAGTTTTTTTATTAAGTGAGAAGGGCGTCCTGTGCTGATTTCAGACGGGACGATCATCAGCGTACGAGTATGTAATCCATTTAAATTGGCATAATAAGGCGCTTCCACTTCCTTCGTTAGCCAAGTACTTAATGGTTAAATAAATCTTGTGAAACATTAGTTTTGATTGACGCAAAATGCATAAAACAAATACCTAGTTGCCTAAACTTATGCTCCATTAGTACACCTTCTGTCACTTTGTACTTAATCTCATAAGTTGGAATTAAATTTTCAATAAAAATAAATCTGTCAAATATTTCATATCGATAGGTGAATTGCGTCACATCCCTATAATTCCGTAGGGCTGTCAGCTCTAAGTAATCGGCCATTATCTATATCGATTCAGCCGCTGTCCACCGATTCTCGATTCCTCCTACAACAATCAATAGCGATTAGTATCAATGTTTTGAATTGTGTTGTGTACATTGCTGGCTAATAATGTAATTTAATTTAATTTATTTTTCTGTAAAGAGTTCATATTTATTTAACCTATGTTATATACAGTCGAGGAATTTGATCGTTTACCATTTTGACGTAATACGTCAATTGGTCAGGTTATACATTTTCCACATGTCATTGGTCGTGTCACACCGGGAAATGTATACGGCTATTTCGAGAATTATGTGAAAATGGTAAACAATCAGTTTCTTGGACTATACCAACCTATGGTTCTATGGTTCTTCGATACCTCGTACAGAACAAAGCGAATTAAAAAATGACAAAATGGTTTGATTCAAAATATACTAAAATATATGTATACTAATAATAATTTTGACATGTAATGCAAACTAATACTGTATTTTTTTATGAAATATATAAACTCAACATATATAGACGACAGGATCAATCGAGCAGACGGGTTTAAAGCGTATGCCTTTATTTTTACTTGTTTGCTTGTATTCTTAAAGTAATTGTATAATTATTTCTATAACATTTATATAACTTAACTATTCAAGTTGAAACTTCGTCAACGAAATGAAATGAGATTTGTTATAGAAAACACCTCAGTAATTGTCCCGGGCCGCAATGTATTCTGACTATCGCAACGACTCGCCATCGCTCGCGAGGCTAATGAAGCGGTCGTGTAACGTAATTGATTCAGCGCTTTGTCTGTGTGTTTGACTACTTGTAGTGCTGGCTCAATCCTCTGGCAGACTTATTAAAGGCTTTGTATCATCATCTCACTAGGAGATGGTCCTGAGAAGACATATAGGTGCAAGGACTTAACGACAACCTCACACATATTGACCTAGTCCCGAACTAAGCTCTAGGCTTGCACTATGGGTATAAAAAAAAGTTTAAACTTTTTCAACTGAGTTTATCCACTTAATAATACAAAGCCATTGTGTAGTTAACCACAAATTAGGATAACGAGCTCGCAGTAAAAGCAGATTATAACCGCCTTCGAAGGTTAACATGGATTATCGACTCTATTTATTTAGGCAATAGACTACAAAATACAGTAATAGAATAATGGCAAGCTTTTTTGCATTTTACAACCGCCCGACACTCGTCAAGAACTTACCCTGTAGATAAAGACTACAGGATACCATGCGCTATTTTACTTTAAGGCCATTTTAAACCCACTCAACAAGAAATAAGGTTGAAAATTCAACATTCATGCAATGTACTTCTAACTAAAGTTTTTCGTAAAGTGACTTGTTGGCGGTTTCGAGAACAACAGCAGATAATAGGATTGTATAGATGCAATGACCATTGTGTTTACAGGTGAGTGGAAGAGCTCAGTTCAAAAAGTTTAAACTTATACTAGACAACGATAATTTTCGCCATTGTCTAGTCTTAGCTGAACTCTCCTCCAATGTGTTAACGCTCACATGTCATGTGGATGCATGTTTCATGGGTCAATTAGTGGAGAGGCGTTCAGTTTTTACCTGACTGCCGAAGGAGGAGGGTAATGTGTTTCACAGCCTATATATGCATGTTTGTTTCTTTGTGGCAGTATAAAAACTAAACCCGTTGTCCGTTTTTGATGATTCTTATGTCAATCGATTTGTCTTAATCTGGTGAGTGTCACTGAAGATATGACAGTTATCAAAATTCAATATGGCGGCCACCAGACGCCATATTGTGCAAATTAAAGAAAAAGTCGACCAAGTATGACAAGTGGGGTATCATTGAATAGGGATTTAAAAATCTTTAGGTTTCTTTCATCTTATTTCATTTTGAATGATCATTTAGGATTTTTAACGATTTAAAGTTGGTTAGCACAGTCGGGTTTTGAAAGCTTGCTTTTTGTTAAAGTTATTAATTAGATGTCTACTTATAGGTACACTGTAAACAATTTTGATGAATCTATGAAAATTAATTATGTATGTATATAGAAAAAAACTGTAGAACAACATACTCGTGCTCATCACACAATTATTTATTTGCACTTACCGGCAATCGAACCCAGGACCGCTAGCTTGGTAGGCAGGTTTACTACCAACTAAACTGTCGTCAGATTAAAAGAACTATCGCTGATAATCTGCCCGCCAGCCTGCCTTAAATTGGTACTGAATTAGTTATCTGATCATTCTTGCTTTTTAATAGAAATCATTTATTCAATGCATGCACACATTTAATCGTGAACAAAGTTATATTAGGCAAATACATGTTAATTATAATAATGCTCTGAGGCGGTACACCTTAAGCTTTAGTGGTTCATCATCATGTCAGCCGAAAGACGTCCACTGCTGGACATAGGCCTCCCCCAAGGCTCTCCACTCAGACCGGTCTTGTGCTTTTCGCATCCACCGCGTTCCCGCGATCTTTACAAGGTCGTCACTCCATCTTGTTGGAGGCCTCCCTACAGCTCGTCTCCCGGTCCGGTCCCGGTTTAGTGGTTGCACTAGAAGCTAAATGAGTTTACAGACTGGTGGTAAGTGGCTCCCAGGCACGTGGATAATGAAACTCATAAATATGTTGGCAAGTCCTTCGGCATAAATTAGTGGTGGTAGGACCTTGCGCAGGGTCCGTCCGGATCGCTACCACCATCTTATCCATTAACCCACCGCCGAGCAGCAGTGTTCGCATTGCTGTGTTCCGGTGGGGGATAAGACAACCGGTGAAATTACTAGCGTAGAGGCATTCCATCTTAGTCCTCAGGGTTGGCAACGCATTTGAAGTCTTAGGACTGCAGTTTTGAGATTGTAGTCTTGAGGTTTCAAATGTCTATGGGTCTCAGATCCCACTTACCATCAGGTGGCCTGAGTGCTCGCGTGCCTTCACCTTGCCAAAAAAAAAGCTACTACTTAGCAAGACTGGAAATGACAATTGTTTTAGAGAACCACCTAAAGGACCAACTGCAGCTCCGACTCTACAACAAAAATGAAATATTTTGAATTTTTACTCTTGATTATTTCCTTATCCTCGTAAGGCCCAGTGTGCAATAGAATGTATGTACATAATCAAGGCAATATAATTTGAACTGTGTTGCAATGTGAATAAGGTTTATTTTCCTATGTTCATAAACTGAAAATGTCATTATCGAACAAACGTAATTGAACTTTATTGCGTTGATGGTAGATTCAAAGTCCCATTCACAAAAAACTCCCTGTTTGTAGTATGGTGGGCCTTACGAGGTTAACCAAAACTGAAGTAATTGCTCGATGGTCATTTATCAAAATTAAAGGAGAGAGCGTTTGTTTCATGAATAGAAAGCAAGGTTTAAAAACCCCACAGATTTTTGATATTGTCGTCGATATCTTAGTTAAAAACATTAAAACACATATTCGTTTTTTAAGAATTGTATATAGGAACCCAGTGACACTCGTGTCATCAAGACTTATTGGGCTTCGCGGCGTCGGGTAAAAAAACACCTGCATGCCTTCTGAATCAAATGTTATATTTATTTTACTCGATCAAATAGACGGCAATTTATCGACAACAGTCAACAACATTAAACATCGATACTAAACACGAAGGAGTTTATTCCACGTTTACGAGTATTCGCACTAGCATTTTATCGAGTCTGATTATCATTTATGAGTTTTATCGACCACTAGGGTTCCTCCCTCCATCACACTCCTCGACTACCTCCCAATTACCAAAGTCATATCCAGATGGGTATATTCTAACGAGATAAAAATGGCTGCTTTCATTAAAATTTTAATGGTGATCTCATTCATTTGTCTTTTGAAGTAGGTACGTTAAATAGGGGTGTGTCCTGGGTAGAAAAAGAATGTCCGTCAGTAAGATTATCAAAAAATATTGAACAGGATTTTTTGCTTTATCAAAGTAACTAAATTTGACAAATATAACGCGCATCAAAGTTCGGGAGAGGGGGCTCGTGACGTCACAACTTGGTGTAGAGTGTGCCACGGCGTGACGTCACGCGAAAGTTCCACGCACTTTATCTTCATATTTTTTTATTTAATAGACAAAAGAAAAGATACGTGTTCAATATTTTTTGATAATGTAAATGACGGACTGATTAGATTTTTTTTAGAACACTAGCCTATTATAGATTTTTCTAATATTGGATGCAGGGTTTTATAATTTTGCTTTTATTTCGTATCATATTTTGCTTATACGGACAAGTTAACGAACTTGATCAAATCTTACCAACGTTTTTATTTTATTTTCTGGTCTGGAGCTCTATTCCACCGGGTAAAACCTAATTGCTTTTGACATGTTATCGTAATCAACGTTATGATTCCTTTCACAGGTATCCTTTTACTATTTAGGAGATGCTAACCTTTGCACAATTGTATGTACCTAAAGCCAAAATAATCATTTTTCATTAGTATTATTTCTCACTTGAAAAAACAATGCGATAACATGTCAAAAGCAATTTGATTATTTTATTTACATTTAATTTTCTTACGATATTTTTCTTGCACTTTCTCTTCGCCAAATTGCTTTTAAAAACAAGTGAAGTTTAGAGTAGTGTGCATTATCAAAATCGTAGCTTTTTTCAAATCAATAAACAGATTTATGCAAAAAGCAGCGAATAAACAGACGAAACCGTTGAGATCAGCGGAAAAAAAACAAAAAAGCCTTCATTAGCCCGCCGCTGTTTGAGCAAAAATTTAGACAAAGCGAATAAAGGGGCAAGGGGTAATACCCCAATTAATTAGGGACAATTACCCTCCCTTCCTGCAACAAAAGGTGAAAAACTCCGTCCATTAATTACTGGGCTGTGCTCGCGGAGGAGCTGTCTCTTGGGATGATTTACGCTGTGTTTATTAAGTGAGGGTAAATAGTTTTATTTAAAAATGTATTTGAGAACATCCTGTGGCTTCTTGTCGTGGTTTCTTGGAATTATCTTCATTGTAGTTGTGTATATACATGTTGTTCCTAAAAGACGTTTTTCTAAAAAAAAAACCAATTGTTTTGTTATCTTATTATTATAAACATATAATTGTTCCGTGACTGATTGATTAGTTATTTTTTTCTGTTTTGCTTACTCGTTGACTGGTACAGAATGCCATTGGGCATTAAGTCCGCCATTTATATTTTGTGCAAATAAGTTTAAATAAATAAATAAATTGACTTAGAGACAACCAAAGGCCTAAAACCACTGGATCTAGGGACTTCAAATTTGGAGAAAATATTCCTTAGATGCCTTAAGATTAGATTATGAAAGGATTTTATCGAAAATCGACCCCTAACGGGAAGAAATACGGAGAGTACCGAAACCCTAATTCTACGTGTACAGTCGCAGGGGTCCTGTAACATTTATTATTTGTGAAGTTACTTTGAACTTTTATTCCTAGTTTTTTGAGTTTTTTGAGGTGCTTCTTCACAATGTTGATTCGTCCGAAGCGCTAGTAGATTCATTCCATTTTTTTGACGTGACAAAGAGCCTTGACATGACATCCAAGACTGAGAAACACATTCAAATAGATTATTCAGTAAATTTGCTGAATAATCTATTTGAATGTGTTTCTAAGTCTTGGATGGTTTCTTTCTTAAATGTCAGGGAACAACATGTAATTTTTTTAATTTAGGGATCAAATTCACACGAATTGTACATTATTATTAGGTAATCAAGACTTGTAAGTAGTACTGTTCGACGATGGGCTTGCAACCGGTCACTAATACGCTGGTAAACAACTTAGCCTGATTTTGCAAAATGTAGTTACAGAATTATCAACAAGTTTTTAGAGTTGTTGATAATTCTGTAGCTCTGCCTACCCCACTCTGGGAATGAAGGCGTGAGTTTATGTATGTGTATGTAGAGGTATGTATGTCCATTATCGTTGCCTGGTACCCAAAGTACAAATCTAGAGCTTTCGTGTGAGATTCGTTTAGACGCAAGGTAGCGCTATCGATTTACCAATACAATACCACGGCAGCCATCTTGTAACAAATGTCAACATAGCTTCCATCAATAGTTTTATTAATCGTCAATAGACCCGTAACAGCTTCGAATATAAACCCCAGTTAAATGTACCCATAACAATAAAACTACTTATGCCCATAGCTGGGCAATCAAGCCATGGGTCCGTAATGCTCTTAAGGGTGTTTGGAATAAAACATATGAAGATTAGATGAGGGGTTCCGTAGTTCAATAGCATTTTTTGGTGACTTTTCGAAGCCAGTTGAAGGGTAAGATTTTAACACCTTACGTATGTTGTAAATCTGTTATTAAAAGTTGCATGGTTAATTGCACGATCGGTCGATCGAGCCCAGCGAGTAGCTCACTCGACGGCTAAGAAATTAAAAAAAAAGCAGTGAATTTATTAGCGTTTCGGAAAAGACCATCATTGCGGAGACGAAGAGCCACCAAGAAACTCCAGCAGAAGGTCATTTTTGCAATCATAAAATACAAGGTAATAAACTACTAAATTATTATTATTAAAAAAGGTCAACAGAAAAAAACCACAACACGACGGGGTCTCTAAGTCAGCTACCTAATTAGATGCTTTCCATGTACATATTTAAGGATGAATTTCTCTATATAAGTATGTTTATTATTGTCTAGTTGATTGGAAAAATGACCTTCTGTCGGATTTTTTTGCGGCGCCTTCTCCGCAATGATGGTCTTGTCCGAAGGGCTAGTAGATTCACTCCATAATTACCGACGTGTAAAAGAGCCCTCATGTGGCCAATTTACTGAACAAATATGTGTGAAGAGGGCAATTTGTGTGAGATTGCCCTCTTATATGTATTTAATTGAAAGTGCATGCCTTAAAATGTTATTTATACATTCGGACAACTTAAACTCGTCAGTGAAAACTTCTTCCGTCGAACTGTAAAGTGAATTCCATACTTAATTTATAAAAAAAAGAGTGCATTTCGTCAGCAGATAAGGTTCTGTTAAATTTGATTGATTGAAATTGAAATTTAATCCATATTTATTAATACTAAACGATTTATTATCGTCGCTATCAGACAATTAACAAGATATTTACATTAAATTATCTTTATACAATGGAATACTTTCGTCGTCATATTTACAAATACATATCCAGTTTACTTTGTTGCTACACGACCCCGCAGCCACCCTCTATGTATACACTGTATACAACGCTTCATATAAAAACGAAACGAATAGAAACGCTAGTTAGCGTAATGCATGGGCTCTGAGTTCTTTTCCCGATATGGGCAAATATTTGTGTGAAGAGCGTAAAGATTGACTTACATGGACAGCGGCTGATGCGACAGACACCGCTTCCGTGGTTAGCGGCCGACGAAGTTGCCCGCGACTTCTTTGTCGCTTGGATATCCCTTCCAATCTAGTCCGTAACGATAGAGACGCACTGAGCGACAAGCGAGAAAATACAACTTGTGCTACCCGTGCTGAGCGAGCCGTGCGCGGCTGAGCCGGTAACCACGGAAGCGGTGCCATACGTTTTCATTAGGCTTGTGTCCGTCAGGAACTAAGAACTAAAAGGAATGAATTCCCGTCACAGACCGAAAGGAACTAGTTCTACGTACACGATCTTAATCGGACTTCGGTACTTTAGGTCAGTAGCAATGGTTGAACGTATGATCGAAACAGAGCGAACGTGTAAAGAGCGCACGGCACGGCGCTCGATGTGAACGAGACCAATAGTACCTATTTCAAAGCGTGTCCTGCTCAGATCTCAAAATTTGCTCCGGAGCTAAAGGACCTAAAGGAACTAAAAGACCGAGCTAGTTCCTTTGATCAATTGACCGAGATCGGAGCGCTCCCTTTAAAGACCGCGCGCGCTACAATCGCGCACGTCAGCCGCACGCGTCAGTCGCATCAGTCGCTACCCATGGAAGTCAATCTTAAGGATTTGTTCTGAGACTTGGATGTTTCCTATGTAATTAAGTATGTATTTCTCTTTATAAGTATGTTTAGGGTGCGGCTCCACTGAGGCGGAGACGAGCGGAGCGGAGCTCAGCTGTGCCAATATTAACCAATAGAATAAACGTGCGCAAGGCGCGCTCGACGTGACCGCATGCGCCTTCTATTGGTTAATATTGGCACAGCTCCGCTCCGCTCCTCTCATCTCCGCCTCAGTGGAGCCGCACCCTTATCGTTGCGTAGTACCCATTACTACCCATAGTACAGTCGGCCAAAAATGTGGTCTACTACCCGACGGTTGAAGTTCGTTTGCACGTCATGATGCAACAAGTTCGATTTTCCCTCGCAATAATATTATGACAGCGACAAGTGTCAACCTTAGCGATAATTAGATCTCACAGAAACTTTTTGTCAAAACTGGTAGACCAATTTCTTGGCCGATCGTCCAAACCTAGGACTAGGTCAACTCGTGTGAGATGGTTCCATGACATTAATTTATTAATTTATTATTGTTTACAACTCGCGATGGTTTTTCTTCCGTCCCAGGGAACCCTATTTCTACCAAACTGGGGTCGCACTAATTTTTATTGCCATTCGCTACCTGCCTTCATCCAATGCTAGGCAAACACATTCCCAACCTTATTTTTATAACCACAATGTTTAAAATAATTTGTGGTTACTTCAAGTGCTCCTTGACGTCAGTGTTGCCCGGATTAAAAGTAATCTGCGATTTTGGTAGTTTTTTTAGTAAATACTTTTATCAATAATGGATTAATATGAGATATCTAGTTGTAATTTGTAACACGAGATATACCTAATTGGATTTTATTAAACTTTGTTATTATGCTGTACTAATCTTAGGAAAGTAGATAGGTACGTGTATTTATTTTTAATGCAATGGCGGTTGTAAATTTTATTATCTTTTCACAGTGACTTTATCCGCGACACCTTCAACGTATTACTTTGAAAATGGATATTTTTAGATTAAAATAAAATAATTCGTTTAAAAATATGTACTGGCTATTATTAGTTTTTTATAACTAATAAACAGAGGTCGGAATAGGTAGTGCTTATTAACCTAAACTGGTTGCATCTTCATTCAATAACGTATTCCCATCTCACTCACGCATGAATGCACATGAGTCAAGTTTAGGTTAATAAGCACTACCTATTCCGACCTCTGCTAATAAATGAAAAAGTATAAAGGTCACCTGATTTTCGCATCTTAGTTCTGTGTTCGACATCATACGGTCTTTAACAATAATTCTCAATTTAATATTTAAGTACTTATAACTTTTCAATTCCAAAACCATTTTTTTATATAAATGGTATTTTAGTAGTCACTAACTATTTGATTAAAAGCTTACGAAGTTACAGCGAACTCTCTCTCTTTCTAACATTCATCGCGCGAAAGTACATAGAGCCCCATCTCGTTTTTTTATTATTCACTATAATACACTTTTTGAACAGTTTTCGATGCGGAGAGGTAGCCTCTTAAATTAAAATACATTAGTCCCCGTTTTTTATTTTCCTTTAAGTATTATGCAATATAAACCCTGGTAACACTATGTTTTTTATCACTTTAGATCCCCAAAAAGAGAAAAAATGTCGCCGCGTCGACATAAAGACGTTCTAAAACAGATTTTTATAGCTTTTAAGAAGATTAGAATAGCATTTATACGTCTTACTTAATTGTTTACAAAAAACCGTTTTTATTGGGTGACAGTAAAATTGAGCTATGTGGGGTAATTAATAATATAATATTCAAGTTTGAATATTTAAACAGATGTAAAAACCATACCGGTTTATAGGAATTTTGACTCTGTTGCTATCAAATTAGATATTATTTCCGGTAAGTATAAATTTGGACTGTTAAGATGTTGGGTATAGGGGGTAGAAATATTTAAGCTAATATAAGACGATTATGTTATAGTGGCTTTATTTGGATGTAGAAACAGGTAAACTTGGAGTTATATATTTTTTTTAATTTTGTCTTGCCACGTCATATTTATATAGGTATTTATTTGCTCTTGTGTTGTTTTTTGAGTTTCGACACGTTTTCCTGCTTAACTACGTATCATATTTTAATTTTATATTCGTTATTTTATATACTGCTAGGCTAAATATTATCATTGTCATAAGTAATTAAAAAAAAAAACAGACTGTTGAGTTTCTTGCGGCGCTTCTTCTCAGCAGTCTCCTCTCCGCTGGTAGATTTTTGACGTGTAAAAGTGCCCGTGCGGTACTTACTGAATAATCAATTTTTTTTTAAAGTTTCAGTCAGCTTTTTCCGCTTCCACCATTTATCGCTATTTCCTCGGGAACTGGCACAATTTCAAAATATATCCAATAAGTTGCCATATATTCTAAAATATCTTACCTAACCTAATAGTCGCCTGTTGTGTCAAGAACGTTAATATGGGACCCATTAAAAAAAATGCTTGAAGTATTCAATGTCATTAGAGATGCCAAATAATTTGTAACTTATAGGAAACTCAACCTTTTTTTTTAAATCTTTATTTTAGGAGCTTTGTCGCTTGGCGATCATGCCGCTCCGTAATTAACACACTACAAATTAATCAAGTACAGTAAACTAGTCTGAATAGTTCCCCAGCCCTTTCCGAAAGTGGATAGGCTAAAGAGCTATTACATCCACCGACATCATACACATTTCGGTTCGCTCTGAAGGGCTCACTTCGAACACACTCCGTCAAAATATGACATACGTCATCAACTACACCACACGTGGTACAGTTAGGAGACGGCACCTTGTTCATAAGGTATGCAAACTTGTTTGATGGAATGTGTCCGGAACGGACTCTCGTTGCTGTGACAATTTGTCGCCTTGTCATGTTGCCACCATCAAACCAGGGAGCTGTGGGTGGTTCTGGTTGAATCGTTCGATACCATATTCCCTTCTCTCGTGATCGTTCGTCAAAGTTCTCCTTGCAGAGGTCCCGACATTGCATCTTAGCCAGCCGAATACAACCCGTAAAATATGGCTTAACAAGTGTGTGTATACCATTTACACTGGCAGCTTGCCCCGCTAGCTGATCAGCTCGGTCATTGCCCGTGATGCCTATGTGAGATGGTATCCATTGTAATGTGATGGATTTAGATGTAGATCGAAGCTGCCCAATGAGATCCAGAATAGTGTAAGCTATCGGGGCGCCTCGAACGGTCGCAGTGCACCGAGCTAAGTGCTGTAGCGCGCTTTTTGAATCGGTCAAAATTACAAATCCATCACTGTCTATTGTCTTAATATAGGAAAGGGCTTCCATTATGGCAAAAAGCTCTGCGTACATGATCGAAATAATATTGTCATGGCTGCTCTGAATTTTGAATCTCATACCGAGATCTTGCTGGACATCAAAGAAAGCAATTGTTGTAGAATGCTAGATTGACTTTGGACCTAAGGTGGGTGCCAAATTTAAGTCTTTGACTGTATAGTCAAGGAATCTAATTGTTGAGCTGACAGGGTTCTATATTGGCCCCACAATTAAAGTCCTTGACTGTACTAGTTGCCTTTTCAATATCTTTGTCGCCCCGACGTAAAACAATATGTAGTATATACTGGGATAAGTGTATTTACTTACAAAGGGATAAACACCACTTACTTTTATTATTATTATAGTGCCGTTTCGTCGCCCTGAGCCGTATACATACATACATACATTTAACAGCTCTATTAAGCATAACTTATATTTTATTGCCGGTTTTATCGGTCGTTAACTTACTGTTTGGTTTCGGTTCGGAGAAACTAAGCTGTAACTTAGAATATTTGATTTTATTATGGATTATGGAATTGTACTTGACTTTGGGACGCGGAGTTATTTTTAACTTTTTAAGTGGTATTACTTAGTTCCTTCAAGATGTTTCGTCTAATATTTTATTGACATTTGTATTAGTTGGCATTCTATAATTTAATAAATTTTATGCCTTATGCTTATAGGTACAAAGTTGATAGTGTTACGCGCCGCTGAGTAGATATATATATTATTGAACTCTTAATAACTCCTAAATCAATACTATTATTTATACTGAAATTATTACACAGAATTTCCGGACACCCTGTATTTGCGAAAATCAAACATGCGAAATTTAAACATATAAAATAATTGGGTCCAATTCGGATGCTATTCTCTAATTTTAAATATCTGTAAAGTTAATTTATAAACGTCAAACTTTATTCTTATTATACTAAGAACGGCCCTGAAAGCTGAGAAGACCATTTTGTACTTGAACTAACTTAAAAACAAATAAACGAAAGTACCCTTTTGCGTCATATTATTAAAGATCACAATAGAATGTCACGTTATAACATCTTGACGCCTAAACAATGCGTAGCGCCTGTTGTAGCACTGCGTAACGCTACGCCGTAGCCGGTAATGGACTCGCTACGAAACTCTACTCAATAATAAAATACTTAATACTTAATAATTAATCGTTGCTCACTAATTATGGTTGCGATAACTTGTTTGAACTTATTTTAATAAAGCTTTTGCCCTTTGTCTAGCTTAATATTGTTTGCTTAAGGGAATAGTTCCTTCGGCAATTTTACTTATATAATAATATGCGGAAGCGAGTTTTTATATGGGTCTATGTGGGGAATTACGGTTACGTGGCTAAAATACTAAATCGGTTTTGATAGTATTTGGTGTACTTTTGATTGAGCTTTGAGAAAATATATTGGATATGATATTTAGTAAAGCAATTAAAATTGCAGGCAAAAGCTAATAAAAACATAAAATACACTTCTTGCTATACTTATAATATCCAATTGCACGAACATAATTATCATCCTTTTTGACATTACTAACTATATTGTTCTGAGTAATGTCAAACTGTCAAGAGCCGAATGTCAGAATACGGCGAGCAAACAAAGCCGGCGTAATCCTTAATTACAGCGTTATGTCAAATGGATACATAATCATAACAATGCACGCACACAATTAGAGTGCGTGCGTTCGGCCGATTGAGGTGCGCGGTTGGAATATTTGTCTTTTATTTGTTTTTTTATTTTCAATTTCGCCAGTGAATGCACAATTAAAATAAACCCGTTTATTAAACTTTTTTCATCAATTTTGCACTTTAATTACATTTTTTAATTAATAACAAAACAGAATAATATTCTTTAGGCTTTACCTTCAATCTAAATGCTTTTAAATATTTTATGAATAAAGAATAGTATCTTATTTTATATTTATTTTTATAATGTTGAAAAACAATCACAGCAATAGTTTATCACGTCATTAACAGAGGGAGGGATGCGTTGATGTTTTTTGTTTCATAATGAATTATTACAAAGCTAAAAGAGTTTGGAAACAATTTGCAGTTTCGAAGAACGATCGGAGACGAGGTCGAATATAAAATAAAATAGCCAAGTAACAGACAGATCACAACACCAAGTGTATAATGTAATGTGGCTCGAGATTTTACGGGAAAGATAAAACAAATGAGTTTTATAGGTATATTGATAGTTTTCAGGGTTCCATACTATTGTGTATTACTAAGCCTTCATCGTTTTGTCCGTCCATCTATCCTCACTTAAAAATGCTGTAGGTATTTTTGGAACAGTAATAGATAGTCAGTTCATTGTTTTACAGAATGTTATTTAGAACCGCGTATTTTGTAAAAAAAAAAGCGCTGTTCATTATTGTTCTATTTCAAAAACGGTAGTCCTTACAACTGACAAAGTTAGTCTAGTTACAGTGCAAATTCTAAACAAAAATAGCAAAGTACCGACTATGTATGAGTCGGGCGCTCCGGAACCCTCAGTACGCGTCGACTCGCATGTGATCGGTTTCTGTTTTTAGGTTTTATGCGTTGAAGTTCGATAGCAGACTTATGTTTTTTATATGGTGTTGAAAACGTTATATCGCACCATAAACCGTCGAGCGGGCTGCACTCGTGCGCTACACGTGCGCGTGTGTGCGCCGCGCGCGTGTGCGTGTAATAGAGCGATGACGTGATTTCCTGCGCTGAGTTATTGCTACTGTACCGGCGCTAAATGCCGCGCGCGCTGTGACCTTGCTGTGGGGGCTACTTACATTTAAATAACATTATTTGGCAAATGTGGCGTGAACTCTCAATACTCATATCACTACATAGTATAAAACAAAGTCGCTTCACGCTGTCTGTCTGTCCCTATGTATGCTTAGATCTTTAAAACTACGAAACGGATTTTGACGCAGTTTTTTTTAATAGATAGAGTGATTCAAGAGAAAGGTTTTTATATGTAATAAGTTTTGAATTATGTACGGGTACTACAGAAAACTGGCATAAACCGAAGCGAAGCGAGGGCGAGTCACTAGTGAGAGTATAAAATTTAGATTTGAACTAGCTGAATTTTGGTATGCAAAGTGGGTTGACCTACGGAAACATACTTTTTATTTGCAGAAAGATATAGTTTTCAAGAATAAAATAATCAACAGTTCTACGTAGACTAAGTTGCTGGCAAAACCAATTCTAGACTTACATACTTAGTAACTATATCGGTTTTGAGTCCATATGCACTAAAGCTCACAATAAAATGGATAAAAATACATTTTCTTAAATAGTTAATAGCGACAAAAAAGTTCTACAAGTGAGTAAGTTTTTTTTTAAAACTATTTTCAGGAATTATAGGTTTACTTACCCACATTTACTTGTCAGATTTTTTAGATATGATTTTTTCAACAAGGTACCTATTCGTCTTCTTTTACGTTTAACAAATACAGCCAGTCTTATTTTGATATATATTTTTTTAGTAAATTTGACAGCAATAGACAACGGATTATCTAAATTGTTTGGTATTACACGTATTTCTAACGGATAACTATGTTTCGATACCTATTTAGAAGTATTATCTACAGATTAGATTACCTTAAAGGAACTACTTAGCCTGGTTTAGTTGATTCATCGTTCTACGACTATTAGGATTATACCAATTTATTAACCATTAAATTAAACACAAGACTGATTAAAATAAGAGTAGTTTTGTCTTGTATTTATTAGATTTTTACTTCTTTATGTTTCTATCCTTACAATTTCAATATTTATATGTGTTATAAATTTATGTTTAATTTTTATTATGAAATTATTCACTATTATGCAAAAAAAATGCTTATACTTTAACTATTTTTGAGGGTGTGTAATGATTTGCATAACAATAAATGTATTGTTTTTTGTATTGAAGTTATTATCGGAATATTATTTACTAGGCATAATTACAAATTACGTGTAGTAATTTCCATTTTGTAAAACACAAATTGCTTAATTTAGAACTGTATAGCAATCAAATTACTTAAACATAAAATTCATAAGAACAAAATGCCTAATTTCTTGAAACTCAATCTCAGTAGCCATAATCTGTGGTTGCATAATGACCGAATACTATAATTGTTTATTTATTTATTTATTTAATAATAAGTATAATTGTTATTGTTTCAAATATGATGCACCTCGGTGAAGATAACTGCAATCAGAGTTAGCTTATGCAACTATCTGTAAGCGCACTAATCTGATAAAAAAAGGTAACATGATTTTAATCTGTAGCCTATTTATTTGATTAGCTTATAAACGAATTTATCAAATTTATATCTTGAACAGAATTTCATATATTGTAAAGTGCTATAATGTTAGTAAACTGATAAGATTTATATGCTATAGTTTAGCAAAGTTTCATGTAACTATGAAACTTAGATTACAATTTCAATATCCGCTATGAAATCCTAATCATAGCTAATATTGTGATCAGAAACATGTGTTTGTTTGCAAGTTGCGGTTTCACTGTCGCCCTTCAAGTGAACGAAGTGAAATTTTATAGAGCGATAGTCAAGTATTAAAATAATATATTATATCCCGGAGACGGTTAAAAGGGTCGCAGACAAAATGAAGGTAGCATTCGACAAATTGGAAGATTACTGCAATTTCATATTTAAGTGTTTTAATTGTTTCTATAATCTTTACTTTTAACATTGTATTAGCTAAGATTAGAATTAAATTGTAATATTAGTAACATTACTATTAACTACAAAAAATAATTTTAGTAATAAATGTCTTTGGTATGGCATAAATATCTTTATCTTGCTTGCTAAATGAAATATAGCTTGGCCCTCTTTTGCCGCTGTTCAAAATGTTTATTGGTTACATTATCTTATTTAAAAAAAACAGCTATAATCTTAAAAACATCGTTTATCCACGAGTTACTACGTGAAACACTTCTTACCTAAGAATAAAGATAGTGTTATCGACTATGGACGATGTTTCTTCGCTGTATTGGGTTACAAATTAGTGATTATTTGTGTCATTATCATTATTGTTTTTATCAGCAGATTGAAATTTTGGGAAGGTTACATGCATTATTTGCTTTTTATAATCTAAGGAGTGTTTTTACCGATAAAATACTTAGTGAGGACTAATCTGTAGTGTTTTTAACTAGTCCGAATATACTTATGTCATTTAGATTTTATCCTCCAAGGGCAAGAGTTAGTCGAGCGGAACCCGTTATCAATAAAAATAACAAAACAGGAGTGTTATAAGTTGCGTCAGTGTATCTGTGTGTCTGTCTATTATTTTATCGAGACACCTTTCAACGAACGTTTGATTACCTAGAATTTTTAATTCGATTGAAAGGCATTTCTCGCGGCATGAGTTTTTTTTGTAAATTACAACTCTTACCTAATCTAACCTACGTAATTAATGTTTCAGATATCATGAAAATATAATAGCTTCAGAAGAAAATAGCGTTCGATGAAATTTTTGATCAAATGATACAATCGATGAAGTGAAATTCGATAATATGATGGACCGTCTGTCTTTGGAATCGTAGCTCCTGAACGTATGGACTGATCCGGAAGCATTTTTTTTTAAATATAGCTAATTTAATTGGGAATGGTCCTTAGCTAGGTTTCATAAAAATCGGTAAGATAAGATAAGATAAGATAATCATTTATTGTCAAAACTGTGTACATAATATTATAATAAGATGTCATGCATTACAATAGTTCCAACAGTTTATCCATTTCGGACGTACAATATGAATAGTTTAAGTTTTAAATAAATTTACCAAGTAACAGAGAAATATTCATTTAGATCGTAAAAACTTTTGCTCAGTAACCATTCCCGTTACCGTTTGGGCCGTTTAAGAGATATCAGAGCCTTGAGTGTAAGTTGCTGTTCACGCGGCAAAGCGTCTCGAACGCGTTTGCGTCCATGTTATTTATACGAGAAACAAAAACTCATTCGAGACGTTTTATTTGCATTAAAAATTTACTTATACTAAGCGCTCAGCACAGATAATCGAAAACTGTCAAAATGTATCGAATTTACATATGCGCTCGACGTGACCGTCCGGCAGCTAACGTCAATCTAATACATTTTCGATAACGATAACGTTTGCAAAATGTATAAATGTATATAGGGGTATTAGGCTCACTAAGAGTGACGGTCGTATTTAATAGATATCTAGAAATTCCGCTACCCGTCACTCACCGCGTCTGTTTGGATATTTGCGGTACCCACAGAAACCACTGAATGCGGTAGGTACCCTTAGAAAAAACTGGATGAATGACAATGCGATTTTTACCATCATAATATTTAATACATAAAAATGTTTTTCAACAGTACGAAGCGGGGGCAAGTCGCTTGTAAAATTAAATAAAAGAATAGTTTACGATTGTGATTGTGTGATAGATTTATATATAAAACTAACGCAATAAAAATTAATCATTTATTAAATAAACCAAGAGACCTCGCTTCAAAGTCACTCGCTCCGTCTCCGAGGGGATGGGGCAGGCAACAACTCATAAAATTAAGCGATTTGGATGTGAGTTAGTCTAACTGCGAGGATCGCCGCGTTAACAGCTCGCTCGTTGTCTCCCTCGCGCGCGCGTGTCTCACACAGCGACGCCGCTCCGCGCTCAGTACAACGTATCGGTCCAATTCGTACTGACTTGCGACTTCATTGTTCCCGCCACAATGCGTTGACAGTACGATTCGGAAGTGCTTTAATTGACGAGGATTGTTCCTAATTTGAAAATTTGAATTTTGTGTGCCAGTGTTTTTTAATCGGATTGGTTGTTATTGGTAAGTTCGATGAGCCGATTTTATATCGATTGTTTTTTATTATTATGCTAATGTTGGTAGTGTTTTCAATATTAATTGGGTTTTAGCGACGCAATATAATTTTATTGGTGACGTTTTTAATGAGTTAAGAACTTTCTACGGTTCATTAGTTATTCATTAAATAATACGATTAAATATAGTTTGGTCCAAAGATCAGTTGATAGATTAGTCTATAAAACGTTTTATGGCTTGAATATAAATCGGAAACATGACTTGTGTTTATGTTTGTTATTTAACATAACATTAAGTTTGAAGCTAATTGGTTGATTCGCAAGGATTGTGTGCTACAAAAACTTAACATAATATTCGCTTTGAGTTTTTTTTTTTATACGATAACTAGCACCCAATAATCTTTCTATTCTGTTGTTCTCTGAATGATTTCACAAAAATAGCTTTGTATATTTTATCCTACCATTACGAAGATTAGTAGTAAATAGTACTTAATGTTTGTTTAATAATAATATTGAATCCACACTGTCGAATTAGGTTAGCCTGTAGGGATACTTGTATGTAAATAAATAAATAAATACATATTATTATTCACTATTAGGTACAAGTATTAATACATTTTGGGTAATTTTGCCTATGGCAATAAAATATGCAGGGGATTAGGCATAGGATTATCTAAAACAAGTAGTCAAAAAAATCAAAATAAAATTATTTATTACTAGCTGTTGTCCGCGACTGCGTACGCGCAAAAAAAAACATAGCCTATGTTACTCAGGGTTAATGTAGCATCCTAATGGTGAAAGAATTTTTGAAATCGGTCCAGTAGTTTTTGAGTTTCGATACCTTAGCGCACAATCGTACTAAATGATTTTGTTTTGCCAGTAAAGTTTCGAACTTATTATTTGTGCACAAACATGCTAATTACAGTAACTTTTCAAATGTAATGAGTACAAGTGTGAACTAAGGTATCGGTTTATTCGATACAAACATACACACACACAAAAATACAAATCTTTCCTCTTTATAATATTATTATTTATTTATAATATTAGTATAGATTAGTATAGATTAACAAAGTTATTACAAAAACTTGTTGAATTCTCCTTTTAAGTTGTGGGAGGTATTCGCTTATTCATTCGAGGTGACTATAGTAGATACAGACAATATATTTTTTGTTTAATCTAGTACTAATTAAGTTATCTTAATCTGCATCCTAATCGCGTGTTTTCCATTAGGTACTTACCTATTACTTGTATAAGTATAGCTACATTTATTTTCTTTGTCACTTGGTTAGTTAGTTTTTATTGCTTTAGGCGGCCTATACACTGAAACTAACGACTTACGTAAGTAGGGACGCAGCTATTGGTTAGAAGTAGATAGAAATAAAGCCGGCCTTAGTCGGGCACCGTTTGACTTCGGATAAAAAATCGACAAATCGTTGCTTAAATACAAAAGGGACAAAATTCAAAATGTGTTTGTGTTGCATTTAAATTTGGAATGCTACGAGTATATACTTTAAGTTTTAAATCAAACTGTATCTGTTTTTGTTTTGTGGCGCTTTTGTATTTAAACAGCGAAATACTAACCAGTCGTAGCAATAACATGACCAAACTTGATCTAAGATTTTGTAAATAATTTAAAAACAAAACTGAACAAATGTGACAAGGTTAGCTAGGACTTCTATTCTTCTTGGTGAAACGATATTGCTTTTGACATGTTATGGTATTGTTTTTAACTTGCCGCCATTACTGTTAAGTCACGTCAAGCTATCGTAACGATGACAACACGATAACATGTCATGCTATATGGTTTTACAGTGTAAAATAGAGACAGTAGACAATTTCTGATAAATCCGAATCCTTGTTCGTTTGTTTGTATGTAAAAAGAGTCAAAGTACATATATTTGTTTAACTTTGTTTTGTATGTTGGTGGTCCTTTTTATTTCAAAACGGGGAATGTAATAATGTATTAATTTATTCTTACTTGAGGATAGTTTGTGGTACTTATGACAATTAATCTATCAAGTATATTTTATTGTTTTATAACGTTTTAAAACAGCGATAAACGTAGTTGACGCAGACACTTCGTGGTAAAAAGATAGTTGCCCATACATAAATAAAAGTTAATATTAAAAAAAACTAATCAACTTAAATCGAAAAGTTTATTCATGGCATGGAGAAGGAAAACAAACACACAAACTAAATTCTTAGAGGGCTCTGGGGCTTTAGCAATCTTAAGATGCATAACGATAAGATATCGATTTTCGAAAATCGATAAAATGTATTGACGTAAGATCGTGTTGATCGCGTGTCAACTCCATACATTTCCAGTCTTTTGAAAATAGAAAAGTACTGAAAAAAAAATCGCTTCTTACAAGATTGTGATGGTTGATAAGGATGTTTATTCCATACGAGCCTGACAAGGCGTTAGATACATCAACTAATATGTTAGTTGAATCACTAAAGAACTTGCTGTTGATACATCAACTTCGATTGATATAACTCATATCATAAATACATATATAAAAAAAACGTTTTTAATATGTGTATAACGCTATACAACAGCTTACCTCATGACCTAAAGTTATTACATACATACATACATAATCTCACGCCTTCGTTCCCAGAGTGGGGTAGGCAGAGCTACAGAATTACAAACATTTCTAAAAACTTGTTGATAATTCTATAACCACAATTTGCGCAATTAGGCTAAGATGTTTACCAGCGTATTAGTGACAGGTTGCAAGCCCATCGCCTAGCAGTACTACAAGCCTTTATTCCCTTAGTCGTCTCTTACAACATCCGCGGGAAGACATGGAGTGGCACTATTCTAACTCGGCAACCACACGAGGCAAATAAAGTTATTATCGGGAAATATTTTTAAATCCAAATTGACAAAATGGCTTTTGCAAAAATGTTTTTATAATATAAATGAATTTATGAATGATAGTGACCTAAATGGATACTAAGGAAATACGACCTTTTACTTTTAATAATTAATGATTGTGTTTTTACGGAATGTTATTTATGAATGCTATTATTTATTGAATTATAATTTGTATGTTTTTATTTGTAATTGATAATTGTATTTTAGATTTATATAAACATTTTAGACTAACTATTAATATTTGCACGCTTGCATGCAAGCTGAACGCAATGGATTTTTAATTATTGAACATCTGCTCTATGTTATACTGTGTTCTGGCAAATAAATATGATTTGATTTTTGATTTGATTTCATAACTATTTTATTTTTTTATCATCTAAGAGAAAGTCTCTCTTGGTTGGCTCTAATTTTTATGAGCGCGTTACCGGCGTTTGCATCTTGGCTAGGCATACTAAGGAAGGACTAAAGCTAAATGGTAAGTAGTTGTTGTCATTTCATCGGTTGTCTTACCCCCACACCAGAACACAGCAATGCGAACACCGCTGCTTGGCGGCGGTATAGGGTAAGCGATAAGAAAGCGATTCGGACGGCTAACGGTAAGATTAAATAAAACCAGACTATTTCGATATTGTCGTCTACATAAGTTTATACCCACTTAAGAAGATTGAGAACAGACGATGAAATCGCGTAGCTGTCAAAAAACAACTCAACCCCTAAAGGGGTTTGGGTAAAAGTGTTGACATTTGTAAAATTCATACATTTTCAAGGTGAGCGGCCATTCGTAAAAGTGGTAAATTATGATAGAATTATTAAAAATAAACATATTTTGTTATGTATTGTAATACTCTTAAGTGCATCGGAGCCGAGATATTTAAATATTCATACTTGGGCGTACTTTTGTACTAAAACCGCTCCGCTCCGATATTATTTAACGCCATAAATTATATATATGTGTAATTAGAGGTTCTCTAAATAACTATATAAAAATCATCCGTGGCCGCTGAAAAAAAATATGACAATATTCTTCAAACAAATTTACCCAATGCCCTTTTTGAACATGTTGTAGTTGTTATGAGAAACTGTTTGTACTTTTTTTTTTTCTTGGAAAGAAAAATGTACAGAACTATGGAGATGGAACCAGTAATGGACAAGGACCAATAACGGACACTTGGTTCTTATTTTACAGAAGATAAGGGTTATTCTATTGTTTCGCAACAATCAATTTATGACCGTATGAACTTTGAATTAAGAGTGAACTGTTCATTATTGGTGCTTGTTAGCTTAAAGTATCCAACACTGGTGCGAACACCCTAGTTTTTATAATAGTACCTATTTACAACGGTTGCTATGGAATCTCTAATCATCATTTGTCCTAATGTATCGTTTGTCCGAATTTTCGTTAATCCTAAAGACATTTCCGCTTAAATTTTAAACCTTTTTAGTTTTGTTATAATACACTCCTAACCTTACCAAACCGCAGATATAATTGGAAAACTTAAAAAGTTGCTTGACTCAGCTGAAAACCAGTTTAGGGCAAATGAAAATTCGGACAAACGATGTGTTAGGACAAACATTGCTAGGGATTCCGAGGGACACCCATTTACAACATATCAAAAATCGTAAAAATTGGACCCGGTTTAAGTGGAGTTAAACGTTATCGCTTTTTGTACGGAAATTTTGAGCTTTACAATCCTCTTATCTGTAATCAGTGATTTCAATGGGGATGTTGGCAGTACATAGTACAGATAAATTATTTTACACTGACCACGAAATAAAACCCTCCGAACACGAAAGTACCTATTAAGACTAGATTAATTTATTTTTGTGTTCTGTGTGATTTAAACTTTAGAAATTTTTAAAGAGTGTTGTATTTGACAAAACAGACTTGTGACGTTACAGGTCAATACTTCATATAAATCTACATACTACTAGCAAGCAGGCATTCCATCTTAGTCCTGATAGACAACACAGTTGTTGGGCAGTTTAAAAGATTTTTGGTTCTTCCATCAATTTATAATAGTAAGTATATGTTATTATCTTTTCGTAATGACATAATATTTACAGAATTCAACATTAATAAAATTAAAACTAAACTAAGCTACTCAAATATAATAAATGTTATTACCTAAATTACAATCGAAAATATCAAGGACACACATACTCACACTTTCGTTCCCAAAGTGGGGTAGGCAGAGCTACAGAATTACCAACAACTATAAAAACTTGTTGATAATTCAAATTAATCAATATCAAGGAAATGTTGTAAATTAAGGAAGTTATTTAAATTTCAATTAATACCGATATCAATCCCTGCTTTTTAATAGTTATTTTATAGAGAAGCTCCACGTGGAAGTTAAAATCGTGCAGTAGTCACAATTTAAACCTTACCTGACCTACATACGCAATGAATGTTCCAAACTTCGTGAAAACAATACGGCTTCAGCAAAAAATAGCTTTCGGCAAAATGAAATTCGGTAAAATGATTATCTTTATGTTTACATAGTATAAAAACAAAGTCGCTCCCGCTGTCTGTTCGCTTAGATCTTTTAAACTACTCAACAGATTTTGATGCAGTTTTCAGCAATAGATAGAGTGATTTAAGAGGAAGGTTTTGATGTATAATAAATTCTGGATTATGTACGTGTGTTACAGAAAACTCACATAAACCGAAGCGAAGCGAGGGCGGGTCGCTAGTATTATATGAAACGTTTTGTCGATAATTCAAGCGGTCTCTTTAGACTTCCTGTTTACAGTCGTATCGTATCTGTTTACAGTACTTGATAAAACCATATTGCTATTGGTATCGTATTGTTTTTAACTCGGCCGCCTTTACTGTCAAGTAAATAAGAGCTATCGTAACGTTGACAATACAATAACATGTCAAAAGGAATATGGTTGTATCGAATAGAATAGAGCCGCTGTCAAGTGGCATTATCTATGTAAAGGGACCTTATTGTCGATGGCGCTTACGCTGCACTGCGTCACGCGACGTTGTATTTATATCGGAGCATCTTTAATAATGGCGGAAGCGCCATCGACAATAAGGTCCCTTTTCATATATCACGTCACATATGAGCTTGACTTACTGAATGGATGATGATTTATAATGAGGGTGTCGGGAAAATAATTAAATTTCTAATTATTATTTTCCGAATAAAAAATTCCGAAAATTTGGATGTTTTTTGTATTAGTGTAGAAGAAAATCTTGATAATGGAACCTATCTACCTTTCCTACCGGATGGACCTTTCAAACAAATAATTAATAATAAGCGCGTAATAAGTAATAATCTTTGGTATTTAATAATTATCTTTAATAACTTTAATTAATTTATAAACAATAAAGACCAAAACGTCACTGTGAAGTTAAATGATTAATTTCCTACGGCAGTAAACATCAGTGAAGTTTTCGCAATTATTGCGCACGCTATAAACTATAAAATAAGTTGTTTGTCGGCTGTTCCTTCCTGGGTAATACTATAGTCGTGAGTAAATCATTAATAATGTGTGTCAAGAATTTTGCCATTTAATAATAAGTATTGTTTTTCGGATAATGATTGTGTTAATTAATTAATGTACTTAATTTTGCGTGACATAAGCTGAACTTATAGTTTCTAATGCAATCGCAATCTTGACTAATTAAAAAAAAATACCCCCTGTAGCATTCGGATAAAGGTTAATAAGAAGACCAATTACACGAATTAATCAAATAGTAAATGTTTTTCTATTAATTAAGAAATTAAAATGAGATTCATTATAAAATAGTAAAATTTTGAACTTATGAACAGTAAACTGCAAGCGATCTCAAATTAATTAAACGATAATTTAAATAGATACTTTAATTAACGAACTGAAAACAACAGAAAATTAAGTCAATTAAAAGGGAAAATTGCTGCACTGTTAATAATCAAGATACGGCCGATATCGAAGTGTATTATTTTGATATTCTGATTGTGATATGAAATTAAATCATTATTAACTTGCCATTATCTATATGTTGGGATTGTGTCAAGTTGTATGTCATATTTATTCATCCATACTCATAGAATCATAGAATCATAGAATCATTTATTGCTATCATGTTCATTACAATTATAAGGTGGTTAGTAAGTGGTTAGTAGTAGGTACTTGATACACTGTCAGGGCACTGCAATGTCTTAACTAGATTATAATAAATGTCCGAAAAATTATATCATTTTAGAAATTAAAAGTACTCATATTATTAACGCGAAAAACTAGCCGACTCTTACCTAACTATAACCTTTAACCTATATCACGTTTCAAAATAACACATTGTAGCTATTTCTGTTTTAAAGCTATTTCTAGCAAAGTGTATACCGCAAGGTAGTGTTCTTTACTAGAATCGTTAAAACCTTAATAATTCCTAAACTAACTAACACATATAAAAACCTATCCTAGACCGGTATCAAGGCGGCTTTCTTATGCCGGTAAATTGACGGCAAGTTCTAGGACACCCTGTATATAAAGAGGTTTTTTGTTATTTTTTCCTTATTTTAGTATTTTATGATAAGTTTCTCAATAACGAATATAAATTGTTAATACACACGATTATCCTTTACCAAGTAATTAATTTGATGAATTATTTTTACTATCTGATAATCTCTAGTTTTAATACATTGTTATCAATCGTAATTGTTTTTTTCTTTAAATGTAAAGGTAAGTGTTCAATTAGAAATTCAAACAAAAAAAATATCCAATATATCACTAAAAATTAAAAAAAATCTGATGAAAGTGAATTTTAAATAATAAACAATTACATATTTTTTAAGGTTCCGTACCTCAAAAGGAAAAAAGGAACCCGTATTGAATAATAAGACCACCAGCCAAGTCAAGACCCTTTTTCTCAGGAAAGTGTGGAGGTGTCAAGTTGAAATTAATACCAAAGTCTCAGTTCTCTCTCAGTCTCATCCCTTGGAGCTGTGAAAACATCAAACTTCTAAGTCAACGCAATCTTAAGATATGGCCGTTTTGCCGCATATTTTGACACTTGCAAGGGAATCAAGACCTATACCTAGGGTCCTGTTGTCCTAAAAACATAAAAAATTGGCAAATTTATCAAGTGTGTTTAAGCGGGCAACAATGTTTACCTACCAGCCTTTATTATTAAACGAAGTTCATTGGGATAGGAAGGTTAATTTCTGGCAAGGCAAAAAAAAATCATTTCATTTGGCCATTAAATTGATACGTTAGATTTTTTAAACAAACACATCAACGCCTTCGGAGCTTTTTAAATATTTACTTGCACAAATGCCCCGTTAGGAAAGCTTTCGACCGACACTAGAATGCGCTAGAATGTAACTAAAAATCTAATGAATCCAATATAAATACGTTGTACTTATCTATATCCCAAAAACCTAGTTCATACCGAAGCCTAGGTGTTCTTCTATATCAATAAATAAAATTGAAGTATTTTTTTCATTTTAACAAAAATATTCCGGGAAAGGAAAACATACAGACATAGTTTTTCAAAATCGTAAAAATCGGACTAGGTTTAAGGGGAGAGAAACGTTATCGGATTTTTTATGGAAATTTTTAGCTTCACAATCCTCTTAAGAAAGCTTGCGTGTGTGTGTGTGTGCGTGTGTGTGTGTGTGTGTGTGTGTGCGTGTGTGTGTGTGTGTGTTTGTGTTTGTGTGTTTGTGTGTGTGTGTGTGTGTGTGTGTGTGTGTGTGTGTGTGTGTGTGTGCGTGCGTGCGTGCGTGCGTGCGTGCGTGCGTGCGTGTGTGTGTGTGTGTGTGTGTGTGTGTATGTGCGTTAGTTACTCCTTCACACTGCAACGGACCGATGGATTTGTGTGTGATATGGTGATTAACACAGGCTAATATTTTTCATCCCGGAAAAGGAGGGTGGGCAAATTGGCCTATATGACCGATAAGGACGGAGGAAGGAAGCGATATGTCACCGGGTAGGTAATTCTAAGTTGTAAAACTATTACTATGGCAGGTAGTTCGAAATCTTTGTGTGAAATAAGTTATCGCCATAGTAATTATGATAAAGTCGTCTATGTAGGCGTCTCGATGTTCCAGATTTAAAAAAAAACTCTCAGTTATTTGAGGTCTCCCGCTACACAAAATCGTTGTAGAATTAAAAAGGACATCCGATGATGTAGTGCTTATTGTTATTGGTTTCTGGGCCAGCGTTCATACATTTTTGCCCATTCTCCTTTAAAAGTTTTTTTAGGGATACCGATGATCTAAATCTTAGCCGCGGGCAAAAGCAAGTTAAAAAAAGGGATGTAGAGCGATGGCGAGTCGCTATTGATAGATAAGTACTTTATATTTAATAGGTTTCAAATCCAAACGATATCGTTATCGTAAGCGATATAGCTAGACGACATTATAAAAAGTAAGATACCGAATATTCGACACAATTGATTGTGATAGTAATAGAGATAGCGCTATCTCACTCTAATTAAGCATTAAAATGTTAATTGCCCTATCTAAATAAGTGCCTACAATTGATAAGAATCGTGATAACATTCGGATTATGTATGGCGTTATTTTGGGTAAAAAAAAAAGTTCATGCATGATATAAGGAACTATAACCGGATACGTGCAAGTATGTATGGCCACAGATTAAATAAGAGTGGTATGACTAGCGCCGTGAGGGTTTTGAACAAACTTAATTATGTATGAGTTGGTTATATACATTGAAAATTTGTTTACACAAAATTTTAAAATGCCAAAGGGGTTTGGGTAAAAGTGTTGTCATTTGTAAAAGTCATACATTTTCAAAGTGAGCGACCATTCGTAAAAATGGTAAATTATGATAGAATTATTCAAAAATAAACGTATTTTGTTATGTAATGTAACACTCTTAAATGCATCGGAGCCGAGATATTTAAATATTTATACCGGAGGCTCGTTTTACGAAGCTACAAGTTACAAATTACAAGCGGAAGTTTCTTTCTAACTCCTTTTGCTAAAAAAGGAGTTCCGCTTGTAATTTGTAGCTTCGTGAAACGGGCCTCTGGGCGTACTTTTAGAATCAAAACTGAATACTTAAATATTTAATATCTCCGCTCCGATATTATTTAACGCCATAAATTATTTATATCTAGGTGTATTTAGAGGTCCTCTAAATAACTACGTGAAATCACCCGTGGCCGCTGAAAGTCAATTTTCTTCATACAAATTTACCCAATGCCCTTTCGCCGAAGAAGATTTTTGAAATTATTTAGTTTGAAAATTGCCTGTATTCCGATACACTTATCAATAGTTTAGCCCATCTCGCTTTAACATCGTAATCGCACTGGGATGTGATTCTCTCAAGAACGACGGACGGACGGACGAACGAGTGATTGTCCAAGCGGCGAGTTTAAGTAGTCCCGTCAGAGTGAACAAAACACATTTTAGAGCGTGTGTTCAATTTGGCAGCATGACTTCTCGAACGTATAAGGCTGCCTAATTGACAATGCACGCGCTAAAATGTGTTTTGTTCGCTCGGACGGGACTACTTAAACTCGCCGCTTCGATTCGCTCGTCCGTCCGACCGACCGCCGTTTTTTGAGAGAATAACATCCCTGTTGACGCTATGACATTAACAGTATCTTTATCTCTACATAGTAAAACAAAGTCGCTTCCCGCCGTCAGTCCCTCTGTATGTACAATTAGCTTAGATCTTTTAAATTACTTAACGGATTTTGATGAGGTTTTCATCAATAAGTTATTCAAGATAAAGTTTTTCATGTATAATTCTGGTGTATTTACGGGTGTAACCGAAAACTCACATAAATTGAAGCGAAGCGAGGGCGGGTCGTTAGTCATCTACAAAAGCTAGGTAGGTAGCTTTTATAGTAAAACAAAATAAACTGTGTAAACGATGTTATTACTATTCCTATAATACGCAACAAATAAGTTTACCATTGTTTTACTGCTGTGAATATTATCAATATTCAGAAATTTCATGATCGTACTATGACTCAGTATGACTTATCTGCCTAACTAGGCAAAGTAAAACTACTAATACTATAAGTAACAGAACACCTACACGATTATGATAACTTTACGTTTAATAGTCTATTTATCTTTACTATCGTCATAAACTTAACTAGATAGGAAGTTCTCGATTATACGCAATATCGATTTAGCCACGCGGCTCGACACAACCTTAATCGATAGTGATTGCCACGTACAAAGTCACGGAAGTCCTGTGCGACGTGTGTGGGCCCTTTGATATACCTATCGGCTGAGTTAAATGCAATAAATCAACGACATCCATCCTACCACCAACCTTAAACCAATTAAAATAAAGCTCCGAGTCGCGCGCCTGTATTTTCCTAGCAGCATAATTAAATTGGTTATGATTTAATTTAAATAGAGAACGTCGGAAGTGGCCGGCTTGTTCGCAAATCCAATATGGCGGTTTGACATTTGACAAGCCGCGTTTGATGGCGTTGATTGTTACATTTCCGCGCAGTTTTTTGAAGTTTGTCTTTGATTTTTTAAATGCGCTTTTTTATGGTGTAACAAAACGTTTATTAGGTCGTGTTTTGAAATAGATGAGCTTGTTGTTTAGCTTATTTAAAGAAATCAGATAGTTAAGGGGTAGACAGATTTATTTTTATTATGTTCGAAAACATCTTTCGTTAACTTACTAGAATTATGTACCTATACACTTGTTTGTTTTTATTATTAATTTGGTTACTATAAAATGCATGTGTTCTTTTATCATTTTACGTGTTAGGTAAAGGTTATGTAGATATACAGCCTCTGTGTCTTCTGTGATTGCCGGCCATTTTTGATGTCATGTATTCCATATTAGATATACGATATACTCATATAGAATGGAACACAATCATAATTTTATTTTGGTTAGAGCCATAAAAAAAGTTGTTTTTTATCTTTGTGAGAAAGCTTTACGTCAAAACATAAGCCGTTGACGAAATTTATCTTTTATGTTGCAACCAGTTGCAACTTTCACTTTAAAACGTTTTGACTTTCGAATTGATTGCCAAAACCCGCGCTTACAATACAATTATTTATAGACCCGGGGTACTGTCGGTAACTCTACATGATCGAGTAATGTCAGACCGTAGTCACTTTAGAGAGACCGATAAAAATGTTACTAAAGTAGTTAAGAAAGACAAAAAGTTGGTCGGTATGGGAAACCTGGCAGGTTGTTTACATAGTAATAAAATGCATAAGATTCTTAACAGTATTGAACTTTGTCCATACGAATTCCGACGAGTATGGCTAGAAAAATGTAGTCTGCCGCGCTCTGACTTGGCAGTTAAGTCACTACAACTGATTTTATTCCACTAAGAAGCAATTTACAATACAACAGGGGTGTGATTCTCTCACTCAACAACGACGGACGGACGGACGAACGAGTGATTGTCCAAGCGGCGAGTTTAAGTAGTCCGGTCAGAGTGAACAAAACACATTTTAGCGCGAGTATTCAATTTGGCAGCATGGCTTCTCGAACGTAGGTATAAGGCTGCCTAATTGAGAATGCACGCGTTAAGATGTGTTTTGTTCGCTCGGACGGGACTACTTAAACTCGTCGCTGCGCTTTCGCTCGTTCTTTCGACTGACCGTCGTTTTTAAGAGAATAACCCAATGATACAAACCAGAGGGCGCCCTCGTCTTCGTCCGCGAAAATACCTTCTTACACCTAGGATATCTAAGAAATATTCCCTCCAAATTTCAAGTACCTAGGACCAGCGGCTTCGGCTGTGCGTTGATCGATCAGCAGGTCAGATTCCTCTTTTATACAACGTGTTATAAAAATAGCCAAAAGAAAGGAATTATAAAAACAATGTCGGTCTTAGTAAGCTCATTGTCATACAAGTTCTATGACTGAGATGACAGCTTCCTAGGATTTGATTAGGAGCCATTGAGTGTCAGAAATGGCAATCTGTAGACTTCCGCAGCCATACTCATCCACTTCTTGCCATCCACCGCCACGCTCATTCCACCTAGTCTGAGCACGTCCTATAATGTGTTTGCCGATCCGCAGTTTCCACTCAACAACACGGTAACTCCATCGGTCAGGTCGGTGGTATCATATTAATTAACCGACATTATATTTGTAAAGTAATAATTTTCTGATTTAATTGTACTAAATAACATCTTGAACATTTGTAAACTATTGTTCACCGGAAACCGGTTGAATGTGAAGCGCTGCTCTTGCCTTATTTAATAGCATCATATTGTAACTACACTCACAATAAAGACTTCTATTTTTATTTCTAAAAGTTTACAGTTCTGCTAAATGGCCGGGCTAATTCGATGAGCTACGTCAATGACTAGACGTAGAATTCATTTATCGTTATCCCTTCACAATTATCGAGTTTTCTGGGATGAGAAGTATCCTTGAGCCTTCATTAGCTCAAGTTATCTGCGTATAAAATTTCAGGTAATCTATCATTTCATCGAACGCTATTTTCTGCTGAAACCATCATGTTTTCAGGATATCTTGAACATTAACTACGTAGGTAAGGTTAGAATTTCGACTACCAAAAATAAACTCATGGGGCTAGAAATGCCGTTCCATGAAATGAAAATTCTGCGTAATGATACTTTCGTTGAAAGATGTTTCGATTAAATAATACATACATATACATATACACTCATGCCTTCATTACCAAAGTGGGGTAGGCAGAGCTACAGAATTACCAACAACTCTAAACATTTGTTGTTAATTCCGTAACCACATTTTGCACAATCAGGCTAAGATGTTTTTACCAGTGTATTAGTGACAGGTTTCAAGCCTATCGCCTAACAATACTACAAGCCTTCATTCCCTTAGTCGCCTCTTACGACTTCCACGGGACGACATGGAGTGGCACTATTCTAACCCGGCGACAACACGGCACGATTAAATAATAGATACTAAAAATTTCATTAAGGTTTTAGCAATAAGAAAGAACAGACAACTTACGCATTTATAATATTGTTAGAGATGGCAGTGTGCAATTCTCTGATCATTAATTTCTTCACTATTAATTAATTACATTGCACAATAAAATAATTACAGTAAGCCTTCGAGATGTCTCAGCATAATACGTTTGGCGTAATCGAGGATAGATTTTAGCCATATTGCAGTTTCGATTGACGTCACAACTCACCTCAATATTGTAGGCACGTTGGTTATGATTGTAAGGTGTTTAACAAGATGTAAACAATTGTTTTTGTGCTCATAATTACTTATAGTAACCTTTGCCCGGCGCCGAATTCTTCGGTTGCGTAGACGTTGATAGTCTAGGAAACTATCAAAGGTTGATTTAATTCTTACATCTAATAACTTAGTTAATAATTCTGTAGGACTTTTTGGGAACCTATTTATTTCAAGAAAAAATTATAGGGCACCAATCGTTTTCCTCGATTTCGTCCGCAATCTTTTCGGGATATAAAAAATTGACCGAATCCATTTCAATGTTGGAAAAGTCAGTCTCTTCCCTAAAAGGTCTTGTAAAAACAATCTGTTCTTTTATCACACAATTTGTACGTCGAGATTTTTTGTTTGTGTGTTAGACCATAATAATGGCATGAAAAAGTTAACGTAGAAAATGATCTCTGGTTTTTATTCGTGCGGCGCCTTCCATTTGAATAGTCATTTAAACTAATTGAAATAAGTAGCAACATTAATAACATAAGCTATGAAGTAACTAGGTGAGTCGATACAGCGGGGGTCCGATGAAAAATCGATGGTGAAGAAGATCGATCCGGATCGATTAACTTTCTACTAATCGACCGATTTATCAATTGTTACATTTGTAACGCAACTATTTGTTTTGAGCTACTAGTTTGGCTGGCTTCTTATAATTTAAGAAGAGTTATGTGCATATTGAGTTCGCATACGTTTTTATAAGGAAATAAAAAGTTAAGTCCATATAGTATTTTTGTAGTGATGCCTCCAGAATAGAAGTTGGTGCATGAATTGTGCAATTTCTGTGATTTAGGATAAAGGTTGTTTGTGCTTAATTTTACAAAAAAAAAATGAATAAATGTTTGTAGAAAATGTAGAAATATTATAAATGAAAAAAAAACGGGTGTACAAGCCTGCTGTAGTTTCTTAGAAAGTAAAAGTAAACGTTTGATGTACTTAGTAGATAAGGGTAACATATAATTTTATCGAATTTAACTTCATACATTGTATCATTTCATCGAAAGTTATTTTCTCCTGAAATTATACGGTTTTCAGGATATCTGTCAAAAAAGACCTACCAAAAAATTAACTCATGCGACGTGAAATGCTTTTCGATGAAATGAAAGTTCTGCGTAATACTTTCGTTGAAAGGTGTTTCGAAAACATTATAGGTAAATAAGAATTAGCAAAAAATAATCTATTTCGACAACATCATATACATTTCACACGCTGTATTATTAATGCATGTTATTATTTTCTCCCATTGTGTTCGCGTTCGGATTTGGATTTGGGTTTGTAACTTGTGCAATAATGCCTTGTTAGTCTTGTTACGCGACTGCCCATAAAAAGGAGTGTAATGTTTTCATGTGTTGTGTTTGCCTCGTGTGGTTGCCGAGTTAGAATAGTGCCACTCCATGTTTTCCCGTGGATGTCGTAAGAGACGACTAAGGGAATAAAGGCTTGTAGTACTGTTAGGCGATGGGCTTGCAACCTGTCACTAATACGCTGGTAAACATCTTAGCTTAATTGTGCAAATTGTGGATATAGAATTATCAACAAGTTTTTAGAGATGTTTGTAATTCTGTAGCTCTGCCTACCCCACTCTGGGAACGAAGGCGTGAGATTATGTATGTATGTATGTTTTCAGGGTTCATATAATTATGTATGTATGTGCGATTCTTTATTCTACCATAACTTCTAAAAGCCTGAGCCGATTTAGATGTGAATGGTATCGTTAGAATCCTTTCACCATCCCGGGTGACATAGGATACCTAAACTGTTAAAATTGAAATAACGACAATGGCAAAATGACAATTATTAACATAGGTGGGTATCGATGACAGTATAAACAATGCAGTCGGCGTTTTAAAGCTTGCTTTTCATTTATTTCAATGCGGTTTTTGTTTGTTTACACCATCATGTCAGTTTTTCATAAAACTTTGAACTTAAAGTAGTTCTCAGTAACTACAGCTGTCAGCTACCATATTTACTAAGTTATATATTAAGTAGCTCTTTCATTATTCAATTATTACCGATGTTTACGACTCTAGTTATGAAATTTGGAGCTATCTTATGTAATGTTTGGATGAACGTGCCTAATTTATTGATCTAGCGTTAACTAATAACGAAATCTTTTAACGATTGCGTAGGAAATAAGATTAAATCGATTGTGTTATGAAAGCTTCGGTCTTGTTTAGTAAAGCTCTCGAAGGTTGCAGATATGTTATTTTTAAATAATTAAATTTTACTTTTAAAGTAATGGATGTAAAAAAAACTGTATTACACTAATAAATGTTAGAAAAAAAGGCTTATTTTTTTTTTTTACAAAAACGAACTCATCCTTAAGGGTTTCTATTTTACAGACTGGGTTAAACCATATTGCCTTTGACGTATTGGGGTCCTAGTGAAAAAGGGTATAAGTCTTCTCAAGATCAAGTGAAAAAGGGTTTAAGTCTAGTATACTCCGTTCATGTATATACCCTTTATTATTACGAGTTAAGTCGACTTGTACCCTTTTTTCACTAGGACCCCTGTATTGTTTTTAAGTTAGCCAATGCTTTACTGTCAAGTAAATATGAGCTATCAAAACGTTGACAATACGGAAACAAGTCATAAACAATAAGGTGTTTTCGTGTAGAATCTCAGCCCAGAGGGCCCTGCCGAAATGCATTGCGCTAACTAACGTTTCTATTCGTTTCGTTTTTAAACCAATCGCGTCACTGGTAGATCACGTGACTTTTCGTATCACGTCATCTACCAGTGACGCGATTGGTTTAAAAACGAATCGAATAGAAACGCTACTTAGCGCAATGCATCTTGGCAGGGCCCTCTGGTCGGCTTAAGAGCATTGTGTGTTTTTTTTATCCATGAGTACAAATGTAACTCCGGGCTAGATCTGAACACAGACCTAGTTTTTATCTATAACATATTCAAATATTGTAAAAATCGTACTAGGAACTCCATGAAACAATTCATGGAAATTTGCAGCCTCACAATTTTCCAAAGTTCTCAGGTCACTCAACTAGATTGCCGTGTATGAAGTACTTACTTAACTCTTTGTTTTTAAATCTCACGACTAAAATTCTAAAAACTGCAAACTGTAAATTTAGTTTTCCAAAGTTTAATAAGTATACAAAATTACTATCACTACATAGTATGAAACAAAGTCGCTTCCGGCTGTCTGTCTGTCCCTATGTATGCTTAGATCTTTAAAACTACTCAACGGATTTTGATGCGATTTTTTTAATAGATGTAGTGAAAAGAGAGAGGTTTTAATATAAATATTTTTTGAATTGTGTACGGGTATTACAGAAAACTGGCATAAACCGAAGCGAAGCGAGGGCGGGTCACTAGTAATACATATAATATTTGCAAAACATGACACGTTTTATTGTTTAGTTGTAAATAATGAACAACTAAACAATAAAACGTGTCATGGTTTGCAAATATTACCCGTTTTATTATTTATTAGCGACCCGCCCTCGCTTCGCTTCGGTTCATGTGACATAATTCAGAATGTGTATGTATTATGCATAAAAACCGGGTCCATATTGGCTCACCTAATTATTTTTACTCATAACGACTCATAAGTCCTAATTATCGCAACTCCTAACGTATTTATTTCAGCAACTGTTACATTTTCAGGATTTTTATAAATCAAACCTAACCTAACCTAGTCTTATCTACACATTGAATATTTCAGAACTTCTGAAAAGTTTACGGTTCCAGCGGTATAAAAAATTCATTTTCGGAGTTCCGATAATAGGAGTTGCAATTTTAGTTGAACTTTGGCGCTCCCATAAAAACCTTCCTCTTGAATCACTTTGACTTTTGATAAAAAACAAATTTAAACTCGTTGCGTAGATTGAAAGATCTGAGCGAACATACAGACAGACAGACGGCGGCGGCGGGAAGCGACTTTGTTTTAATTTATACTAGTGACCCGCCCTCGCTTCGCTTCGGTTTATGCCAGTTTTCTGTAATACCCGTACATAATCCAAAACTCATTACATTATACATATAAACCTTCCTCTTGAATCACACTATCTATTAAAAAAAATCGCATCAAAATCCGTTGCGTAGTTTTAAAGATCTAAGCATACATAGGGACAGACAGACGGCGGGAAGCGACTTTGTTTTATAACGGGTCTATATTGACTGATATAATTATTTTTAATCATAATGAGCTTTAAGTCATAATCATCGCAATTTTTTTTTAAAGAAACTGTTACTTTTTCAGGATTATTATAAATCAAACCTAACCTAACCTAGCCTTGTCTACACGTTAGATATTTCAGAACTTCTGAAAAGTTACAGTTTCAGCGATATAAAAAATTATGACTATCAAAAATTATGTCAACAATTACATTATGACCAATAAAATTATGGGAAACAAAGGGCTCCCTTTTATAATATGTAGTGATGTACCTAGTGACTATGTAAGTCATAATAAATGAAGTTCGATTTGTACCGTGGGAATGACCTCAGTTGAAATATAGTCGGTATGCTTTTAATATTTAATCATCTAATAATAGTTAGTGCATGTGTCGGAATAATCCAACCCTTTAAAGTAAACCTTCAGTCATGAAAAAAGAGTTTAAAATTCAAGTGATTTTAATGTTGAATAACGTTTTTAAGTACGGACATAAGTAAAGTATTAAATTGTTTCAATTTTTTTTATTACATTTGACTACACAGTACAAAAAGTACAAACAGCGGTGAAAATTATACTTAGACTACCGCCAAACAGCAGAGTTCACATTGCTGTGTTCCGGTGTCAGGAAATTGGAACCCCTTAACGCATATTTTTTTTTCATCACACTTGCTCGTAAATATTGTCCTAACATGCTAGAAAAATCGACCGCAAATACAAAATAATACCCGCGGGCCTTTTTTTTACCATTACGCCCTGTCGTGTTTTTTTTTAAATTATACGTAGACTCAAACTATCATAATACGCCAGGACCCCAATTCTTGTGTCATTCGATATGAAGTTTCATTCGAGATGAAATGTCAGTTGCATACAATTTTCAAAAAATCTCGCATATAAACTATTGATCTCGACTGTCACTAGAATCGGACTCCTGACCACGTTTAACATTATCTGTGGTAAATCATAGACAATGATGTAGTCTGCCGCAAATTTATAAATACTGATTATAAACTGTGTGATTCCAAAATAATAATTAAAAGGGTGTCTTTGTGCACATATTAAAATTTATATATCAATAAAAACATGTCGTCATCAGAAGAAATGGATAATGCGACTCCGCCGGACATCGCCAACGCGGCTAAAATTATTAGTGAGAATCGTAAGTTAAAAATATGATCTTTTTTCTCATTTTATTTCAATTCCTCGCAATTGTGATGAAAAACATTGTATGTTACACGGGTGGTAAAGGAAATACAAAGCTCGAGTCATTAAAGCCCTCAGCCTTCGGCTTCGGGCTTCTAACAGACTCTCGTTTGTAATTCTGCCTTTACCACCCTTAATACACAATGTACTATTACGCATAATGTATTAGCATAACACCTTTTTAGGCTGACATTGCAGAATTTAATAAACGTCTATAGTGTAGATTAGGTTAGTTTTTATAATAATAGGGAATATGCATGTTTTTTTACAGCTTCAATAAAAGCTGATCCATGTAACAAACAGGTGAGAAAAATCATTTTTTGAATAGCTATAAAAATAGCCAAGATATAAGCCAAAAAAGATTAGTTCCTATCTCTTTCTAGCAAAACAAAATTTTACGTGGATTTTATATGCCCGAACTGCACAATGACGTCACCGGTGCACCTCGGATCTCTCTGTCTAATTAGCAGGTTAAAATGCTTGTATCATCCGTATTTCTTGACCGATTTTAATTTTAATTTCACTTTTGGTGATCTCTGTTACGGTATTTTCATATTTTATTGATTGCAATGCGATTTAAAAAAAAACCATGCATATTCCCTATTAAAATAAAACCCTTTGTTTGTAAAAACCGTTTTCGAACAAACGATTTACAAGTAAAAATCATTATGGATTCCGATATAGGTAGACCCGAGGAAATTACTTTCAATCAGGTATTGGAGTCTTGAGATTGGAGTCTTAAGAACGTCAATGTCTACGAGTCTCAGATCTCACTTACCATTTGGCGGCTAAGGGCTTTATTTATTCTACTCTAATTAATTTTAATTAATATTTATTCTACTCTATTCTAATTGTCAACGTAACAATAGCTCTTATTCACTTGACAATAATGGCGGCCTTCGTATGAAATAATTCTAATACAGGTGTTAAAGCCCACGATCCCCTTCCGATCGATATATCTTGTATATCTACGCGATTGTATAACGTATGCCTATATCGTTATGATAGACGTTCTTGTGTGTACATACATACACTTGTAGCGTAGCGTTGATACAGCGTGTTCTGTTCTGCCAACGAGCTTTGTTTCAATTAAGGGATGATAGGGTTGCCTGTGTTTTATTTTTACATCCGTTTTTATTGTTCAACGATTATAAAACGATAAGTACGAAGCTAGAACACCTTTTTTTCATATTACTCTCCACATAAAAGTAAATTTCTACGTTTGCATATATTACGAAAAGCCTCAATGCAACCGCTAATGTTGTTTAATATCGATTTAACGCACTCGCTGCACCTGTGGTAGTGTTAACTGGTCCACCCGCTCTCTGTGACGTGGGTACGAATTCCGCCAGCAGCAAAATTCGTGTTATAAACATGAACTTTTGTATCAAAGTAATGGATGTTTCATATTTAAGTATTTAATAATACAACTATCAGGAAACGTATACTTATCCTAGTTTAGAACTTGATAAATGTATGTTTCTACCGTGTTCAAGATTTTATTGTAAATCCACCTCTTATTTGTTACAAAGACAGCTTCAATTGTCCAACTTAGATCAATTTACCACCGCACAGCACGCCAATTAAAAACGGCAACCAATTCAACGGCTCATAACAATAAACATCTCAAATTATAACGCATAACGATAACTGACACCTCATTGGCGCATCGATATCCAAACGTAACATAAATAACCTCTAACTGAGAGCACAACCCTAATATCACTTCGCAATAAAAATCAATCAGCCTGTACCGATGGGAGTAGCTCACACCAATTTAAAAGAATACTTTCAGAGTAAATTCAACCTAAAACTGAAGTTATTAAAGTGCAAAATCATTTGTATGGTTATGTTTAAGTTGTGTGCGTAAGTACAGTTAAGTCGACAAGATGAGTTGCTGTTGGCACAAGATACAGCACGGTTCTATTGAAGCGTTTCGAGCGCGATTGTACTTGGCATTGTTCGTTTACAGGTTTGAATGGGCGCTTTATTTTTAGGGTTGCGCGTGAGGTTTATTAATGGATATTAATTAATTACAATCTACGGTGATTTATTAGATAGAAAGTGCAATGATTTGGTGGGTTTAAATCGTTTATTTAAAAGGAATACATTGCTATATAGCAACAAAAAGGTTTAATATCGTGGTTTTTAAAAGTAAACAACTCTTGTTTGCATTTTCCGGTCAGTAATAATTCTGCCACCTCATGATGGGCTGAATGAAACTTGAGGTTTTGTTGGAAGTTCGCCTTTGTGTCTGTTTATTATTGATTTTGTTATTTTTGTGTTTGTACTTTATTAAGTGTTTTGAGTACGAATATTCCTTAATTGGTTAGCAATTATATCTAATAAATGAATGTTTAATTTTGAAATCAATTGTTCAAGTTTTTGTACACTTCACTAACGGTCTCGGTAGCTACATATAGACAACTTTTTTGGTAGCTGAAGTTACCGTCTGCAATTAATTGGATATAGTAAAGCAATATTTTTACTTTTTTAGTTTGATCTTATTTAATTTATTTAAATCGCTTATGCCATTTCTGACAAAAAATACTCTTTTCTGAAATTCCTTAATTGTGTAGGTATACTTTAAAATCTCACAACAAAAATAGTTCCCAAATTCCCTATCAAATTAGATTGTTTATCCTAAAACCCAATTAATAGCCCACAAAACTGTTGACGCCATTTTGTTTACCACAATTAGCCGGTTAAGTGCGTTCTTAAATCAATCACTCTCAATACGCTCTGTTACAGGAAACATCAAAGCAGCTTCAAACGAACCTATTAAAAGCTAATTCAATCATAAAAACAAACATGACACACATCCGGACATAGAAAGAGCACACATGAGCGAGGAGAACGAGACCGACAACATGCATGTCGTCCATCCCAACGTGCTCGAGCAGACAGACAGCCGACTCATAGAAGCACACAACTACGATTATTGCATAGACAGCGAAATAGATGTGGAATTAGTTATAAACGATGAATCTCGCGAAGATAATACTCAAAGCATAGATGTAGTTACTGAGGATAAGAAAGAATTCGAGCTTTCTTGGCATCCGCATGTATATGGGAAGCCGCCGAAAAAGCCGACGCCGCATTCTATAGAGTATATCCTAGGTATTAATGATAAGAAGAGTCCATTGATTAACGTAAAGAGGTTCGAGGTGAAGAAGACGTATATGTTTAAGACGGCGGAGGTGCAGACGGAGAGAGTGAATAAGAATAAGCTGCAGGAACAGCTGCTGCAGAGAGTGAGGACGAGTGAGAGTGAAAAGGAAGAGCCGCTGAATCTCTCTGTGCCTAAGAGGGAGTGGGATGAAGAAAAGAGTGGGAAAGGTGAGTTTAGATTTAATAAGGCATATACAGGTTGTATCGAAATCTCATAATCTGTTTTAGTTTTATTTTGCCAGGGGTTATATTGTATTCTACCCGGTATTACCATAGTACTTTTGACATGCCGTGTTGTCAACGTTATGATAGCTCTTATTTACTTGACTGTAAGGGCGGCCTAGTTAGTAACAATACGATAACATGTCAAAAGCAATATGGTTTAACGATTAGAATAGAGCTCCAGAGCCTGTATGTTATACGTTTAATATGTATATCTATCGTATGGTTCAAGGTAGGCAAACATTCGTGTGCGCTGTTGTTGTCATGTGACATTTAATGTCAGATGCGATTGTCCTATGCTACACACACGTATTGCAAACTATAATGTCTAAAGGAGAAAGGGCAGAAATGTATGAACACTGGCCTAGAAACCAATAACAATAAGCAATATCACCGGATATCCTTCATAATTCTACAACGATTTTGTGTAGCGAGAAATCTCAAATAACTGTGAGAGATATTTAAAAAATCTGGAACATCGGGACGCCTACATAGCGGACGTTAGCATAATCACTTTGAAACACCGCTGTCTTTGCATGGCGATAACTTTTTTCACCCAAAGATTTTGAACTACCTGCTATAGTAATAGTTTTACAACGTAGAATTACCTATCCGGTGACATACCGCTTGTCCTCATTGGTCATTTTTTTTATTTTTTATTTATTTATTGAAGGAAAACAAACAGCACAAAATAATACATGTATAGATAATACATTATAAAATATACATAGGCCAAAGAAGTTTCCACCACTGGTTTAAATTACATTTGATGCTCAAAAAGGAGTAACCTTATATCCTACAGTAACAATGATACTGGATAACCATTAACAAAATTATACACTTATAATCGTATTCTATTTTCACTTATTCCTATTCTACCTAATCTTTTAAACTAAATGTATTTTAAGTAATCTATATACTATTAAACACTTCTTTTTTTAAATCTACTATACGTTATATACGTCATATAGGCCAAATAGCCCACCCTCCTTACACATAAACTTGTTACCTATGAAAGTTAAATTTTTCATCGTTAATTTATAAACCTAAAACCTCCTTTTTAGCCATCCCAGCCCTTTCTCTTTTTGAATTTATTCCCGCGTTCATTTAAAAAGATTTCAAAATACTCACTTAGAAATAATTCTAGGAAAAATGTTTAACAGCCAATTATTCTTCCTTCCTTGATACCGCTTTCAGGGAAAAGCCGCCGTGGAAATGGATTCTTGATATAGGGGGATTTATTTTTATTTTTATAGCTTGTTATAAAAGAGTTGGTTAGTTTTACTTAACTTCAATCAGGTATGGCGGTACTAGACAAGATATATATCGCTAACGTAAACAGTTTTCGAAAAGTGTCAAAATCGGTCCGGTATCTTACGTCAATCCTATACATTTTCGATGACGGTAACCACAAAATACTAAAAACAGTGGAAGTGCCATGAGCTTCGCTTAGTATCAGACCTGTTGTCGCCAATACTCAGACTATCACAAAAACAACACGCCACCATGGAAAATGTTTTTGGTGCGGCTATCGTTTTTACATTCTAAAATAGCACAATAAGGCATGCTTCTGGATTTATCCTATTTTAGAAATATTATTCGCACAACTTTCACGCACAAGCGATCGCCGCAAACTAAGGTAGGTTGCGGGAACTCCGCTTAACCATGCCACACATGACACGCTTACATCACACTTCTACTGTTTTTTCTGTTCTGTGGCGGTAACGTTCGCAGCATGCGTCTTGTCACAGTGGTGTATTTTCTCTCGCTTTTAAGAGGATTGTAAAAAATGTACATACAAATGTGATAACCTTTCTCTCCCTTTAAATACAGTCCGAATTTTACGATTGTTTAATCTGTTGTAGATATTATGAAAACCTAGATGTACGTTTAAAAAAATACAAACGGAAACGTACAAACCTAGTTTCTGATAACAACTACAAAATATTCAAAATTCGTGGAAATCGGACTTTATTTAGGGAGTGAGAAACGATGTCGCCTGAATTTAAATTTGTAATGAAAATTTTTGACAGCTAGAAAGGTACGCGATTTAAACACCGCTTCTCAATCCTCTTAAATTCATTAGTGAAGTCTTGATCGGCTAACTAAAGTTGCCCGTGCGCTCGTAGTTGGGTAGTTCTACTAGCGTTCCAACCGCTATCACTTTTCTGGTCGCATTATTCACCATTTCCCTGTTGGATCGGATTACCATTTTGAGTTGTTTTGAAGAATGCCTGGACTCCTAGAAAATATACCGAAAATAGTAATCCGAACCTACAGGGAAATGGTGAATAATGCGACCAGGAAAGTGATAGCGGTTGAAACGCTAGTAAAACTACCCAGTTACATATTAAGGCAGAGTTGGTACCTACCTTTATGAGCAGAGTTGCTTTGTCGTAGAATCCTGCGACCAAGTTAAAATTACACGTGCTGAAATGCTAAAAATGATGTGACGGGACCACTACGGCTCCACATTCGAAGACAATGTGAAAAGTCACTTGTTATAAATTTGATATAAAATAATCTTAAAGTCAACATTGCCAGTTAGTTACGAAACTCTTAATAGTATTTGTAGAATCATGCATATTGCATTTTAGCTTAAAGTGCTAAACTAAATAGAGATCCAATATCCATCGCCTCCTAATGTTTATCTTGCATTGAATTAATATCAAGAGCCACTCTAACCGCTATTAACCTTTCAAGAATCACTCGCTGTACCTACTTAATCAATCAGTATTAATGCGCCTGATATATCGTCATTCTAAATCGGACTCCCATTTATATCGTTACGTTTTAATAGAACCCCCTATATACCCCGTCGTTTATCGGCAGAAAACAATGTAGCGTTAGAAATTGAGTCTTATTACGTGCTAATTATGTCTTAAAGGTGCTTTCTCAAGTGCAAATGTTATTTTGTGAGCTGTAATTTGAACGTGGAACGTCCAAGCAATAAGCTATTGGCCAGCGCAGCTGTGGCGTCCCCGTCAGGGTTGCCAACTTATTTTTAGAAGTAAATTTGTTCGGATTAATGGCAGTTGAGATGTTAATATGGGTTTATTGTCGCAATTCGAAAATGGAACGTTTATTGCGATGCTTTTTTTTTACAAATGCCAATGGACTTGGAGTTTCTTTTTATTACTGTTTTATTATTCGGATACGTACTTAAGCTATGGAATGTTAAGATTAATAGTTTTGTATTTTATGCACGCATCGGGAGATTGGTTTTAATGGTGGCGACGGTTAATAAAGTTTGTTGGATGTAATTGAAAAACACTTTGCGTACGAGTGTTTTACTGTTTATATTGGAGGGAGGAACCGTAAATATTTGTATTGAATGAATATTGATGGAACTATAAATGAATGGGCAGAGCTAAAAGAATTTGTAGATACACGGTATAAATTGTTGTAAATATACGAAAAATGGTTGAGATTACAGATTTTTATTTATTCAATCATGAACACTGAAAATGAATAAGAGAATTTACGATAAAGGGACCTTATGTACTTACCAGTGTCTTTTAAAGACGTGATTATACGAGATGTAACTGTGTGAAGCAGAGATTTTGTAAAACAGTCGTCGATTGACACACACTCATCAGACCAATTTAGGTAGACCTTTACTTGTATGTCGTCGAAATGTACTGACCCATTATCCCGAGACGCGCACGGGTCAAGTTAGGCTAGTCTTGCTCGATCGGCCGACCGTGCTTGCGTACTTAGACAAGCTACCTTGTGCGAATCGCTTCCACAAACTAACATAGTTAAAGCACTCGGGTGTTTCATGCAATAAACGGTACATTAAACGCGACGCGTTTGACACACTTTATTGTTACATCAGATATTTACTGCCGTTTTCGCTGCATTCACCATGTAAAAATATTTTGGTAATTCGATTATCTGATGTGTGTCAGACGCATCGCATTTAACGTAGCGTTTATCCAAACAAATATACTTAAGTATGCAAGTTACAAAATGTTCATATTAATTTACTTTTAATTACTGACAGTCAATACAAAATTACCTTGACCTTATCATTTTTTTAAATGTTATTTTGAAGTTTGAGTAAAAAAGTTACGTTCTTTAATTCAATTTATTGATGTATCATCTTTTCTGACACAATGTTATAAGTTAACGACTGAGATAGGTTAAACGTGACAAATCAAGCAAAAATAAATCGAATGATGTGTGTGTATTTATAGTAACCTAGATATAAGTCAATGCTCCTAACGTTATTATGAATTTAGTCTGACATACAAATATGTTTGTATTTGTTTTTGTAATAGTTTCCGTCGTGTGGCAGCCCTGCTGCAATTCGCGCGTCATCTGTCGCGACGCAGCGATAGCTAATTTGTTGCGCCGTTGTTTAGACTGGACGCAGCTAAATATAGCACATATTTGCACACGATAATATTACCGCTCACACCTTCGCTAGACAAAGAAAGCCACAGATAAAGTTTAATCTTAGCCAGGGGCCCGTCACCTTTATTGCGGTGGATAAAGCATCTGTTACTCTCGCACTTACGTACTGGTCAGAAAGGGACAGGATGTTTTATCCACATAGGTATACAATCCCAAGTTCAAGTGTATGCAGTCAATTCACTTGCAGTTTCCTATCGTAAATTGATCTAAATTGATAGGTTACCTCTCTGAAACACTAAAAATGTTAGTCCGAATTTCGTTTCGACAAAAACTATTCGACAAATTTCGTTTTATTTATTTTTCATTTGTCCGAAAATTCATTTCGAATTCTTACAATTAGGCATTTATTGTGTCGGTTTTTTGATCATTCGACAAATTATGTTTCCATAAATTTAATTTGTCCGAAGTATCAGTTACCTGATGTAACATTTCGGTTTATTTATAATGCGACTTTTTTTTATTGACTTTGATTTCATTTGTCCGATGTAACGATCCGGATTTTTAACTACTCGGCTTTTCTGAAATGGAATTTATCGTTTTTACGCAAAATGAAAATTAAATAAAGCAAGCATGTTTTTTTTAGGGACGACAAAAAAATAACCTCGAAGGCTAACGCACTCGCAATCACAATCGGCTTGAAAATGGAACAATTGTTTTCATTTTGTATGCAGACAAGCCTTCGATTTTCAAAATGAAAACGATTGCGATTACGAGTGCGTTAGGCGATAGCCCCTCTGGCCTCCTGCCACAAGTATATCCCTAGGTTTGCTAGAAGGACCCAACTTTTGTATTGTTGGACTTTTGGAATAATCCTAGACAAACTAAAAATGCCTTTTTTAAATATAGATAGGTACAATATTGACCAAATCGTTTTATTCGGCAAAACCTGTGCCGGACTGTAGTGGTCGAAAAATCGTTATTTAAATACAAAACTTAATATTTACCGTAGTTCTCATTTCCCAGTAACGCGCGCATGCGTATTAAATACTCACTTCAACTACCGGATAGTTCTGCAATTATATTTTCCAATAAATAGGAGACGTCAAAAGCCGCCATTTTGATATTGTCAGTGTTGCCAGTCGATAAATAGGAGCTAATAGCGCCATTAACGTTTGTTCTTGTTGGCGCTGGGTGCTCGTTTTGCATTTTAGAGTTTAGAAATTTATTAGGTAGTTAGTTACTGACTTTAAAGTCTAGTTGGCAAAGTATTTATTAACCAGTTATGTACTACAATTTCAAAGTCCAACACTATTAAATTAAATATGTGGGTGAAATGTCTGTATTTTTGAATGGAGCAATTTATTGTAAATTATTAGTTTATTTATTTTAAAATATAATTAGGATTTTTATAATCATAATCTGACCATGGAAGCCTGTTCGGCAGTACAATTTTAGTACACAGTGGTGGCCAAATAATAGGGGGAACGTTTTGCGTTTTTTCCATACAATTACCGCCAATTTGAATTATCGAATTTGACCATAAAAGTTCTTGACCAATTTTATTGCTAGTTATATCTTTTGATCAAAAAATAAGGTTAAAACGGATGTTTACTTTTGTACTGTTGAAAAATGTCCTTTAGTTTTATAGGGATTTAAATATAAAGTGCTGACGCTTCCGCGTCTTTAACAGAGATTAATTGTACATTTTAAACCTTAATTTATTAGTGGCCTCGTGTGGTTGCCGAGTTAGAATAGTGCCACTCCATGTCTTCCCGTGGATGTCGTAAGAGACGACTGAGGGAATAAAGGCTTGTAGTACTGTTAGGCGATGGGCTTGCAACCTGTCACTAATACGCTGGTAAACATCTTAGCCTAATTGTGCAAATTGTGGTTATAGAATTATCAACAAGTTTTTAGAGATGTTTGTAATTCTGTAGCTCTGCCTACCCCACTCTGGGAACGAAGGCGTGAGATTATGTATGTATGTATTTATTAGTTAATTAGCGACCCGCCCTCGTTCGCTTCGGTTTATGTGAGGTTTCTGCAACACCCGTACATAAACCAGAATGTATTATACATAAGAATCGTCCTCTTGAATCACTCTATCTATTGACGAAAACCGCATTAAAATCCGTTAAGTAATTTGAAAGATTTAAGCGTACATCAGCACGGCTAGCACATGTTGTCCGCGACATGTTTGTCGCTCGGATCTCCCTTTCTATCTAGTCTGTAACGATAGAGACGCACTGAGCGACATACGAGAAAATACAACTTGTGCTACCCGTGCAGAGGGACAGACGGCGGGAAGCGATTTTGTGTTATACTATGTGGCGATGATATGTATAAAATTGGTCAAGAATGTTTTGTGAATTTACTTAATGATTGCATAATGTTATCGGTGTTTTAAAAGTAAAATTATAATACTTCGATCTAAAACTGCCACTAAGAACTGTCAAATGAAAAGCGCTTTAGCAATGTCAGTGTTGCCAACTAATAAATAAGGGTTAATGGGTAGTTCTTGTTGTGTTGCGTCTTGTTTTAAAGAGGTTAAGGACTTATTTATTAGATACTTAGTTAATAGTTGTCCTTTGAAGATTGTGAGATGTGTGAGTAGGTACTATAAATTGAGTCAAAATTGGGATCTAATTGATAAATCATAAGACATAAAAATTCAACTAAGAATAAAGTCTCAATGCAAAATTAAAAACACGCGTTGTTTTTACAATTAAAACTATCAATATTTTTATTTTTTCAAAGTCTTGTCGTAAACAAAATGTTGTTTTTTTTCTGCTAGTAACACTTACAAAAACTTAGCGATCCGTGTCACTATGAATTATGACACCTTATGTTGTGATCATAAAAGTAAGAACTAAGAACACCTTAAATATTAACATTATGTTTTTTTAGGCTGGGAAAGAGACAAAGCTATAGTAGTGTTTCTTTTGCTGCCTGCAACTTATCAGCTTTTAACACCTCATAATACGTCCTCAGATGTATAAATTGATGGTAAACGCTTAGATTTGAGGTACTAATTATAACCAGCCTGCGCCTGCGCAGTCCCGGGGGACGCCTTTAATCTCGGCCGGGGTTGCCAGGCCGATAAATCACCGATTTAGCGCATCTGTGGTGAGCATTACTCATTTACGGCCAACTTAGACTATTTATAACGTTATGTATGTAGTACTAGATTAGGTACAAGTAAATAAAATTGAGTAAATGGTTATTTACTGTTTAAATGGGTAAAGTGGAAGGAAAAAAGGAATTGTGAGAAAAGGACAGTCTCTTTCTAACTCCTTTTACTAGAAAAGGAGTTCCGCTTGTAATTTGTAACTTGTTGCTTCGTGAAACGGGTCTCAGGAGGGTTTCCCATTGCATACTAAATTCAGTTTAGGTGGAGAGAAAGGGACAGAGCTGTATAACTGCTATAGCCTTGTCCCTTTCCCTCAACCTTAACAGAACTGCTTTTCCTTTTTATGTAACCCCTTTGGCTCTGGATAGAGTAGTAACTAATATAAAAAGTGTTTCTGTGTGTTGACTACAGTCGTGATTTTTGCAGAAATTAGTTGAATATTTCGAATGATCTTCTATAATGCTTACCTGCACTTATTTATCAGAAATAATAACCACCCTCTGTAGTGTAAAATTAATTCTTGCACGGAGTCGCGGCTTAACAATTTAAGTTCATTTTATTTCTTAAGTATGACTTTTCTTTGAGCCCTAGGAAAAGACAATCTCATACATATTGACCTAGTCCTAAACTCTAGGCTTGAACTACGAGTCCTAGGGCCTTAATATGGCTGCGTTTATCGCGTGACGATGTGTTGATAAGGCATCCGTCACCTTCTGACACGTAAATAAGTACGAGAGTGACGGATGATTTATCCACATTTGACACGCGATATAGACGCAGCCCTACAAGGCCCGCTGGACATTAGACAACGATAAACACACTCATACAGAGAAATACATATGTAAATAGATATAAAACATCCAAGACTCACAAACAAATACTCACTTTTTGACGTGTAAAAGTGCCCGTGCGGCCAAATCACAGAAATATTTCCCCTTATTGGGAAATGAACCCGTGACCGCTAGCTTTGTAGGCAGAGTCTCTACCAACTAGGGAACCGCGTCGCTGTAATTCTATATTATGTAAATGCAATTCTATCCCATTCATTCAAACCAACAAACTATAAATTCAAATTCATATTGGCTGGTATAATGCACTTATTTGCTTACTAATAAAACTTACAAGTCCAAATTAAAACCGTTGCAATTTCAACCGTATTACAAACGCTGATGGTTTTGATAAGAATGTCGTCTCGTTGCGAGTTGTGATGTTTTTGGCGGGATAGTTGTTGAGAGCGCTATAAATCGGCGCGCGCGCATCCGAGGCTGTAAAGTTCGCTTTGATGTGGCGACTAGTCGCGAGGTGGCGCTGCAGTCAGCATTGTTATAAATAGGGCTTTGAAATTATCAAGTTTAGACGTTAAATGTTTGTTAACTTTAAAAAGGGGTCCATTCGTTTGATCATACGTCATTCATACGTTTGACAAACGTATCATTTTACAAACTTTCATTTTGCAAAAATGTATTTGTGCTTAAATCATTACATGTTACATAGGCTACGCATGGCTTTGTTAAATAAGTTTGGTTATATAGACTTTTGCCCACAAAAATATAAAATAATGCGGTGGGAAATACACCTTTGCGAAATGAAAGTTTGTAAAATGACATTGTTTGCCAAATGATGATTTGGTACCTAGAACATTAGTGAACCCTTTATAATAACTAAATAAATATATAATACACTAGGCTTGAACTGTAACTTCATTCGCGAATAATATTTTCATTGTTTTTCCCTGGATATCAAATTTTCTGGTACAGTCAAGGAATTTAATTTGTGACCCACCTTAGGTCCAAAGTCAATCTGACATTCTACAGCAATAAGGTTGAGTTTCCTATCAATTACAAATGACTTGGCATCTCTATTGACAATGACATCTTCAAGCAGATTTTCTTTGAAATGGGTAGCAAATTAACTTCCGTGACCGTACAAATGTTTCAATCTTGTAAGAATGTTACCAAAGCTTTCGATCATTTAATCGAACTCTATTTTCTGCTGAAACCATGATGTTTTCAGGATATCGTTAACGTTAATTACATTCATAGGTTAGGTTAGGTTAGAATGGTAATTAGCAAAAAAAAACCACGAGCGGCGAGAAATGCTTTTCGATGAAATAAAATGATACGTTTGTTGGAAGGTGTTTCGATAAATTCATTAAAATATATGTATATCCCATAATCTCTTTTCTTACAAACTGGAGTCCAATTCTAATTCTTCTACTAATGTTAAACAGCCAATAAACGCAACCCACAACATAAAAAAAAACCGCAAAAAATAACTATTGTGTCTCAACTCAAACGGACGGAAGATGTAAATCTCTATATAGATTCGTTACAGCTGCCGCGGTTTGGCAGGAAACACATCTACCTACGAAAACAAATATTATCTCTAGGTTTGGGACGTTTAGAGGCAATTAAAAAATATAGAGTGGCTTCCAAAAAAATCCCTTGATAATATGATATGAACTTTCTTTAGCGAATTATTACCCGTGATTCCTTGAGAATGGTTTAATTTTCGGGATAAAAATATACAGGCAAATGTCACATCGATAGGTTCGGGCATAAACACCGGAGCCCGTATTATGGTCGCCTTTATCCCGATGGATAAAGTATCCGTCACTATCGCACTTACATACTGGTCAGAAAGTGACAGAGGTTTTGTCCACGTTTATTCACATCGATAAATGCAACCAAAATAGGCCCGCAGGTAGCAGATTGTCTTAACCAATTTACAACTCGACGGACGAATTACTAACCGACTAGTTAAAGTTGTCACGTCGGAGTCTAAAAAAGGTTTAGGGTGTGCATTTTTAATTAAGTAGTTTAAAACTCACTCGATTGACCGCTTGACTGTTCACACCTCATTCAACACCAAGCGCTCCGATTTCCACACAAAGTGAACCCGACTATACTCGGAAATGGAATCCGATATCAAAATCTGACAGTTTCCATCATTATTATTTAGTTATTTTAACATTATTTCATAAGAACTCTTGTAAGCAATAATATACATGCCAGTTGCCTATATACATGTCAGTTGTGGGTCAACTACACGAGGCGCGCCATGAGTACCATCAGAGTGCAGTACAATGATGCGTTTCGCACTTTGATGAAACTGCTACGTTATTGCAGTGCGTCGAGTATGTTCGCGGAGGCTGGCATTCCCGATTTCTTCGCTATCATAAGGTCTCGCATAGCGTCATTTCGAGATCGCATTCGGTCGTCCAATAACGGGATTCTCTGTACCCTGCCCGATCGCCTGGACTGCCGGATGCTCCGACACTGGCTAAAGGTGCACCGTGAGCCTAACAAAAAATAGTTGTTTGTTTATGCTGTAGTTTTATGTATTATGATTTATTTTTTAATATATTTAGTTTTAATTTTAATTTATTGGTCTATTTTTAATCACTTTTTGTAAATTTTCATGATGTATGGGTACACTTGCCTGAAATAAATGACTTTATTATTATTATTATTGTTATAATATTAGAGTAAGTTTTATTGATAAAAATACCTAAACTTAAACTAAAACGCAGTAATCACAGCGAATGTGCGCCCGTTGAGGTCAGGATTTTGATCTCGAATTCCATTTCCGAGTATTTCCAAGTTTACCAACTCCTTGACCTGCGGGTCGATTATGGTCCTGTTTATCGACGTAGATAAGCGTAGATAAAACATCTGTCACTTTCTGACCAGTATGTAAGTGCGAGAGTGACGGAAGCTTTATCCACCGCGATAAAGGCGACCATAATACGGGCCCTGAATGTTTTTATTAGACAATTGGAGCCACCATTTGCCATGAAGACGAAAGAAACGAACAGACACACTTTCGATCTAGTAACTTATACAGGGTGTTATGCAGAAGGTTGGACAAACTTCAGGGACTAACTCTGTCATACTCATCAACTTTTATTATGGGACCAACATCCAAATCGCGAAAAAAAAACAGCTGGTCCATACATTTCGGCTGTTTAGCTCTCAAAGTTTGTATGGAACAGCCGTTTTTTTTCCGCGATTTGGACATTGGTCCCATAATAAAAGTTGATGAGAATGACCTACAGAGTAAGTCCCTGAAGTTTGTCCACCTTCTGCATAACACCCTGTATAGTAAAAGTATTGATGATCACGATCACACGGTCATTAAGAACAAAACGCCGCCATGACGTTCTCTGAACGCTGCCGTCATCATAACGCGAAACGCGCGCGTGAGAAAGCCGCTTGCGCATCGCAGTCTGATTCATTACCATCCATAATATTTTGACTCGTAGCTCCTTAATAAATTTATGAATCTGGAGCTCAAAATATGATAGGCATCTATTGTGATGTCTGTTATATTTTAACCTACAGTCCCATACTAAACATATGAGTTAGAAGTTCAAAATTTACTGGGGATCTATTGCAGGCCAGAGTCTCTAAACTTCTCTACAAATTGGACTCTATAAAGAGTTTCTGGTGCTGAATGAGTGACAGATGTTCTTTTGAAGCAAAAATAAGCTCTATCCTTGTTGCTCTTAAGTTACAATGCAATCAAGAGTAAGAGACAGGGTGACTAACTATCAAAGTAACAAACAACTTAGATTACGGAAGAAGGCACAGGTGGTCACAGCTTCAATAAGATATCTATTACAGTGACACGTAACAGAACTTGCTTTTATTGCATTATTGAGCGTTTTGTCGACGACGCGATAGCCTAGTTGGTAGTGACCCTGCCTACGAAGCTAGCGGTCACGGGTTCGATTCCCGGTAAGGGCAAATATTTGTGTGATGAGCACGAGTATTTGTTTCTGAGTCTTGGATGTTTTCTTTGTAATTAAGTATTTATTTCTCTATATAAGTATTTATATCGTTGTCTAGTACCCATAGTACAAGCCTAGAGCTTAGTTTGGGACTAGGGCAATTGGTGTGAGATCGTCCCGTGATATTATTATTATTATTGTTTTCTAATATTTTAATGAGGTATGTTAATAATGATATCATCATCGTATATAGTGAGGGTTCGACTTTGTCGGCGTTGAAGTTGTTTATTGCTATTCCCTCGGGAATCGACTATTTTTTCGGGGTAAAAAATACCCTATGTCCTTTCCTGGGATTCAAGCTATATCCATATAAAAATTTATTTTGCTGTGAAACCGTAACAAACAAAGAGTTACTTTTGCATTTAAAATATTAAGAGCCTGTTTCACAAATCTCCAAATACTACTAGCTTCTGCCCGCGGCTTCGTCCGCGTAGATCTCGATTACTGTTATTCCCTCGGGAATTTTTAATTTTTCCGGGATGAAAAGTAGTGTATGTGTTAATCCAGGGTATAAGCTATCTCTATTTTAAAGTTCATCCAAATCCGTCCAGCCGTTAGCCAGCCAGTCAATAATAATTTATTCAAATGCAAAAGCTTTATCTTGTCTAGGGGACACCGTTGATGTAGGAAAACATTCCTATCGAAACTTTTATGTGGTCATCTTGCACCGTCTTATATAAACATAAATAGGTGTTTTTTTTTTCCTTTTCTCCCTCTGTCTCTCTCGTAAGATTTTTGGCATGTTTTCCTGCTGAACTACGCATGTTATTTTTATAAGTATAATAAGTAATTAAATATTTATTGCTTTATATAATGCTAGACTAAGTAGTAACCATTGTATATGTTTAAAAAATGACTGACTGCTGAGTTTCTTGCGGCGTTTCTTCTCAGCAGTGGTCTCCTCTTGGGAAGCGCTGGTAGATTCATGACGTGTAAAAGTGCCCGTGCGGCCTACTTACTGAATAAATATCTTTATCTTTATCTTTATCTACACAACACACACACACACACTAACTTTCGTTTTTATAATATTAGTAGGATCTGCCAGTACAATTTTTCGCTTTGCTTCCCTATGTCATATCCAAGGATTGGATCTTTACATGTAAGGGTGGAAAGTGAAACATTGATTTGCGATTTAACTGATGGAAAGTAATCAGTAATCACCGACGCCCCAAACCACGGGCAAACCATAGTTGTCGGTTCATTGCTGGCTTATTACCTGGCCGGCCACTTATCTAACACTTCGTTTTTTACCCGACTGCGGAAGGAGGAGGGTAATGTGTTTCACAGCCTATATATGTATGTTTGTTCCTTTGTAGCACTATAAAACCTAAACCCGTTGTCCGATTTTGATAATTCTTATGTCAATCGATTTGTCTTAATCTGGTGAGTGTCACTGAATATATAACAGTAATCAAAATTCAATATTGCGGCAACCAGACGTCATATTGTGCAAAGAAAAAAGTCGACCAAGTATGACAAGTGGGGTATCATTGAATAGGGATTTAAAAATCATCTTAATGTTTCTTTCATCATTTGATCATTTAGGATTTATAACGATTTAAAGTTGGTTAGCAACAGTCGGGTTTTGAAAGCTTGCCTTTTGTTAATTTACATTAGAATAATAACAGTAAAATTTTCACACGTTTCATTTAATAACTTAGATTATTATAAATATTCTTATTCTTGTTATTAATTACTTGCTGAAGATACGTATTTATGCACTTTATAGTTTTGATTTACTTTAAGGCCAGCTCAGGTGTAAAGAGCCAAAGAAACGGTCATTTATTCTAATTAAAGATTAACCCTCTTATTTATAAACACACCACAGCTAGTAGCATGCTCTGTCCTTATCTGTCATCATGACATTTAAACTTGCAAGAAAGTGACAAATAACACTTTAACTAAAATAGGTTTATTGTGCGTTTAGAGTGGGTTGTTTATATTCCGTTTGCACGTAATTTGAATGGGAGACTTTAGCGTCGTTTCAATTTGAAACAAAGTTTCGTAAATTGAAAGACTTACTACTAAGCCAATTATACAGAAAGGGAAACGAAAGTCGTAGTACCTTTTATGTCTTAGGGTGATGGAACCAGTAATGGAAAAGAACGTTACAGAAGATAAGGGTTATTCATTTGTTTTGCAACTATCAATTTAGGACCGTTCCACACGAGACATTCGAGACAACCTTATCAACACACAATTAAAAACACATATGATCTTATGCACCGTGTCTACATAAATTTACGAGAAATTGATTTGTGTAAGCTGGGTTTAAATTGAATATCATAGATAAGCTCATTCATACGCATGTCCATTTGGTTTAGACTGTTTAGAGTGAGATACCGCGGCGAGTCAGCGCCGCCAACATTCCGGCAATAATCTCCCTCGATATATTCGATCTGGCCGCAAATAGCACTGTCGCATAGTCTGTGCATTTTAAGCCCGATTATACTAAGTACTGGTTGTCTATTACAACGCTATAGGATGCCAGCGACTTTGTACATGGATAGTTCGTTCCCCCATTTTTAAACTTACGGGGATTCATGTTGATAAAAATCTTAGTATTACGTTGTTGCGATGGTCATCTACGTATTTATGAATATTTAACTATTGGTATTGGCATGTAAACGCAGAAAGATATTATGCATTCGTTTTGAGAAATTGTGCCAAGAAATAAAAACTTTTTCACTATAACAAACTAGCGGAAAGCAATAAAGAACGAAAGGTAAATAAAATAGTCAATAAATTTAGTGACAAATATGTTGCGAAACGATCAGCTTTCATTTGGCAACAATAAAACTCGTGATTTCAAAAAAAGAGTACATTATGGTATCATTAGTGGGTAATTTAGCATGTTCTGGCTGAGAAACCAACGATGGTCTTCCATGTTTACAACTGGAAACAAGACGCAGAATTATTGAGCCTTCAAATAAGGATCATCATAATCATCATTTCAGCCGAAAGGCGTCCACTGCTAGACAAAGGCCATCAAGCAAGGCAAAGCTAGTCTTGAGGTTTCAAATGTCTATGGGTCTCAGATCCTACTTTCCACCATCAGGTGGCGTGAGTGCACGCGTGCCTTCTCCTTGCCATAAAAATATCTCAAGGTTTGTCAAAAGGACCAAGGAGATGAAATGAAGAATGTTGAAACCTTTTTGAATTATAAAACTACCCAGCTTCACCTCAGTTTAAATGATCGAGATAAAACACGGAAACTTGTTAAAATTCCTGTTTTCATTCCTGGAATTTTAATTGGAATCATGTGCCGTTATTCTATAATAATGGTAAATTATGACTACGATTAAGCATCGTATTAATAGCAGTTTTCACTTCAATTTTGGCATTTAGTTTGAAATTAAAGACAGTTCCATTTTATTGATTGTTATAGCCAATTCCAGTGTAGATTTAAAATCAGCCACATCTCGAAGCAAATGGCTGTTCTGTAGTTATTGTAAAATAATGTATGAAACTCAACTCAAGAATAACTAGTTTACTAAGTAGGTAGTTCACGGGTGTTAGGACCTGCCTCTCAGGATGGTCCTGATCACAATCACCATATTCACCATCTTAACTACAAACTGTCCCCAAGTCTTTGCACTGTTATCTTTTGTACCGTGTAACATTCCATCTTGCTCCTTAGGATTGGCATCATCATGAAATTGTAAATGTCCATAGGCATCAAATACCACTAACCGTGAGGTGGCATGCAGATTTAACTTCTCCATATTATAAAAAAACAAGCCCTGATGCAGCTCATGACGTAGAATCAATCCCACTTTCATGTATGAGTTATTCCCTATTAATTCCTTTCATTCCCTTGAAGTTCAAGCCGATTAAAGTTATGAATAATGTAGCTGGAAGGCCGTACATCAGTCAGGCCGCCCTCGTTAATCCGTTGAACTGTCACCAATTAAAATACTTGAGCTCGAGCGAGCGCTTGGCAAGCGCGCGGGAACTCGGGAAGTGCCTTGGGATTGTTTGGATTGTAACTAAACGAATTTTAAACGGACTGCACCTTTGGATTTCTGTTTAGTAGTAATTAAAAAAAGATTATATTGGTATCATCTACCGCAGAGCAGAAGTGTTCGTATTGGTGTGTTACTCGAATTTACAATATAATCTGGAATTTTCCATAACTTTTACTTGTTAAACAAATGGATTTCAAGGCCAGTGACGCACTTAGCCACTTCCTGAAAAGTTATAAAGTTTGATTGCTTATCATCTGTTTCAATTGAAATTGCCGAAGATGTAAACAAATTAGTACTGTTTGACATAACTTCAAATATTCATCACGCGTGATTTATTTTAAATATCGTATATTTAATAGTTATTTAATCTTAAACTTAACGTAAAAGTAAAAATTTAATATATAAATCATTGCTAAGACCTCACTTGATCTTTAAAAGCACGTGATTATCGAGCAAGTAATAATGGTAAATTGGTTCGTTTGGTTGTGTTTACATCTCTGTCAATTTTAATTATCACAGACTATACCTCACTTTGACATAGTTCCATAATGTCCCAGAAATCCATTTGTTTGACTGTACATTGCTAATTACATGCTATTACTTCAAAAGCGACAGTAACTGGTGAACATTGGCACAGACAGTTTGTAGCTCGAGCATAAACATTTGATGAATTTACAACACGCCAAGCAGCTGTATTCGCACTGTTGTGTTTCGTACCCTTACTGCCGACGAATGTACTCATACTGTCATTTTATCTTGATGACATTGTAGCCTAGTTGGTAGAGAAGACTAACGATCAAGGTTGGCCGAGGATCTGATAAAGGTCGCGGGAAACCGCTGGATGACAGCAGCAGAGGACCGATCGCTGTGGAAAACCTTGGGGAAGGCCTTTCTCCAACAGTGGATGTCTTGCGGCTGATGATGATGGTAGAGAGACCTGGAAACCTTGCCTAGGAATTTAGAGGTCCTATAAATGTTTGTGATGAGCGGGATTATTTGTTCCTCTGTCATAGTCAGAGAATTGTGAAGCGACATTTAAATCACGGGCTGTCAAAAATATCCATACAAATTAAACTCGGGCGATACCGTTTCTCCCCCCCTAAATCAAGTCCGATTCCCACCATTTTTGAATAAGTATGTTGTAGTTAATATGAAAGAGGTTTGTACGTTTCCGTTTTTCATTTTGTTTCTTTCAATCCAAGAAATATTTGCTTGGAATAGGAAACGTACAGACGTAGTTTTCAAAATATCTACAACATATTTAAAAACCGGCCAAGTGCGAGCCGGACTCTAAAAATATCATGTTTGTTGTATGGGAGCCCCCCTTAAATATTTATTTTATTCTGTTTTCAGTATTTGTTATTAAAGTGGCAATAGAATTACATCTTCTGTGAAAATTTCAATTGTCTAGCTATCACGGTTAATGAGATACAGCCTGGTGACAGACAGACGGACAGCGGAGTCTTAGTAATAGGGTCCCGGTTACCCTTTGGGTACGGAAAACTAAAAATTGTGACTTCATACTTTCGATTAGTATGTAATTTGTCTATAAAACAAGCATTTGCAGTTTAAAAAAAAAGTTCATTTTAAATATATTTTTTAATGATATAAGTACTGGATGTTGCCAAGACCAAGGTCATGGTGATAGAGAAGGACGAGGAGATGACTGAGTGCGTGATCAATATAAATGGTGAATTAGTAGAGCAAGTGAATGAATTTGTGTACCTGGGAAGTATGTTTACAAGAGATGGTAAGTGTGAGAAGGATGTCGAGAGGAGGGTGAATGCGGGAAACCAAATTAATGGGGCCCTGTACTCCTTTGTGAGCAGAAGGGGCGTTTCACAAAAAGCGCGACTGGCTGTTCACAATGGAGTGTTGATCCCTACTCTGATGTATGGTAGTGAATGTTGGGTGTGGCAGGACAAGCATGAAAGTCGTATAAACGCAGTTGAAATGCGCTCTTTGCGTAGTATGTGTGGTGTGAAACTGATTGATAGAGTAAGGAATGAAAAGGTCAGAGAGAAATGTAGACTAAAAGAAGATGTAGTGACTAAGATTGAAAAGGGCATGCTTCAATGGTTCGGTCATTTGGAAAGGATGGATGAAAGAAGATTGACGAAAGAGATATACATAGCAAAAGTGAGTGGGAGGGTCGGAAGGGGCCGCCCTAGGCGTACTTTTTCGAATCAAATCGGAGAAATACTGGAAAAGGGCCGGATCTTAAGTACCCGAAACCGACGTGCATGCATGACTCGATGTATGAATGTGGAAGAAGCGAAAGAGATTTGTCAGGATCGTAGCAGGTGGAAAGAAGTGGTCTCTGCCTACCCCTCTGGGAAACAGGCGTGATTTAATGTATGTATGTATGTAGTACTGGACTGAAATTTTTCAGCCTACCTATTCGCCACATATTATTTAGCGTATTAAATTTGATATAAAATACTTTTCATCGAATAAACAGCCCGGTGCAAATCGTCTCCTATTCGGATCTTAGAACATATAAAGCTTACTTTGGAATAGTTCAATTTGTGCCAGTTTATAAAAAGTAAATTAAAAAAAATATGTGACTACAAACAGACAGATGGACATGGCGAAGCTATAAAGATTCCTAGTGTCTGCAAAAAGTCCATAATGCCTTTTTTCGACAAGTATAACACAACTCGTAACTTAATGCTATTACATGCTATTACTTCAAAAGCGACAGTAACCGCCGCACATCGGCGCGGGAGTTTGTAGACGGGCCGCACTAAACATTTGATGAATTTACAATACGCTATTAGGCCGACCGTCCGTTTGATTTACGGGACGGCGGAAGGGAGAAGCGGGAGCGATTTAAATCATAAGTCATAGGCAACTTACACGTTAAAAAGATATAGGTACAATGTACATGGATAATTCCAGTATGCTATCATACAAAAATTGCATAAATCTAAAATATCAACATATCAAAATGTAACATAAAACAATATAATTAAAACGTTGAAAAAAATACTAACCTAGTCTCTTGACATCACTTATTAAGCCGTGCGGTAAACTCGTCAAAGCTCTCAGTGAGCGCTAAACGAGTGCTCAATAAGCCAGCGTTTCAGGCGATTTTTAGTATGGGAATGATTGTTGATACAATAACCTACACATAGTTTATATTTATTTAAAAAAATAAGTTAATTATGTACATTTACAAATTATCTACAAGTGCAAAAAAACTAACGAATTTACAAAGTTACTTAAAACTACACTAATCTAACAAACCGCTACCAGTGTGCATCATTCTCAAAATGCTGGCAGCGTTGCCACGTTGAATAAATGGCAAATGCTTTACCTTTTTATTGAATACCGCGAGCAATTACTGCGAACTTATTGCCAAATAGCGATCTCTTCCAGACAATCTGGACCACCTGACCCTGATCTGGACTTGTGTTTTTTGTTCTGGTTAGACAAGTTATTTTTCTTTCTTAACAATATTTAGAGACGCGGACAGGTTTGCATGTGGCAAAAAACGATTCGATTAGAACATTAGAAAAAAGTTTTTTAAAGATTTTGCTATCTTTAATGATATTGCAGTTTTCTCTTTGAGCAAAGTCTATGTCAAAAAAAGATGCATTTACCCAAAGAGCAAAACCATCAAATTTAATATACATCACCGCTTCCGCTTCCGTTCCCGCTCCCGCGACCGCTCGTCGCATGACCCCCTGCAACCCATTTGATTTAGTGGCGAGTTGGTTAATTGCCACTGTAATGACGTTCGCCGGTTTATAGGTTATAGTGATTTAGGTAATTATTGGTGCATTCGGCTAATGAACGTTAAAAGCGATGTTACAGCGGTTTAGCTAAGTGGGTAATAGGTAATTATGAAAAAGTTAGGCCGACGTGATTAACGCGGTCCTTTATTGCTGCGCTACTATAAATCTGTTCTTTTTACTCAAGTATTTTTTAATGTCCTTTGGTTTATGATGAATCGGGTCCAGTATAAGATATTATATACTGGCTATGATAAAAACAGTACGTAGGTATTAATACCAGCGAAAAAATTGCACATATTGAGCTTATATGAGCCCTTGAATGATATATGAGCCCTTAAAATAATTCATTCAATAAATTACCTACATCAATTACATCATCTATGTATATAAAAATGAATCCCTGTTTCCCTTGGCCACGCCATAACTAGAGAATGCCTTAACCGATTTCGATAATTTATTTTTTGTTGTGTTCGTAATTATCAGGACAAGGTATGTCTGAAAAAAAAAAACGCCCGGGCAAGGACGGCTAGTATAGAATAAATATGTATATGCATATTAAACAATAGGCATTTTTTTGTTAGCCTGAGCTTGTGTCCCACTTCTGAGTAATGACCTTCCCTCTGTCTCTCCACTCGTCCTTATGGAGAGTGTGCTCCCGCCAATCACTTGCAAAAGCGTCCAGGTCATCCCACCATCTACATTAACTACACAAAAAAAACATTAATCAGAAAAAAGTGCACTTATTAGGGAACGCTAATGGCGTTTACATCGAAGGCAGAGTCTTTACAAATCAGGCTAAGCGTGTCGTCAGAGGATGTTACATAAAACTAATTTTAACATTATTTTTAATTTGACTCTTGGGGTATTGAAATATTGTTAAGGTCACACGGTAATAGACACGGTTTTAAGTGGCCGGGAGCGGTTGGAATAAAAAAACTGAAGATCGAGCTCAGTTGCATGCCATGGGAAAGGCCTATGTGCAGCAGTGGACGGAAGTGGGCTGATGATGATGATGATGACGATGATGATGTGGATGATGGTGATGGTGATGATGATGATGATGATGATGATGATGATGATGATGATTATGATAAGATGATGTTGATGATGTGGATGATAAATAAATAATAAATAAATATCAGGGGACAATGTCACACCAATTGAGCTAGTCCCAAACTAAGCTCTAGGCTTGTACTATGAGTACTAGACAATGATATAAATACTTATGTAGAGAAATATATACTTAAATACTTAGAAGACATCCATGACTCGGGAACAAATATTCACGCTCACCACACAAATATCTGCCCTTACCGGGATTTGAACCCAGGACCTCTAGCTTCGTAGGCAGGGTCACTACCAACTAGGCCAGCGCGTCGTCAAATGAGGCGGGAGCGGTTGGAATAAAAAAACTGAAGATCGAGCTCAGTTGCATGCCATGGGAAAGGCCTATGTCGAGCAGTGGTCGGAAGTGGGCTGATGATGATGATGATGATGATGATGATGATAATGATAATGATGATGATGATGATGTGGATGATGGTGATGATGATGATGATGATGATGGTAATGATGATGATGATGACGCTAATAGAAACTAAAACGGTGTTAATGATGAACATGTACATTGAACTAAGTAACCCCCCCCCTTCTTCCAGATCCTTCGAAGCTAATCAAGCGCAAGAAGTCCACCGATGACGTCCGCTCCCCCCTCGGCGGGGAAGGCTCCCTCACCAGCGAGGAGGGGGAGGAACTGGGGCGACGGAAGAAGGCCAGGACGACCTTCACGGGCAGGCAGATCTTCGAGCTGGAGAAGCTGTTCGAGGTGAAGAAGTATCTGTCTTCGGGGGAGAGAGCTGACATGGCCAAGCTGCTTAACGTCACTGAAACTCAGGTAAGGTCTTTAATAAGTTTATATCACCACCACAGACCTGGCCTGTACCAGCGGTAAAAAAACATATCGTCTTTAACTTTATGGTATTGTTTAACTCGGCCGCCATTACTGTCCAGTAAATAAGAGCTATCAAAATGTTGACTATGCGATAGGAGGTTGAAGACGATATGGTTTTTACCACCTAGAATAGAGGCCCAGAGAAGTCGGTGCCAAAGCGTGACGGAGGAGTTAATACGGTGCCCCACCGAGATCGCACCGTGCTTTTAGGACTTTTCGTGAAACATTGCGTCGCTGCAATAGCTCTCGGCTCCAAAATGTTAAATCAAACCGTCAATGGATTGCTACAAGCATGCGGGCCACGAATCAAACTGAGTGTTTACGGACCTTTAAGAAAGCCGGTATTACTCTTTTCTCAAAGGCCTTCTACGCAATTTCGGTGACATCCCTACACTAATATACGATATTTTTGTCAATATTACAATCTTGTCCCATTTGTCATTAACTTTACTAAAAATTTATAAAGACTTGTCTTCAAAAGGTTTAAATACGCATCGTTCCTTATAGTCCGATGTGTTTGTCTTAATTTCCTCGCTTGTCATCTATTTGTAGCTACGCCTATTCAATTTTATTTTTAAGCGCTTCGGCAACTACGAAATCTCATTAAATAATTTAACACCTACTACATCAAATTCAATGCCCATATTGCCGTACGCTTCTCTCACAAACCAATCCAGTCCCTTCATTCAGAAAGTGTTGAAAGATAAATATAGTGCGACCAAAAAGAGTAGAAATTAAATGAGGGCGCCACTTTCTACGTAACTGTCACATTTTTGACGTAAAATGCGTAAACATGGCAACAATTTTGTATGGAATTTTTTTAGTTGCAGCTGTCACCACTGGCTCGACTTTTTGGCCAGGCTATAGATGAATTAGTCACTACCAACGTCATTTGTCATGTCACAGAAACAAAATCCTCGGTGATACTCCTAAACCGCGTTACTAATAAATTTATGATAGAGCAAAATAAACCTTACTATCTTATTAAAATGGTGCATTTTGATCCATATTAAATATGTTACTTACGCGGTTTTCGTTTGCTACTTGCGGAATTTCATTTCATCGAAAGCTAATTTCTGCTGAAACCTTATAGTTTTCAGGTTATCTCAAGCATTCGTTACGAAGGTTAGGTTAGGTTAGACTTGTGACCATAAAAAAAATTAAGCTCCTGCACGTCGAAATGCCTGTCGATGAAATGGAAATTCGGCGAAGTGAAACTTTCTATGAAATTAGTTTCGATATCTCAAGGGTAAACCGTTTCATGAAAATCGGTTGGGCCGTTTAAGAGATATCAGAGATGAAAGACGGGGTCACCATTATATCAGGAGTTTTTAATTTTTATCTTTGTACAGTACTCCCATGTTCTTAATAGCGTTCGTGTGGCTGTCGCTATCACACTCGCATCAGACAGTGTATTTGACACTCGTGTCTCATATAAAACCGAAGATTGCCGATCGCTGTTAAGAAACTGGTTGTACTGTAATAGTTATTAAGTGGTAAGAGTTTGTACAGGGTCCGTTCTGATTGCTACCACCATTTCACACTTTGACCTACCATTAAATAGCAGTGTGCGCATTGTAGTGTTCCGGTGCAGGGATAAGACAGCCAGTAAAATTCCTAGCGTAGAGGCATTCCATCTAAGCAATTAGGGTTGGCAACGCGAATTGCAGTTCTGAGATTGTTATCGTAAGATTTTAATCTTGAGATTACATATGCCTTTGCCTTCTCCATGCCATAAAAAGTCATTCGACAATTTCCTATAGCAGTTCTCATCTTGCTATTAAAGTAAGAAGGAAGAAAAGTGATCAATTACTTATGAGTTTGATGACGTTGTGACCAATCAGAGCGCGGCGTCGCGGCCGATCACTCGCGCGCACCAATCGGCGCCCGCGCACAAATCAACGCCATCTGTCGAACGACAGCACACGTCGTTACGCGGTTCGGGGAAAAACTACCAAATTAAACGTTACTTAGTACCATGCGGTGGGGAGTGGCGCAATTCATAAGCGGAGGAACCTTTTAAAATATTTAAAAAAAATGATTTTTTAATTACGCTAATGGATAATTAACATAATGATGAAAACATGAATAATTATTAATTTAGTTTTCTTTTATAATTTACTCTTATCACGGTGAATCTGTAAAATATATGAAACAATTCAAATTCCCTTGGTTTCGACTAACTAGCGGCAGAACTCCTTATGGCGAGGAGATAAAATCCTCAACATTTGTGCTAAGGATATTTATTGAATGAAATGTATTTAACGCACCTATGTCTGCGCTTAGGAAATTTCTGCGTTAGTAACAATACCTCAAAATAAATTGAGTTTTTATTTTGCAAGTATTTCGCATGTTCAAATGGTCCTTAACGATTGGCAAGGGGAGAAGGTAGAGCATGGGTTATTATCGTTACGCTTTCGATATAATACATACATACATACATTAAATCACGCCTGTTTCCCAGAGGGGTAGGCAGAGACCACTTCTTTCCACCTGCTACGATCCTGACAAATCTCTTTCGCTTCTTCCACATTTATACATCGGTTTCGGGTAAAAGTACGCCTAGGGCGGCCCCTTCCGACCCTCCCACTCACTTTTACTCTGTATATCTCTTTCGTCAATCTTCTTTCATCGATCCTTTCCAAATGACCGAACCATCGAAGCATGCCCTTCAATCGTAGTCACTACATAAGTGTTTATTATTCATTTTTTGTTTTCTAACCATTTTGTTAAATAGTTTTTTCTTGCGTATGTGGTTTTTCTCTTGTTCTCTTGGTGTGGGGGATATCTGGGTTTTTGAATGCATTTTACTGTCTAGGAGTACTGAAACATTAAAAAAAAACGCTTCTTTTACCATGACACCTCTATTAATAAATTTCCCCTTGTACCACAGAATTAAACGTCGAGATAATTATACTATCACCGTGTGAGGGGGGGGGCGTCGTGACTAGACACATATGGCGGTACTAATGAAACCGCGTTTACAACGCGCGGCGTGTCGTGACGGACACGTGTCGTCTCTAAATCTACACTCACGAGACAAAAGGGATTATGTTGTTCGGATTATTTGTCAAGTGTAACTTTAGTTTTTTATATAGAGAAAACATCAACGAGTCCCATCTTTGGTTACAAAATATTTATTGAGTAAGAAAAAAAGTAAAATAAATTAAATTAGTTCCTTAAAATGGCTTTTTCAACTATTGTTGGATAAAAACTGTGTTGTTTATTTTTTATTAAAATTGCTGATCTGTGCCGAAACGATGCAAACTAGTAAATTTACAAGTTAATTTTATTTGAAATTAGAGCTTAGTTCAAGTTGAAATAGATAATTAACCGACTTAAAAAAAATGTAAGTATGTATGTATGGTTGTCCGCGATTATTTTTATCATTTTATTTTTATAACTTTAACTGCCATAGTGACTATATTGTTTTCAATTCACGACGGCGCGCCCCTCCTTAATTTCAAGTAAATCATGCAACCGTGCGTGCAACGTCAATTTTGGTTTTGGCCCCGTCGTAGATTGAAAACTATATACAGGATGATTTCAAAAATCAGCCCTAAACCGAATGTGTAAAGTAAACCAATCACCGACAAATTTGTCGGCCCTGCACGTGTCTCGCCCGTCAATTATCGTCGTCGCTAACGACCCGCGACAAAAACTGACTCACGTGGGGCTCTTCGACGTTAATTGGTCTTGAGGACTTGACACGAGAATGGTTTGAAATTTTAAATGTGAACACAATATGTAGGTATGATTGAGGATGGTTTAAAAGGAGGATAACAAAAGAAATAACCGGGGAAAGGAGGAGGATGGAATAAGGTCGGTTACGGGAGGCCTTTGTTTCCCATAATTTTATTGGTCATAATGTAGTTTGCAACTTTTAGGACAATGCGAGTGCACTCAACAGGACAGCAAGTTATGATATTTTCGTAAGATGTTGTTTACCGTCGCACGCAAACTTGGGATCCACTGAAAATCAGCGTTGCAGCACCCGTGCTGCAACACATGCTGAGTGGACCCCTTTTGGCGTCGGGATGCAGCACCACCAACGCTTATGTTATGTTAGGTTTCTTATGTTTAAGTTAATTAAGTTGGTGGAGGTGCTCTTTTGATTCCAATAAAATATTTTTATTATTATTATTATTATTATTAATTGTTGACATAATTTTTGGTAGTCATAATTTTTTATGTCGCTGAAATTGTAAACTTTTCAGAAGTTCTGAAATATCTAACGTGTAGACAAGGCTAGGTTAGGTTAGGTTTGATTTATAAAATTATTACATCAACTAAGATGTTAGTTGAGGCTGAGTCACAAATGGCTACTGTTAAACAAATGGCTGTTGTTTAAGTTCACCTTTTGTACTTAAATTTGTAGTATTAGCTATTTTAATTAAAATTATATTCTTTACAGTTTGTAGTAAAATAATTAGTTTCTAATGACATTCAGTTTCAGGTCCATTTTTTTTTGCAAAAAATTCAAAATTCAAAATTCAAAATATTTATTCACTAAATTGGCCACATGAGGGCTCTTTCACACGTCGGTAACATGGAGTGAATCTACTAGCGCTTCGGACAAGACCATCATTGCGGAGAAGAAGCGCCGCAAGGAACTCCAGCAGAAGGTCATTTTTTCCAATCATAAAATACAATAATACTTAAAAGTAACATTACAAGGTAATACAGTAATAAATCATTATTTTAAAACTAACACAAATAAAATCATTACAAATGTAAGCTAAATTACTTAAATTAAAAATAGTGACTAGGAGAACAACATGACGAGGTCTCTACGTCAGGAACGATAGTTAAAATAACTAACTGGAAAACACGTCCTTGCAAGCGTGAACAGACCGGACCCCACAGACAGCACCCGTTCACGAGTATGACGCGTATCTCAGCCATCGCCTCCCTCAACCATCTGTTCGGGAAGGTGGCGACCCGATCAACGACGCCGCCGTAAGCAAAGACCTTTAAGTGAGCATGACATGCTCATGCTGCCAGACAAAATATATCAATAAAAATGTAGTTGTCCGGCGAGAAACATCACAATGTGTTCTGACTTCTAAAGTGACTTGTGCACAAGAACCAATACGATTAAAAAGTAAAAAAAACATTAGGTATACTTAAATTTAAAGTGTCTACATTATTGGCTTAAAGGCATTTTGCAATAAGCGCTGCTCAGCGCTCAGCTATTATAACTATTCAAAAAAAAAAAGTTTTTGTTGCCATAGTGGTATTATAGACCATTGTAACGCTTATCAAATATGAAGAAATAAGTAGCACTATTATTATAAATGTGAATGTTTGCAAGGATGTTCATATGCTTGAATGTTTGTCTGACAATCAAGCATGAACACTGAAAAAAATGAGAGCCAACAAAGAGAGATTTACTTAGTTGACATAAAATGAATACAATAGTTAAGATATTAGTTATATCAACCAAAACTGATAGTAACAAACAGCAATTTCTTTAGTGATTCAACTCACATCTTAGTTGATGTATCTAACGTCTTAGTTGGTGTATCTATCGTCTTGTCAGGTTCGTATGGGATCAAGACGCTTATGCACAACAACCACAATCTTGTTACAGGCGACCAATTATTATTTTCAGTGAAATAAAATAAGGAACACACCTAGCCCATGCCATGAAAGGACATTCTGAATCTCGAAAAATTCAACACTTTTAACGACTTCAGGTAAACGAGTTCTACGCGATCTATGTCACAGGCTTGAATTGTCCCTAAGTTAAAGCAGACATTTTCATTTTATGCACCCTTAAAGAAACAGATCGTCATCCTGTCTAGTCGCTAATACTCCAATTTACACGCACATGTGCGTCCAAAAACACCAAAGTGACAAACTAAACACGTTCACATATAAAAACTCCACAGATAGCAAAAACTCCGCTCCCTGAACCCCTGTTCCCCGGAGATCATTAACGTTGTTTGAACCCTACCCAGAAATGTTATTTCAATACCAAGTCCACTAATTGATCCACTTCTTTGCTTTTGACTATTCTGCGCTTCTTAAACAAAAAGTCGTAAGTATTCTATATATTTTAAGTATGAAACTTTATTTGCATTGGTTGAAGGTTAAATACGCTTTGATTGATATATTGTAGATACGTCATTTTGTCTAATAACGGACAGTATTTTAGTATAAACACAATAAGCTAAAACTTACTCTGCAGCTGCATGTTAAGGTTGATTATAGCGTGACGGTTTGAATCAATTTGAGTCGTCCATAGGGATTAGACTATACAGGCGGATCTTAATTAATATTAATTCCAAATTAGACAGTTCGGTCGGTCAATTATTGCTTAGAATACGATGATTTGGTTAGGCTACGGGATAGTAATATTAATATTGTTAGTTAATATCAGTCAGTTGAACATTTATTGGGTTTAACGTATAATAACAAGGCTAGATTTTATAATTTTCGTACAACGTGTTAGCTTTGTCATTAGCATCATCGATGATCTAAAAATACGCACTTAAACTGCTGATAAAAATACTTTGCTGTGATATATAAACGTAGGTAACAGAGAAATTATTACAACTTTCTTAATGACCATAATTGAAATGATAATAATACTACCTATTATTCATTCATATTCGCGATAAACAAGACTTATAAGGGTAATATTAATATTACCTATTAATATATGACTGACATTAATGTCAGTCATCGTCATCTTCTCTCCTTTTCTAATAATTGCAGGCTTATTTTTTATTCATTCGAAGAAGGCCACATGGTCTATAAAAACAGTCGCATTAATTGTAAAAAAATGGTTAATTATATAATGATAACATTGATAACGAATTTATCGCAACAGGATCATTTGAAACAATTAATGCTTAAATTTGGTGTTCACCGAAATAACAAACTGTCAGTTTAGTTGGCCTGATAAAAATGAGACATTAATTGCATACGAACACCAACTGTTTTCAGGTTAGCCGTGAAATGTGATCACACTGTATGTGGCCATTCTCACCATATGTCATTTGTTAAGTGCGTTTTTGTCTCCCGCGCGGCCAAAGAATAAACGATATAAAAGACTGTCTTTAAATTTGGATCTTCTGTAACTTTGTTTCTGTTGGTTGGGTTTTCCTATTCCATGGTGCCTAATTTATATTGACGTGTGAAATAATGTTTTTTCTTAGTAGCATTGAGAATTCGAAATCACAGGGCGGTAATTTTCGAAACAACTTCCATTTCAACTGAATTGGTTTATTTTTTTACTGGCGAGTTAAAAGTGGTCCGTGCTCTTAAGGCGGTTGTCACTTATTAATTGCACATGCATTTCACATGGGCATGAATACACAGACCTTTCCCGGTTAGGAGGAGGATTCTTTAAAAACATACCTTTAATTACTTAAATCTTGATTGACTTTGGTCGCAAGTCAATCTTTTCGTGGACGAAGCAGTTCGGCCAAAGTGGTGAGTTAAGAAAATCTTTATGTATCACCGTGAACTCTGTCGCTTTCAAGTTTTGCAATTAACTTACACGTTGGTATTCATTTTGTAGTGTCGAAGAATTTAGAAGCGAATCGTTTATTGGTGGAAAGATCATGCAGGGTCCATTCGGAGCGCTACCACCATTTTGTCCTTTAAACTCCCGCCAGGCAGCAGTGTTCACGTTTGTTATGTTCTTGTGTGGGCATAGGACCGATAAAATAACTAAATTCCTTTGGCTTGAAAACGCATTTGCAGTTTTTGGGATTGTAGTCTTAATAGTGCAAATGTCAATGGGTCTCATAGCTACTTACCTTCTGCTAGCTTATTGCCTTCTCGATGCCATGAAAGATCACCCTCTGTTACTGTCTACTCTTTGGCACGCGTTAAGCGTTTTACGCATCTGTGTTTGTGTTGCTCCCGACACTTTTTACCGGGAACCGGGCTATTCCCGTCACTTGTTCATTTATAATAGGTCTACATAGTTTACTTGTTGAGAACAATCAAATGGTCTTCGTATATGTGGCAAGAGTAAATGGGAATGTTCGAAGAGGGCGGCCAAGGCGAACGTTCCACGATTCGAGATCGGGGACGTATTAAGAAAGGGCCAGGTCAGGAGACTCTAAACCGACGCACGTGCATGAAGAGACTTATGAGTGTGTCGTCCTAACCGTCGTGTGAGTCGTGTCCTTCAGAACGTGTTAAATAAGTTGAAGGTTCAAAATCTGACATATTTTAGGCAGTGAAAAGAACAGATATATATGACTTCTAAAGCCCTATCCTTTTCACTCACTGGAACTTGGCAAAGGGTAATACGGTTACTTAAGAGCATTAATCGCACAAAGATATTCAACATCTCCGCTTGTCGGTTCAGAAAACAGAGTGATTTAGAGACGCTTGCGCAGGATTTTGGGATTAACGCAGCATGCGGGTACGCCAGTGAAGATTATCTTTGATTTTTGTTGTATGGAGTATTTCTTCACGCGAAAAAATGAATACAACTGTTATGATATTAGTTAAGTATATCAACCAAAGCTAATACTAACAACAGCAAGTTTTTTATTGATTCAACTAACATCTTAGTTGATGTAACTACCTTCTTGTGAGGCTCGTATGGAATCAAGAAGGCTATGCACAGCAATCACAATATTCACAATCTTGATAGAAACGACCATTTTTTTTCAGAAACAATTAGATGTAAACACTGAAGCGGAGCGATGTGGCATTACGCTAAGGGCCAGGCTGTTTAATTGGCCCGCCCCGCCAATGGGGTCTTGTTCATACAAATTAGAACATGACATAAAAAAAACGTGTCGACGATGTTCACCTCGTTTAGTGACCCTGCGCAGCTGATTTCCTGAACTATGGATGATTTGTTATTCTATACAACTATGATTATCATTGTCTAGACTTAAGTATAATGTATAGCATAGCTAGAGGCTAGGTTAATAATTTGTCTTAAGTTGTCTTCCGACTTTTATTATCTTACTTTAAAATAAATACATTATTAATACGTTATTTCTACAAGCAATGTCATTTCTCAACAATGCCCTTAAGCAATAATGTATCGCAGTCTGTGTCGTAATAATCAATAAACGAAACACAGCCTTATATCCCTCTAATAAGATTAAGATTACAATACAAATAAATCCAAAATGGAGTCGCGAATGACCCGACTGACAAGGGTTACCAGTTGCCAGGTTTCAGAAAATCTTCGAGGTACACATTATGTGCAAAATTGATCTTTTACTCTATTTTGAACCCTTTACGTAAGGAAATAAAGCTTTACCTTTTAGAATAGACGGAAGTGTTATGTTGGGTATAAGAAAAAAAAACAAATATTTCCATGCATGCAAAATCTTGGTTTTCGTCAAATTTGCACCCTCTACTATTGTATTAAGGCTTAAGGTTTTGGACGTGAGGGTAGAGTTAAGTTTGTATTTGTTATGCTGATATTGCCGAATGGTATGCCGTTATAGATATGAGCGATTATTGGAAGGCTTATTGGAAGAGATTTCTTCGTATAATTTTGAGGGGTGAATTTTATTTCGCTTATTTTTATTCGTTTAGCCTTTTTTCGTTTTGCAGTCTAACTACCTAGGTTAGTGATGGGCGAGTTCTGAAACATTGCTAAAAATTCCTTAACTGCGGAAATTACAGCTTCTGAAAGTTACATAATAAGATGGAAATGATTCTGACAAGTAAGTTTCATTTAAATTAATAATAAATAAATATCTCACACAAATTGACCTAGTCCCAAACTAAGCTCTAGGCTTGTACTATGGGTACTAGACAACGGTATAAATAAGTACTTATATAGAGAAATATATACTTAAATACATAGAAAACATCCATGACTCAGGAACGAATATTCGCGCTCATCACACAGATATCTGCCCTTACCGGGATTTGAACCCAGGACCGCTAGCTTCGTAGGCACGGTCACTACCAACTCGGCTAGCCCGTCGTCTCATTTTATGAAGGTTTTCGGTAGATACTTAAGTACGTTACATGTCAAAACTATAGTAATTTTCAAAAATTAAACGCTTTTGCTATGGTAACTTTCAGGATATTGCATGAAATTGTAGGTGAAAGTTTCACTTTTAAAGCTTCCAGAACATTGCAGAAATTTAAGTGAAAGTTTCTCTATAGAAAGTTAAAAGCCGCGTATCACTAACCTAGGTCCGTCTGTCGGTTTTTGAAATGTGGCAGACACTTTTTCTCTATTTCTACGTTCTAAGTCACAAAGCTGTTTTTTATACAATACTTTCTGAATCTCTTAGCTAAATTTGTATGGAAAAAAAATTACAGTGTCGTCTTTTAAGTGTTCAAAAATAGTTGAACTTTCTCATGTATATTAAAGTACCATTCCCAAGAGTACATTATGACAATTCCTCACGGGCCAGGCGTAGCTCCAGACAAACCTTTGAAGTATTACACTGCCATTAGAGATCTATTAAAAAAACAATAAGACCAACCCGGCGGACGGAAATAGTCTGTTTAATTTAGGATCGACGGAGTAATTAAGTGCTTTTTTGTTTTGGGGATTATGTTATGAATATCTGTTGTTATAATGTTGTGTCAACATGGATTTATCTTGGGTGTAATAACTTATAACAAATAAAATATAAATTAACACCCTGTATGAATTAAACTTGGTTGATAATATTTAGTTATTGTACGAGATCAAAGTGATATCACACTCATATTATAAATGCGAAAGTCTGTGAGTTAGGTTGGTAGTATGTTTGTTGTCGCGCGTAATAGGAATGAGGGATTTAAATGAAATTTGGAATTAAAATAGCTTATACCTCAAATTAACACATACTTAATCTACCTTTATCCCAAAAAAAATATTTTCTGTGGGCTGAAGCTTACATGCTTAATCTAAAACAGCAGGCATTTATAGTCGCGTTTTATAAATGTAGATAAACAACGGTCCCTTTCTTTCGAATATGCAAAGTGCAACTGCGAAAGTGATGGATTATTTTATTTACAGAGATAAACACGATCTTTATAAGGTCAGGTGGTTTGTAAAAGTTTTTTTTAATTAGACCTAATACATATTTATATTTACATCTTTTTTTACAAAATGTAAAGAAACGTTTTCAACAGCTTTATAAATTGGGTTTGATCGATTTTCAACCCTAAAATAAATGGAATATGTTGTTTAAATCGACTATAAAAAGGATACTACGTGTATGAAACGCCCAAAACTCAAAATGGAGCCTATTTCGTACCGAAATCAGAGAGTCTGGCATTAAACGTTATAATATCGGCGGTCCTGCGCGGGCGCATCAAACGGCGCCGGCTCGTTGGCCATTTGTCCACAAAAACCGCGGCCCACTCTCGTCACGCACATTTCATTATGTCATCGCATAGGAAATAAGTATTTTAAGAAAGATTTATACGATACACAATTAGTTTAATTTTTCATTTCTGATGATCTGAGATTTTTTTAATGCGTTTTGCACCTTACAGAACTTGTCCATTGTTTTCTTCGACAGACAATAATTGAAACCATCGTCATGGTGTTTTAAAAAAAACTATATCATTAATACGAGAATTACAAAAGGTATAACACCAATCATCATGCCGTTAAAAAGACAACCAAACGGTTAAGTTAACTTTAAAAACATAAAGTTTAGTTAACAATTAAAAAAACCCTCGTCAATTAACTTAGTTATCCAACAACTTCAAAGCGATCAAATTACTATCCCAAGTCACAAATCAGCCAAAAAAATGTCCTCACAACTCCATACAATTTTAATAATAGCCTCCAAAGGTAAATTTATAGTGACAAAAGAAATCTAACGAACCGGAAGGCGGGCGGCTATTAACCAAACATATTAATTTAAATTATCTTCCGCCTGCCGGCTCGAACAAGAACAAACACAAAAGATATCAAGCGATGGTTCCGTATAGTCGTAAGTAAGGTAAAACACTATTATAAGTTGATTTTTTTCTCTTCAAAGCGATATAATAAAATATAGATACAATTTATTGAACACCCTACAGAAAGTTTAACGAAGAATTACAAAAACATGAACTTTTACAAGGAAGACAATAGTGTGCCATTCTCAACCTTATTGCTGTACAGCCGAGTTCATAAATATGTGTACACTTTAGTATCTTGTCTATTTAATGTCATGTTTAAACTGCCGTATATGAATATTCACAGCGATTAAAGTGACAAGGTACTAAAGGGTACACATATTTATGATCTCGACTGTACGGGCCACAGATACGTTCTAGTTATGGATCCTCGGCCAAAAATCAAAGTTAAGGAAGTATGTAGGTTTAGGTGTTAATAAAATATGTCATTTAAATTCAATGATTATTTATTTTCATTAAAAAAGTGTAGCCACAATCAATCTTACTGGCCGATATGGTTATCTGTGCGACCCAAGCGATATTAGATAAAGTTTTCTTACTTTCAATGAGATTTTTGAAATTGTGAACACTTACGCAAAACTTTGTCTAGATCGGGCTTGTTGTACGCTAACTTTTTACATCAATCAGTTGGGAGTCCGTCCTTTGTTAGATTTATTTCTAAAAGTATTGCTTAGAGCTCGCTAATGGATTTGGTAATGGATATTCAAGACCACAGACCATACAATACATTATGCGCAAATTTGAAAATGTTGACAATTTATGTAGCTATAGCAGGATCTCCAGGTGGGCCACTCGTAAAAGCTCAGTGGGCCACATGCGGCCCGCGGGCCGCTTTTTAAGTATAGCTACATAGACGGTTTTATTGCTAAATAGGCAGCGATTTCTGCCAGACAAAATTACCAATAAAATATACTGAAAAGTACATATTAAAACACAGTAGGCGGTGCAAAACTCGGTTATTACACTCAATGGATAAAAACGATTTCACTTACCAAAAATCGAATAAAATCACGTTACACTTCAACAGTTCCAGTTTGGCAAAGTCACCAAATTTCACAGAAAGACGGTAAAAAACATTGAGAACGACTGCCAAAAGATACATTGAGATTTAGTCTTCAATACCATTAAGTAGCCATATTTTAGTTTTTTGTGCAAGTGGATTTTACAACAAATTTTAATGATAAGTACTCCGACGGAGAGCTATGTAACTTACAACATCCTAAGACGATGGTAAAACCCACAGAAAACTCACAGTTAACTAGTGACCCGTGTCAAGTCCATAGTGCGCGCACGAAACGGAAAGGTTATTCCCACCTGTTACCACCAATTTGTTACCACTGGTAACTGCTGGGATTTTTTTTCCCACCTGTTACCACTAAAGTACTCGGTGGTAACAAGTGGGAATAATTTTCCCATTTGTTACCACTAAAATATTTGGTGATAACTACCACCAATTAGTTTAGTGGTAACAGCTGGGAATTTTTATTCCCAGTTGTTACCAGTGGTAACAGGTGGGAAAAAAAGTCCCAGCTGTTACCAGTGGTAACAAATTGGTGGTAACAGGTGGGAATAACCCAAACGGAATATAGCTACAGGTCTGAAAGCATTGCCTGCGTGTCAAGGGGTCAAGTGAGGCTGGAATATCTAAACTCGACTAAAAACTAATGTCAGAATCGTTAGACAAAGCACGATCGTTTTCCATAATGCCAAAATAAAAATTATTAACCATATAATAGTATCACTTCCTATGGAACCCTAAAACCACAGCTTAGCGTTTAGTCCTGCGATCTCATAAATTAGTGATGATTTACCATCTTACACATTGAACAGAAGTAAGTATAAAGCAAGATGAACTGTATTTTAAACCGTGTAAACACTTGTTAAGGTTCAATTTGAAATGAATGATGTTGACTTGTTTCTTTTATGTGTTTTGGTAAGTTTATTGTTCAAGAATTTCTGTGGATGAGATTTGTCGTTGAAGAATTCATATTTATAGTACGTTTTATTTTTCTTAGCTTAAGGAGATATCGTTTTAAAATAATAAGGTAGTAAATATGACATTTGTTATGTTATGCTTTGGTTTTTTAATGATTAATAGGCATTATGGTAAACCAAGAAAATAGACATAAATATGTGTAAACTCTTTATTATGTACTGTTATTAGTGGTGGTAGGACCGCAGGGTCCGCCCGGGTCGCCAACACCATCTTATCCATTAAACCACCGCCATGCAGTAGTGTTCGCATTGCTGTGTTCCGGTGTCGGGATAACACAACCGGTGAAATTACTAGCATAGAGGCATTCCATCATAGTCCTCAGGGTTGGCAACGCATTAGGATTGCTGTTTTGAGATTGTTTTCTTGAGATTTCAGATCCCACTTACCATCAGGTGGCCTGAGTGCTCGCGTGCCTTCTCCTTGCCATAAAAAATATATATATTTATCCTGCGACTTCGCGTATAATTTAACTTAGTTATCCCTTTTTCGTCGACAAAAGACACAACACTCGTACATTGAAGAACAAATAAAAATGGATCGTACTTATTTACAATTTCGGTTAGAATTATAATAAGCGTGTAACGTGTTTTACAAAAACAATTTTATTTATTTTTCAACATATCTATTAAAAAGGTTGACCTTTCTAAAACGTTTGAATAAAAAAAAAGTTGTGTCTCTTCATAATGATTTTATTACCAACTTTCAACAATCCCGGAATATGCCTAAATCGCAACAATTCCGTTTGGCCATTATTAATTTCCTCTTAAAGTCGTTGCGTCGCGGGCGCAATTCATCGCGTCGCTCAAGCGTGTCTTATCACATTAAGCGATCCCTCTGCTGACATTTAAAAACGCTATTAAAAACCCGACGGGCTCCCGCACAGTGTGTTAAAGCTGCAGTAGGGATTATTAGGCTAACTTACATAAAAAATTTAGGGGTTTTATGGCAATGTGACCGAATATTTTGTGATTATTTAGTGACGAAAATTTTATTATAAATAGTTTGACCTACACATAACTCAGCATTTCATTTATTATTTATATTAAATTTATTGTTTTTTTCTTAAACTGCAAATAGCCAAGGTAATTTAGTAAATTACTTGAATAATTTAGTGAGTGAACCGAACATATCTAATTAACATAAAAGGTGTTTGTTTGTTTTTATTTCTATTTTATGACATTTATTCTCAGTCAATTTTAAAGTGTGGACACAGGTAAGTGCATTAAAGATCTCACCTAATCGTACCAATACATGATCATCATCATTTTCGTTTACTGAAGAGACGAGCCTTCTCTTTAACACTACTTTTTCTTTTAATTTGTCTAGATAAGTTCTTATTGGTTGCCCTCTTTTTCTTCTATTTTTCATTAATTATATTAAAAAATCGAAATCCTAAAATAATCTGCTACCCTACTGTGCCGTATCTGCTCTGCGCACCCCCGATCGCTTACCCGGCGTTTATATCGTCTTTCTATAACTCAGTGTCGTTGTCGCGAAACGGAGCCGACGGAGCGGAACGGCACCTAATTCCGAGTGATTACTCACAGGGCCTATATTGAATTATTCATTTTTGATTGATATTGCTTATTTAGGTCAGGTTAGCGTTACAGCGTGAGCTGAGGGCTAAGACAAGATGCACTACGCTAACTAACGTTTCTATTCGTTTCGTTTTTAGACCAATCGCGTCACTGGAAGATCACGTGATACGAAAAGTCACGTTGTCTACCAGTGACGCGATTGGTTTAAAAACGAATCGAATAGAAATGTTAGTTAGCGTAGTGCATCTTGTCTGAGCCCTCTGGCTTGATCGACTATTTGGCAAGATGCCGTTTTAACAGAATATGTACCAATTTCACCAAAAAGATGTTAATTGATAATAAATGTTAATCGACAGTTAGTTCATACATTTTGACAGCTGTTAACATTAATCAAGTGGCGTCTGTTAAACAAGTGGTTGTGAAATTCGATATAAACATTAGTAAACTTGAATACCGAGCCTATTACCCTGCAAATAACTAGTGCCGGTTTCTTGTCCAATTGTCGATCGAGCGAGCTTACTCGACGCCTAAGCTGTTTATAAAGCTAGCTTAGCTTGGTGCAACCCTAGGGTACCTAAAGAAAGCCAAACCCTCCCTTCAAATTAAAACACTTTAAATTATAAAATAAATGTTTAAGAAATCAAAAAACCGCCTTCAAAAAGCAAAAAATAACTTCTTTAAAATGGTAGGTAAATAGGTCAGTCCAACTGAAGTGTGCTTTTGGTTAAAATATTGTTGGACGCCGACTTCAGTTGGACTGACCTATTTACCTACCATTTTAAAGAAGTTATTTTTTGCTTTTTGAAGGCGGTTTTTTGTTTTTTTAAACATTTATTTTATTTTATACTTTTCAGTGATCCTATTTATGCTGTTACGTAGCTCCACTTCTAAATATTAATAAGAAACTATAGAACATTTCAAGCTCGCCGCAGACAACGCCGCGGGAATGTCATAGTCATATTTAAACCTAAATGTGCTTCGTCATAGTCGCTAAACTTCCTTTATCGAAATATCTTATCGCCACCCTTGAAATAGGTACCGTTAAGGAGTTCCGGTGGCCATCTGTGGTCTTCATCATCAGTTCCACTTCACCATATAGTACTTTTCAAAAGCAAATGCATGAGTTACAGTGAAAAATACCAAAATCGCTATAGGTGTGCCTATAATATTTGAGGAGTTCTCTTGATTTCTCCATGATCCCATCATCAGATCCTGACGTGGTGACAATGGGACCAACTAGAAAGTATACCCATTCGAACAACGAAAAAATTTTTCAAATCGGTCCAGTGGTCTTCGAGTAATCGGGGAACATACATATAAAAAAAAAACCCCGACGAATTGAGAACCTCCTCCTTTTTTTGAAGTCGGTTAAAAAGTCCCAAGGTTATGTGGTTAAGGCTGTGCGTTGTTTGTTACCAGTCAGTTACGGAATAATATTTATGTACCCATATATAGATTAGTTTCAATATGACTACGTTTTGCCCCTTTCAGGGTTCCGTACCTCAAAAGGAAAAAACGGAACCCTTATAGGATCACTTTGTTGTCCGTCTGTCTGTCAAGACCCTTTATCTCGGGAACGCGTGGAGGTATTCAGTTGAAATTAAAACCATATACACCCACAGTCCCTTATGTATATTTCGACCCTCTCAAGCCAAGGGTATCAAAATTTATAGGGTATTTATCGTTGACCTAGAACTATGAAATTTAGCAAGTAATACCGTCTTATACTACAAGTATAGGGAACAATCTGAAAACTGTACATTTGGAGGAACGGCGGTCCAAATCGTATGAAAATCTTAAATACGGAACCCTCGGTGCGCGAGTCCGACTCGCACTTGACCGGTTTTTCATGGCAATGCAAGTAGGATACGATCAGTTTCAAGTAGTTTGGACCATCCTAAATCAGATCCCTAAAAACCAACCATTAATAAAAGGGACCCATTCTACCAATTGTTTTAAAAACCGAAAAGAAAACAGAAAAGTCAACAAAGCCCTTTTCATAAAAATGCAAAACAATTAAGCATTTGCATTTTGAATAAATATGTCCGTGCCCGAGGCAAGGAATTTTTGCCCCCGTTTTGGGGGCAAAAAGGGAACATTTACCCCCGTCGTGGGGCAAACGACACTTGCCTCGGGCGAGTGGGAGAGGACTCTGAGGACATCAGAAGCGATCAAATAAAATCACAATCGGTTTTACAAAGTTACGTTTGCGGTTACTAAAACCATTCGTTTTGATTATTGCTTTGAGATAAAGTTTATATTGTTATGGCACTGATTTGCCCTGATTTTCATGTTTGTGGCTGGGCTTAAGTTGAATAGTGGTGGGAGGTTGTCGATAAACTTAATTAATTTAAAGATTTAGTATTTTTATGTTACGACAAAAATAATGTAATAATATGTAATGAAATGGATACTTACTTGGATGTTCGAAAATAGATCACTTTATTTCAAAAGAAAACTTTTGCTTTTAAAGAGACGATTAAACTTTCTTGACATATTTTATGATCACGCCACTTTTTATTAGAAACACTTTTAAAGAAATTGAACAATTTTAACAATGAAATTTCCTCGCTAGCTTGCCATTTCACTCATCTTTACTAAAAATATAAATGCGAAAGTATTGATTTGTTATGTCTCTACTGTTTTTAGCCCACAGGGTATTTTAAACAGTTGCGGTTAGTTCTCGGGGAATGGCGATAAATAACTTATGTACTGCAAAATACTATTTTTGTAGGTAAATTAATTATAATACCAAGGATTAGTTATACTATTTCAACATGTAACGGCAGTTATTTTGTCTCTTATTAAAACTCGAAATACACTGACAAAAACATCGATATAATATCAGCACCGACCCTCCCTACACCAAAAACACTCCCTTCACTCATAAACCATATTCGGCGAGACAAAAGATACATTCCACGTGTATTAGAGCGGGACAGCATCAAAACAGGATGATGAACGCTTTACGAACGGCGTAATGGGTTAAATCGGTCCTTAATAAGCGAACCATAAAGCAACGAATAAACCTGTCACTTTGAGAGGTATTGTTTATGGTCTGCGTTTATTCCGAATGGCAACACTTTGATGCTTTAATTGTGGCCACTTGACCTTTTCAGTATAATGCTAAAATGGTAAAATAAGTCGTTAAAAGGTTTTAAGAATGGACGGGAAGCTGGCGTCTTTATGTAAAAGTATAGTTCGATAGTTTTGGACAATGAAATAATAAACTTTGCCAGTATTAAAAGATGAGGCATACCTTTTTAAATAAAAAATATTTTTAAATTAGTATCTTATAAAAGGGAGACTAGACTTTTGGACCAAATAATACTGATTAATACTCAAACATTCATACAAATTTAGATTGACATGGCGGTAATTAGTCGTTTTTTAATAAACATAGCAAATGTTCGAAGTAATTTTGAGTCGATAAATATTTCGATAAACGCCATGTCATTGAACTAATCGATACGTTATTATAGCAACGGAAGGTAAGTATCGATAAATGTAATTTATTGACTGTAAATCACTAAAATCGTTTTGTCCTTACTAGAATTCTGTCTGGTTTAGCACAAATAAAGTTTGTTTAAAGCAAATAATAAAAAAAACATATTTATCGTGTATTTGCAAAATCGTCGAGATAAATTCACCTTTATGTGTTTAAATAATTAACTTCGATACTTTTACAAAATTTCATTACGTTATAACAATTATTCAAAACGTTTTCATTATTAAAAAACCGTTGCACCTTAACAGCATGGAGATACAATTCAGAATCATAAAACAAATTGGCTATAATGACTCAATTAATTCTGAATCTGTCCGTGATTGGTTGTCTCTTTCGCTCTCTGGTCATTAGTTATCGAGTGAGAGAGACGGTACCCTCGGAAGCTTAACGAGCGCATTCCCTTTATGTTTTTGAATAAAAAAGTTTTGTTTCTTGATTTGGAACGTGAAAGGTTATCTTATCATGTTAAATGCCGATGACACGTTATGGAGTCCGTTTTGTATGAAAATAAGGAAGCGGGCTGCTTAATGTATAGTCGGGATAAAAACTACAGTTTAATGATGGTTGTTCGATAATTAATTGAGATGAGTAGGAACGTTTTAAATAAGTATTATTATTATTATATTTTTGGATAAAGGGACCTTAGAGGAACCTCAAACAATAGTACATTATTGCCTAGGCATGGAAGTAGGCAATTGCGGGCCGAGTATTGGTTTAAACGGTATTGGTATTGATTCATTTTGTTCATTCGAGTATTGGTTCATTTTTTAAATTGCATACAAACAGAAACTTCATGTGAAAAAACCATCACTCTTTACCGCCTTTTTGTTTATGACAAGGAGAAACGCAAGCTTTGTTTTAAAAAAAAACAAGCTATTCCAGACACAGATAAAAAAGTTATGTTTCGAATAAAATTTGGATGTATAAGACTTGTGCCATCATTTTATTATGGGCTTTTTCACTTTTTAAAAAGTTACAAGCTAGATAGTAATGGAATTTGTATGCAACATTGCGGGCTTGTGTAGCGAGCACGCAATGATTTTTTTTTAATTTGAGAACTGTCAGTAAACTATGTACTTCGCGTCTCATTATGTAGATAGTAATGTCAACATTTCCGAACATTTTTGAGAAAAATATTATTACACTTTTGGAACGACATTTACAAATGTTTATAGTAAAGTATTGTGTCTCTATCACGCCTCTATTGCTAAAGGTACAAGAGCGTGTCAGATATGAGTAAGTATTTTGTTGTTGGTGACGGTAACTAACCCTTAATTATCTATGTGTTTAGGAGCGCGCAGGCAAGCTTTATTTTGCCGATTAATACTTGATCCGTCGACTTAAAAAGTGAGATTCACAACACTCTCAAATAATGGTAGGTATGTCTGATGGACCTAGCGGCGGCGGGCGTGTTTTCCATTACCACATCCCATGACCTCCCATGTTATTTTGTTAAGGAACTCAGTTTTTAAGTCGCCGAATGAATTTATAAACCGGCGAGTTTAAGTCGTCAAAGCGCACAAAGAATGTTAGAGGGCGTGCATTCTCAATTAAGTAGGTTAACTCTCGAGTGAGCTCGCACCAAAGCGACTAGCGACGCAAACAGTCCGACATGCCGATACTTTGGATTGATACCGACTGGAACTCTGAGGGCCCTGCAAAGATGCACTACGCTAACTAACGTTTCTATTCGATTCGTTTTTAAACCAATCGCGTCACTGGGAGATGACGTGATACGAAAAGTCACGTGGTCTACCAGTGACGCGATTGGTTTAAAAACGAATCGAATAGAAACGTTAGTTAGCGTAGTGCATCTTTGCAGGGCCCTCTGATAACACTACGTTTTGTAAGTATAGGTAGATAGCGTGTGTGATGCGTTGGTTTATCTGTAAAATTACAATTCTATAATAAATAATTAAGTGGCACAGTTCCAGTATCAGCTGGTATTTGGAATTTAAGTTTTGTCTATAGGGCAACATAGACTAACAGTTCGTCAGGGCCTCTATTCTGAACGGAAAACAATATTGTCAACGTTTTTATAGGTCTTATTCCTGCGAAGCTAGCGGTCCTGGGTTCAAATCCCGGTAAGGGCAGATATTTGTGTGAGGAGCGCGAATATTTGTTTCTGAGTCATGGATGTTTTCTATGTAAGTATTCATTTCTCTATATAAGTATTTATATCGTTGTCTAGTACCCATAGTACAAGCCTAGAGCTTAGTTTGGGACTAGGTCAATTGGTGTGACATTGTCCCCTGATATTTACTGAATTGACAGAAATCATTGACGAAGCGGGGTTCTATTCTAGACAATTAAAACCATACCGTCTTTGACCTGTTATGGTATTGTTGTTAACTGGGCGGCCATTACTGTCAGGTAAATAAAAGCTACCAAAACGTTCACAATACGATAACAAAGACGATATGGAGGTTACCGTCTATAATCGCCCAGTTGCTCGGTCAAATTGTCGTAAGCTATAAGTATTTTAAATTTAATGGCGTTACCAATCTTTATCATAGTATAAAACAAAGTCGTTTCCCGCCGTCTGTCCCTGTGTATGTACGCTTCGATCTTTCAAACTACGCAACAGATTTTAATGCGGTTTTCAGAGTGATTCAAGAAGAAGGTTCTTATGTAGGTATAATAGCGTCCTTTATACGTAAATTTCGGACAGCGGGAAACGCCACGCGCCATTCCAATCTTCGTTTCGAATCGTACATTTTTTACTATTTTACTATTACAGTTGCATTTATACGTACGGTTCGAAACGAAGATTGGAATGGCGCGTGGCGTTTCCCGCGGTCCGAACTTTACGTGTGCAGGCCGCTAATGAGGGCGCCCGTGACTTTGTGCGCGTAGTATTAGTTTCCCGCTACTCCCCCTATATCGTCCGCTGGGGGTCGATTTTCGGAAAATCCCCTCTTAGTACACCGCTCGACCTCATAAGGAACCTACGTGACAAATTTGGAATCTCTCGTGCCAGCGGTTTGGGATGTGCGTTGATATGTCAGTCGGTTTCTTCTTTTATATATTTAGATATTTAGATACATTCTGGTTTATGAACGGGTGTTACAGAAAACTCAAATAAACCGAAGCGAAGCGAGGGATTACGATGGCAAAGCAATCGGTACCTAACCTTAGTTTGCCGGTTTATAATTAATTCGTTGACGAACTAAAATAAATAGTTAGTTGTTTATGAGAATAGCACCCCAGGGACCCGCTTACGCTGGTCATGTGTTCCAGCAACAGTTTATACGAGTATTTCGCGCCAATTATATCCTACTGTCAAATACACCCGGTAGTAACTTGCTCGCAACACTCGGCGAAAAACATCCCTAAGCCAACGCACTAGAGTCGAAAATATTTGACAAGATTTAAAGCTGAAATGGAAATGATATATCAAGAGTATAAGTGGTGTCGAGGGAAAGTGAGTTGTATGTGGTGTAGATAAGGTTGGTGGTGGCTTGGCGGATAGATCAAAGTGTACGGGTTGTCGTTTGTATGACGTACGCCGCAATAATACGACGATGTTCGAAAATGGATGTTAAGGGGAAGATGGGATTTATGCTTAGACACAAATAAAAAAACTTCTAAACATTATTGATGAGCAAAAAAAATTGCTTTGTACGATAAAGTAATTTTTAACACACCGTTTTTTTTAACTTAATAGGTCCAGTAGTTTCGGAGAAAATTGGCTGTGACAGACGGAGAGACAGACAGACAGACAGACAAACAGACAGACATACAGGCAGACAGTCAGACAATGGAGTGATCCTATAAGGGTTCCTTTTTTCCTTTTTAGGTACGGATCCCTAAAAAGGCCTTGGCGGCAATATTGGCCGCCATTGCCGGAAACTTGCCTATGTTGCCGGCAATATTGCCGGTGGTACATCACTAAACACATGACAAAAAAGAGGGATAGTATCTATGTGTCTGTCTGTGGGATCGTAGCTCCCAAATTGATAGACCGATTTGGAGGCGTTTTTTTTTTAAAGAAAGCTAATTTAATAAAGATGATTTTAAGGTAAGTTCCATGAAAATCGGTCAGGCCGTTTAAGAGATATTAGCTCTGAAAGAAGGGGGGTTTTGTCTTTTTAATAGTTATTTCGCCTCCTTCAGGTTTAGCCACGTTTAGCGTTACGCTAGTAAGTATCTCGTTTAAATAATTGCCTAGAAATAAAAGCCACAACTATGTTTCGATTTATTATAACACAGAATGATTATAAATGTTAATAATAAGGCTTTTTGATTTCTTTATTTGGAATGGTCTGAAATTATAGAACACATTTGTAACATGTTACGTAAACCCGATAACAATGTAAAATTACGGTATCTAAGACCTGATCTGATGGAGTCCAATGGTGGCATGAAAATCGCCGCTATACTTAACATAGACCCAGTAATTTAGGAGTTGTCAGTTTGATCTTGTTAAATCGGTGATAACCGGGCAAAAAAAATATACTTACGCTCGGCAGCAAAAACTTATCCCAAACTATAAATAAACCTATGTAAGTTTTGGAAGAAACTTTTTAGTGCAATAAAGTTTAAAAAAATAAATAATGTAAATCTTCACCAACTCCCCCTTAACGTACTAGAACGTCAAACATTTATCGCTACGTTATGGCCTGAGCAATTTGCCCGCGAACCGGCTCACGTCCGTTCATCCTCGACCCTATCCTGTCGCGTTAAGGTTTATTTTAGCAGTTAACGCTTTGAAGCCGTCTCAAATGACGTGATTCAGAGAGTATTTTCGGTTTGTGAATCAGTGACAGTATTGATCTTAAGAGCTACATACATACATACATAATCTCACGCCTTCGTTCCCAGAGTGGGGTAGGCAGAGCTACAGAATTACAAACATCTCTAAAAACTTGTTGATAATTCTATAACCACAATTTGCACAATTAGGCTAAGATGTTTACCAGCGTATTAGTGACAGGTTGCAAGCCCATCGCCTAACAGTACTGCAAACCTTTATTCCCTTAGTCGTCTCTTACGACATCCACGGGAAGACATGGAGTGGCACTATTCTAACTCGGCAACCACACGAGGCTAAATCTATGGTATTATGGATATGCTGCAGGGTGTTAACGGGGGTGGATCAAACGATCAGAGGTACGGGACCTCAATAGCTGGGTACCGAATTGGCCCCACGGATGTTCAGGGATTATCACTTGTAAAGAGGATTGTGAGGAAACGCTTACCGTAAAACGGGGTAAATACGGACACAACCTAAAATGAAGCATATGTTACTATTAATAAGACTGAAATTATTTCCAATAGACGTAACGTTATTGTCCATTTAATACTTGTTCTTATTTGTAACAAGTTATAACTCATTTTAGGTTCTGTCCGTATTTACCCCTTGATTCCTATTTACCCCGTTTTACGGTACCTATTGCGTAGCTTTCAAATATTGTCCAAACATATTTAGCTCCAGGCGATCGTTTCTCACCCCCTAAATATAGTCCGATTTCCACGATTTTTCAATATGTTGCAGTTGTTGTGAAAATCTAGGTTTGTACGTTTCCGTTTTTTTTTCTCGGGAAAAAACCTTACAGACTTAGTTTTTTATAATATCTACATCATATTCAAAAATCGTTGAATTTGGACTAGATTTAAGGAGAGAGAAAAGTTAATCTCATTTTGAATGAAATTTTTTAGCTTCGCAATCCCCTTAAAATAAGTCAAAAATATTGTAAGAGTTAAAGTAATACTTATTTTTCAAAAGTCTGCTACGAAAATCAAATTCTGATTAAAGCGAAGATGAGAAACCAGGAGTCTAGCTAGATAGTTAATAGGTATCATTTATTTGCCACGAAATTTGCTAGACTGTATAAACTTAAAGATGAAGCGTTACTTCAAATTCAAACGGTAATAAAAATGGAATTATTCTTTAAAAACGCCTAAACACCTTATCTTTACATAATTTATTCTGCAAAATAAAACGATTTTTCTATGAATTATCAATTATCTTCCAGATATATAAATTCAGACAGATATACAAGAATATAAAGAAGGAACCTAATAAAGTTATTTAAAAATTTAAAGCAAGAGAAGAATGTTGTAAACTAATGGTTTCAAAATCTCTACCTACTTCATAGGTTTACTAGCACCCAGCTAGATTCCAATTATGTGCGAAGCTGACCATAATGTATTTAAGTTAAATTGGCATTTAATATCACTACGGTAGCTTATACCCAAAGTGATCAAATCACCAGTGCATTTGATTTGGTCCCCGTCATACGCTGATTCACCTTAGCCCCGGGGTCAGCCTCAACGAGACAGGTCAATCACTTTAACCTGCGCTTGCACACGTAGGATGAACACTGGCCAAAACATTGCAAGAGTTTACGGTAGCAAGCGATAGATGGCGCCCATACCAAGTTAGCAAAGGTTTAGGGGTTATTTATCCGTCTAAAGATAATATGGTTTCTGTTTTAGCTCTTTTCAACCGACTTCAAAAAAAGGAGGAGGTTCTCAAGTCAACCCGTTTTTTTTTTAAATGTATGGTCACGCATAACTTTTTATAGAGTTGTCCCATTTAAAAAAATCTTTTTTGGTTTGATAGTTTGGTTTGGTTACTTCCGAGGTGGTTCCATTGCCACCAAATCTGAATCTGATTAGGAACTGCTGAAATGAAATGAAATTTTCTGTTAAAATATTTCAGCCCATTTCAGTAACGGAAAGTGGTTAAAATATGGCTTAAATTTTACGTACCATTCTGTCACCTATTACATACATAAAACATTTTAGGTACTATACATAAGTATACTGTTTTATAGCAAAACAAACACTACTGTGCATTGTGATTGATAAGATAATATTGAAAGCCACTTATTAACCCATATAGGCCCAGAACTATTTTTGGTCTCAAAGGGTACTAATGAGTCTCTAATTGAAGACATGGGTTGTGAGGGGGGAGGTTGTTTTTTTTAATGGATCGAAAATGACCCACTGGTCATATATGGGTTAAGCCTGTAATACTATAAGAGTATTTAAAAACCGGCCAAGAGCGAGTCGGACTCGCGCACGAAGGGTTCCGTACCATTTTCTATACAACGTAAGCGAAAAACGGCAAAAAAATCATGTTTGTTGTATGGGAGTCCCCCTTAAATATTTATTTTATTTCAATTTAATTATTTATTTTTAAAGAGATATACAACTAAATATTCTGTGCATATTTCTAGCGTCTGTCTGTTGCCGTTACTAATATCAAAAAAATGGCAAATAATGTCTAGCTATAATGGTTCATGAGATACAGCCTGATGACAAACAGACAGACGGACAGACGGACGGACGGACAGTGAAGTCTTAGTAATATAGGGTCCCGTTTTTACCCTTTGGGTACGGAATCCTAAAAAAGGATGTAATTTGTATACATTTTTAATTGCTTCACGCTTGCAACAATCATCTAACCACAGACTCCACATACTTACTATATATCTTAAGACACAAGAAGACACTTTAAGACCTACTCATAATCCCTTGAAGACACTTCCTCTGCCGCAACAATAAAAAACAAAACGCATCAACCACACCCGCATTCAAAATTCAATCCAATACCGTTTCTATTCGGTTGAAAATTTCAGTTTTGCATATGGTAGTTAGGTCGTTTTTTGTAGCGGTACAAGTCTACTTAGCTGCTAATGCGCGTACGCCGGTCTGACCCAGTGCGCGCGCGGCTAATTGCGCGCTTCCGGCCATCGAGCCGCGATTGATCTGCGTCCGGTGCGCGGGAGTCGAGAAACAGTGTAACTTTCAGTGTTTGGGATTAGGTAGGTATATATCAAAAATACTAAGTGAAATTTTTCACCTTCATTACAGGAAATACTCAATAAATATTAGTGATAATTGGCAGGTTGTATAAAAAAAGGACTTGGTGACATCATGTTGATGTATTGCGTTAAAAATTCACGAAATAAATAAACGCATCGCGTACCTGTTAGTGTAGATGTGAATAATGAGAATAGAATATTCCATGTAATAAATGGCTAAAACCTCTTTCCGGTATGATGAGTATCTCTATGCAAATATCACTCTATGTATTTTGCTTGAAAGGATAAAAAAAACATTTGAGTTTACTATTAGTTATGTATGTACCACAATTATGGCTTTAGAACGTCAAAAACTAATTTTGCCCTTTTTTACAGTCAAACTAAAAAATCATCAATAAAACATTTATATAAATTATTCGAAACCCTTTTTAAAACAATAACATGAGCAAACAACAAATAGACCAGGATTCTTTGAAACGTATAAGATAAAATTCCAAATATTCAAAACTCAGAATGACATTAATCTCAAATTCCGAAATCAAACAAAACCGGCGCTACCAACATAACGGTAACAAATGATTCCGTGAACGCGCTTCGTTTTTAATTCGACGACTTGTCAACACTGGCTGAAAAATGGCGGCGCGAATGAAAAGAAATTCCAATTTTGAAATTTTCTTGTCTCTCCACTCTAAAGCTGTGACAATGCGAATGAAAGAGACGAGACCAATTTCGAACTTTGAATTTAAAGCCTTCAGGAATTTTAGACGCGTTCAGAATTAATCAGGATATTACACGCGTGTTAGATTGTTTGACAGGGCAATTAATTAATAGTTTGAACGTATGATTTTGAACCTTGTTGATGTGAAGTAGAGATGTTTTTGGCGTGGTTTTTAACGATTGTTGAAATTTAATTTTAATTAAACTACTGACGATAACACAGCTGTCGCTTTGGTACAATACATGCTCATTAAGAATTATCTTTAATTAATATCTATCTTGGCGAGGCGGAATGATGGCAGAAGATGGACGAAGTTGGTCATTGAATGGTGGCCAAAGCATTCAAAAAGATCCGTGGGTCCACCTACCTGATGTGTGGACGAAATTCATAAAATGGCGTGAAGACAATGGATACAATTATCGCAGGACCTAGGAGAGTGGCTTGAGGAAGAGGCCTATACCAAACAGGCTGATTGAATGGGATATCTATAAATTAATATAATAGCTAGAACTAGAAGGCATTTTTAATGTGAACATCGAGGCTAAAAGTATTAAAGCAATGTTTAGAAATATATTAAACACATTATTAAAGTCGCCAAACTACGAAGCAATGCTGCTAAACCGAATTTTCAGAATTCCATTACCGTCAATTAGGTCAGCATTTGCCAGAAGATTCAGCAAATTCTTCCACCCCTTCATATATAGGTAATAAAATAAATTCCATGATAACCCTTAACAAATGCACAATAAGGGATCTGAAACGTAAACTGCAACCTTGGCTTATTAACCTAACATATGCGGAAACGGAAGTATTGCGGGGGATTAAATAACAAACACATACACACACATAAACATGCACACACACATACACACATAAATATATAAGGTATCTTTAAAACTTTCGCGTCGAATCGGTAACTCTGTCTGAAGTATTGGTTACCTACGAGACAGGCTAAGCCTAGTGTAGGGGCCAGAGGGCCCTGCCAAGATGCATTGCGCTAACAATCGTCTCTATTCGATTCGTTTTTAAACCAATCGCGTCACTGGTAGATCACGTGATACGAGAAGTCACGTGATCTACCAGTGACGCGATTGGTTTAAAAACGAAACGAATAGAAGCGTTAGTTAGCGCAATGCATCTTGGCAGGGCCCTCAGAACTATCTATTTTGTTAACTCACATAGCTCTTTGTTAAAACACCTACACTGATATGTATTTACTCCTGTTGAATGAATACTGTAAGGCTGTATGTTTAATTAGAGAATAAATAAATTTGTATTGTATTGTATTGTATATTACTAAAAATCGCCAATGACCAAAAAATCCCAAAATAACCGTAGTAAACGAATAACGTATGTAATTTACGGATGTCTTATTTTTTTTTTAAACCATCGTTGAAATACATTTGCTGTCTCAGAATCAACTTGTCAATCGACTAATAAAAAACGTAAAGTAAATTTCATGTTAAATTCCTAAATAACCATGTCACATTTCATCTCCTAATCGTTTTGTTTCAGGAATCACTACTAATATCCACTAATAAGCCTTGAGTTCTGTCCGTCGTGTCGACGCGATTAGTCGCTTCGCAGAAGTGTAAATTCGTTTTTATTTGACATGTATTAAAACATTTGACAGAGGGCGTTAGGGGATATGCAGAAAGTTTTGTAACATGTTTTTCAGGAGATGACAGAGGTGATTTAAGAAATCCGGTCAAGTGCGAGACGGACTCGCGCACCGAGGGTTCCGTATTTAAGATAATATGCTTGGTAACCGCAAAAGAAAATACTCATCTGGTTATGAACTTTATTTTCTATGCCAAAAGGTCCATTTTGACTACTTAGCCTAAATTTTAATACAGATTTTCAAAGTTTTTTGTTATTTCTCAAAAACTGTAAATAATGAATACTTCATTTTATTTTCCTATAAAACATAAGTAATTATCTATACGTCAGGATTTTTTAAGATTTTTTGATTAATAAACTTCGGAGATAAGGAACAGGGGAACAGTCATATTCGTAAATTTTTGGCTATCAATCAATAAGTACATCACAGAATAAATTAGTTTTGAAATATGCAGATTAAGTCCTTTCATATAACACCCCATTTGCTATATTCAAAACACTTTCATTTTTCAACCCCCCATTCTAGACCCCTTTTTAATTATTTATAGAATTAATTTCATTTTTTTAACTAAAAACAGATGCGGGCAAGCAAGTTATACAACTATGCTAAATTTCAAGTCGATAGCTTCAATAGTTTCTGAGAAAAACTGCTGTGACATACAGACAGACACCATAAAGGTTCCTTTTTACCATTTTGGTACGGAACTCTTAAAATGTATAGAATTGACGTAAGTTGATGACAGATCGCTCGATCGATCGTCATCTCCATACATTTCGAGTCGATAGAATACCGAAACGTTAACAACTTACGTCATACATGTTGTCGATTGTCGAAAATCGCTAACTTAGGGTCATGCATAGACTACACCCCCAGATTATTAAGCTTTTACAGAAGCTCAATACAAATGAGTAAGCTGTCAGACGTGCCGTATCACGCTATCAGGCTGCCAGGCTATCAGGGGGCCGGGTATCGGGGAGCTTTAAGCTTTGGCGGGGTGAAGCTCGGGGGAGCTTTAGGGAGTCGTTAGGGGTCGGCATACAAATGTGAAATTATCAATTATTGATATTAATGACTGCGATTTGTTTTTTATAACATGCTTTGAAGGTTAACGTGTAACGTAACCTGCCTACGAAGCTAGGGGTGCGGGGTTTGATTCCCGGTATGGGCAAATATTTGTGTGATAAGCGAATTTGTTCGTGATGTCTTGGCTGTTTTCTATGTATTTAAGTGTGTTATTCTCTGTATAAGTACCTATGTTTAGTTTATCGTTGTTTAGAACTAGGGAATGCAAATAACCGGTTTTAACCGGTTATAAACCGCTTTTAACCGGTTATAACCGCTTTTAACCGGTTATTTTCATACAAAGACGGTTAATAACCGGTTGAATTGCATTTTCTATTTAGAACCCCTTGTACAAGCTAGAACAGTATAGGACTGTGGCAGTTCATACATAAACTGTGCGAAGAAAACATCTAAATTATTTTAGCATAGGTCTTATCTTATCTTATCTTACAGACGGGCCCTTTCGGCTACACTTCGACCCTTTAGGATCTTTTGTGCAATTACCCTCTTACACACTCAGCTGTTCGAATGTGCAGGTTTCCTCACGATGTTTTTCCTTCACCGCAAGGGCATCGGGTAATGCACTTAAGTTAGAAAAACTCATTGGTAAATGGTGACCGCGGGGGTTCGAACTCGGTACCGTACGATCACGAGTCGACCGCCTAAGCCACTAGGCCACCGACGCTCTCCAGCATAGGTACTACCGCGATCGTTAATTTGTGACCCATTTCAAGAAAAATAGTCTTGGAAGTCGTCAATGTCATTAGAGATGCCAAGTCATTTGTAACTTATAGGAAACTCAACCTTATTGTTGTAGGATGTCAGAATGACTTTGGACTTAAGGTGGGTCCCAAATTTAAGTTCGTGATTGTACTAACTGACTCGTACCCTAATCAATTTTTTCGTTAACAACTCAGATTGAATAATCTCAACCCTGTTATTTATAATTAACCCCTCGCATGGCTCAATTACAGGCGCTGCCCGCGCGGAATGTCACGCGCGGTAATTAGGATAACCCCCCACAGCCCATCCACTCTGTCAGCTAACGCGCGGTACAAAAATGAATAAATCAATGAATTGCGTGTAGATTCAGGTTAGGGTAGAAGTACCGGTTTTGGCCACTGTACACTTTTTGGCCATTTAAGGTTGAAATGAGCATCAAAAATACTATACAATTAAAATTAATAATCTTAAATAGTTAAAACTGAAGATTAATATAAAGATAAAATATAAAAATATGTTTGTAATTTCATAATGACTTAGATATTAGTTAAAATTTAGAGTGGCCAAAACCGGTGTAAAGATTGCCAAAACCGGTAATTCTACCCTATATTTTGAAGATAGCATTTCATTTAATTAACTTTCTAGAAAGAAATGCAACTTAATATAAAAACACACATAAGAATTCACAGTATATCCGTTCATTACCAAAAGCACATTTCTGAGCCATTATGGAACTATGACGCAGTGACAACATAAGTAAAATGTAAGAAGTGAATTTATAAACTGATTTTGAGTGAAATACCCCGTCAAAGTGACGTCAAGTTATAGAAAACTGTCAGTTTTGACGCGTCTTGACTTAAGACTGGTTTCTCGCGCGATATCGGTTCGGTATCAGTCGATGTTAATACAGCCCTATAATTAAATATTTTATATTTTGATTGATTATGACTTGTACATATTTTTATAGTGGGTCTGAAATCCATTTGTTTCTGTACAATGTTGGGAAACATTTCAATTCTACGAGCTAAGCAACTTAAGTTAGACGATTAATAATTAATCGACAGTTGGATTTAGTAAGGTTAGATCGTAAATAATGTCGACGAATTTGCCTCAGGTTGAGCTTTCCCTACAGGTGTGGCGTTATTTATGCCGAAAACTGAAAACCGAACTACGGTCCTTTGTTACTACCGCCTTACGATATTTAAACGTACCTATTGCTGGAGATCAAATACGAACCGGAAAAAAAGTTTATTATAAGCGATCGTTTTAATTAAGTGACAGTGCAGGTCCCTCTGGCCCCTCGTAGGGTTGCGCGGTTCACGAAGGGGATCCGTTTCATTTCGCATAGCTTTGATGCAGCGGGAATTAATTACGTACGAGTGGTAACCCTAGCCGATGACACGCGGACTTTATGGCTATTGTAATACGGAATGTTTCTGTTTGTTGGTTGCTGTGCTAGTTATTTTTGGGAGTTTGGGTATTTTATTGTGCGTATGACAGTGGAATGGTTGGAATAATGTAGGCTTATTGAGTTAAGAGTGGGTGTCTGCCTTTATTATTAGTTATTAGGCGAGTAACACAAGAAGATTTATTGTTGAGTTGTGCGGCCTACAAGTTACCTTCAAAGTTATTTTAAAAGCGATAACAAAATTGTAAGAGTGCTGTATACACTTGCTCCGGTATTGCACACAGGCTTATAATAGGGTCTATATTGACTGACATAATTATTTTTAGTCATAATGTGTTTTAGGTCGTAATCATCGCAAGTCATTCATAACGTGTTTTTTTAAAGAAACTGTTACTTTTCAGGATTTGTATAAATCAAACCTAACCTAGCCTTGTCTACACATTAGATATTTCAGAACTTCTGAAAATTTTACAGTTTCAGCGATATAAAAAATTATGACTATCAAAAAATATGTCAACAATTACATTTTGACCAAAAAAATATGGGAAACAAAGGGCTCCCCTTGCAATATTATAGGAATGTTTTTTATATCTTAATTGTGTAAATACTATTAGTGTATCTTTTCTTTTTAATAAATAAAGTAAAAATAAATAAAAAATGCGGCGCGGCGGTGGAGCGGGTTAAAAAAAATGTAGGTACGGATGTGTGGTTGTCAAAAACAATTGAAATGCTACCTATTTGTATATTATAGTGTCTTAAAACTTAAACACAAGGCCACGAGGTAATTATAGTAACGATCCGACGTTCGATATTAAAATCAAACGACGTATTGTACGTGTGAGGCGATATCGCATTAAAATTTCCGTCGAAAGATGGATCGTACGATTTTGTTTTCGATCGATCGAAACGAAAAGTCGTTCCGTGACTTCCGTGTATAAAAGTTTGTGCAGAATTAAATACGCTATAGTAAACAGGTTTTCCAGTATTTTATAGTCAATCGACTATTGAATAATAACCAGTGGTCTCCTCTTGGGAAGCGCTGGTAGATTTATGATTTGTAAAAGTGCCCGTGCGGCCTACTTACTGAATAAACATGTTTTTTTTTATTGTTAGTGCCTGACTAGCAAAAGTGCATGTGTCACTAAAATTGGAAAAGTCAATCCAGTGCCAATCCATATTTCTTTTGACATAAAATAATAAATGGGACAATGTCACACAAATTGAGCTAGTCCCAAACTAAGCTCTAGGCTTGTACTATGGGTACTAGACAACGATATCAATACTTATATAGAGAAATATATACTTAAATATATAGAAAACATCCATGACTCAGAAAAAAATATTCGCGCTCATCACACAAATATCTGCCCTTACCGGGATTTGAACCCAGGACCTCTAGCTTCGTAGGCAGGGTCACTACCAACTAGGCCAGCGCGTCGTCAAATACTATCGTATTATCCACGTTATGATAGCTCGTATTTACTTGACAATTATGGCGGCCGATTGAAAAACTATTGCGATAACATGTCTAAAGGGGCTTCTAAACGGGCTATACATATTTTCACTGCAATATGTGGCCGGCAACTATTGGTGTCTTTCTCTAACACACGAATAAGAGAGGGACACCAATAGTTGCCGGCCACATATTGCAGTGAAAATATGGCCCGTTTAGAAGCCCCTTAAAGCTGCGGCTGCGCAATTTCAACCGCCAGCAAGGGGCATTGAGCTAATTTTACAGGAGAGCGAAAAAACATGTTTTGTCTCAGCCGTAGAAAATTTTGCAATATTTGTTCAAGAAGTTATACTTTCTCGATTAATTAGATTTAGACGAATGCATTGGTATATACATATTTTCTTAATTTCCTATATTACATGTTTTATGTGCCATACTAGCTTTTTAAATGAAATTCAAATAAAGAATCAGTGAGCCCGATGATTTTCAAGCCTCTCTGTTTTTTCAAAAGCTAGTAAGTGCATGTGACATACTAGGTTTTTGAAATAGTTTTGTGACATACTAGGTTTTGAAATGGTCAAGCCCGTTATTTTGTGCACTTACTAGGATCCGGGGTATGGGTAAATGTGAACATGAGAGAGATAGGGCTCTAACTGATTTTGCATCTGGTAGGGACTTACTAGAAACCGCGTTTTATGCAAAAATCGCAAAATTGAGTTTTTGAGACTTACCGGTTTTACCGAGTGGAACTGCCCCAGTAGTTGTGTATCTATGGAATTATGTTTTGATCCGCTTAGATCTACATAAAAATGAAATGAATGATTTTGATGATTTCATTTCATTTCAGATCTAGATGGATGTATTAAACCGCAGCCGCGATTGACCTGCGGTGTACGAGTTATATGCGCTAGGTGATTGCGGCTAGATTAGAGGTGGGAAGTCACTTATCTATGTAACATATTGTGGGCTCATGATATAATTATTACTATTGCATCATGCGGTAACTGAAATATAATACGTAATTAATGGTTTAGTGGTTTCGCGGTTTCACCATCTTACCCTTAATGTACAGTCACGAGATGAAATTTGGTACCCACCTTAGGTCCAAAGTCAATCTGACATTCTACAACAATAAGGTTGAGTTTCCTAAAAATTACAAATGACTTGACATCTCTAATGACATTGTCGACTTCAAGCATATTTTTCTTGAAATTTATTAACGCTCGTGACCGTACCGCAAAGCAACAGTGTTCGCATTGATGTCCTCCGGTGTGGTGACAATCAGTGAAATTAGAAGCATTCCATCTTAGTTGTCAGCTTACCCTGGTTTGTAGTATTGGGAATCAAAATGTCTATGGGTCTCAGATTTCTCTGATCATTTTAGGTGCTCTCTGTGGTCTTTGCCTTCCTCATTAATCTGTGAGTCAGAATCTGAATCTGAATTTCTTGTTACCATAACTGTTACACATTTATCACTTCATTAAAAAGATACAGGAAGTGTTAAACAGAAACAAGTTATGAGGTTATGACTCGTCAAAGGTGGCAACGACATTACAATTTACTAAATATTTGGTCCAATCGGATAACCGTTCTCTAATCTGTAAAACTAAAGGACAATGGGCATTTTGGTACCCGCTCCAATAGCAATAATGGTAGTGTCATTGAGTAGGTCATACCAATAGGAACAACGTTTACTATGGTGGTTTGTCTCAAATCCCTGTCCATTCGGAGATATTCATATACGAACATGACACCTTATGCGAAATAAAATCTGCTCCCGGCATCTTTATTTCCTTAAAAATACAACTTAGGCAAAAGTGAATAGGCTGCTACTGCTCCAGAGAGCTCCATCTTCAGCCTAATTCATGGACAGTTAGGTATTTGTAAAAAAAAACGAATCTAACAAAAATCACCTCATGTTGTCACTTTTCTAATGAGAAAAAAATCAATTTTATTTATGAAGCGGAAACACTGAAGTGTACCCTTGACTAGTAAAACTAGGTACCTGATAGTAAGTAGTATAAATATAGTGCCCGGCCGATAAGAAGTTAGATATTTCTCGTTATGTAGTACATGTTTTCTTTTCTTTCATAATGGTATCCCTAAAGGAAATTGATTGATAACAACGTATATCCAAAATAAAATAACTCAGTTCCGACAGGAAATAGAGATAAGCGATATGGTTATCATTGTCCAGTATAAAAATACCTTTCTAATGATATATACATTATATCCATTGGCGCGGGTACCACGTTCCATAAATTTTTGCCCATTGTCCTTTAGAAACGTCAAACTCGATTTTGACAGGTCTAAACTCAATCCGTATTCGGAATTTCTTAATTTTAGACAGAAATCCCTAATTTAAGAGACACACATTGACATTTTTAAATTTAGAGATTTAGGCCAATTTGGCATTTGGAATTCGGACGCGCATGTATTATCTGTAATTTTGCGCACCACTTGAAACTCGACGTCTCAACTTTCTTCTTCTTAGCTTGCTTGTAGGTAGATTTTGAGATTAGAAAAATCTTTAGGATGCATTCCTACATGTAAAAAACTCTTTTAATTATATGAAATACCTTAATTCTATCAGAACCAACCACAGACAAGAGAGTAGTCTCTAAATTTACAGCTGTCATTTACGGCTAAAAAGTTTTAAATTTGAGTGAATTTTATTTAAGAGTTTTTCCGAATACCAATTGGCGCGTAACCTAAAATGACATAACATAAAATTGCAGATTCTTAACTTAAATTTAAATTTAGACGTCACTTATCCGAATTGGACTCATTATTCTTCTAATTCTAATCTTAATTAATGGCTTTCACTCCTGTTAAGGTGTATTTCGCCAATGTCGAGTTATTTATAGACACCCCATGGACTTATTAGAGAAATAAGTCTATGGATATCACTCGCAAGGACAATTGTTCGGTATAAGAGTATCTTCTCTAATGGACTAAACGGAAGCACATGGGTTAGCTCCACGCGCTTCTGTCAAGTCACACATTATTCTTAGTTTAAAAATTAGATTTATGGACAGTGATATTTATATTGATTAGACATTTATTAAATTATTAATAACACGGAGAGGTTTGTTCTCATTGAATTTGCTATAGTCATTGGGTACTCGTTTATACTGTAGCTATAGCGTCTGGTCTATCAACAGGGCCCTTACGCGAATACGGAACACATTGTCACTCTTACAATTAATAGAGTTGCGCCCGCGCGGTCTTTAAAGGGAGCGCTCCGATCTCGGCCAATCGGTCAGAGGAACAGCAGGTGTGTTATTCTCTCAACAAACGGCGGCCGGTCGAACGGACGAGCGAATAAAAGCGGCGAGTTTAAGTAGTCCCGTCCGACCGAACAAAACACATTTTAGCGCGTACATTGTCAATTAGGCAGCCTTATACGTTGGTGAAGTCATGCTGCCAAATTGAATACACGCGCTAAAATGTGTTTTGTTCGCTCTGTCGGGACTACTTAAACTCGCCGCTTGGACCTTCACTTGAACAAACGATCACCTTTGCTTGTTGAGAGAATCACCACCCAGGCCTTTCGCGTAACTCACTCGCAATCGCGATCGGCTTCAAAACAAAACAATTGGTTTCATTTTGTTTGCAGACAAGCCTTCGATTTTCAAAATGAAAACGATTTTGATTGCGATTGTGTTTACGTGAAAGGCATGCTGATTCGGTCTTTTAGTTCCCTTAGGTCCTTTAGCTCCGGAGCAAATTTCGAGATCTGAGCAGGACACGCTTTGAAATGTACAACAATTGCTACTGACCTAAAGGACCGAAGACCGATTAAGATCGTTTACGAAGAACTAGTTCCTTTCGGTCCTCGACGGGAATTCATTCCTTTTAGTTCTTAGTTCCTGACGGACACAAGCCTAAATCTTAGTTGATTTAATGGCATTAGGTAGCTTATTATACAGAATAATCCCCATTACTTTTGGGGTTATTTTTGTTAATTTTAATCTGATACCGGCAGGGGTGATAATGTTTAAACAATTTTTGGTGGCCCTCGGGTTGTAATTTGCTATTACTTTATAGTAGTGGCGGTGCTCAATACACAAAACTAAAACGTCGATTACCGACTGACACCGGAACTGTACTACATATAGACAACGTAGTGTGACCGAGCTGAACTAATCGATATCAATCCGCTGTAATGGCATGTCGGCAGTGTTTGCGGCGCCACTAGTTGCCGCCATTCTGAGGTTAATGGCTGTCAAACTATAACTGCTTCATATCTGTTATGTTTGTGGTCACGGTATAGGCATAAATACTAGTATACTCGTAGTTCACTAGTGACCAAGGGGCTAGCAATAATTTGATTTGTAACTGAGGAAGATATTTTTCACATCACCTATTCGGAAAGGGGACTTTTCGTCCCTGCTAGGAGGATCGAAGTGGCACTTTTCTGTTCAAGGACATTGTGTTGCCAGCATAAAATATAAACGCAATACTTGCACTTTTGGTTTAATAGATAATTGTTATTTTAATTTATAGTGGGTATTTTTTAAACAATATGATTGATCTTAATACAGTTTTGTGAATTTGGCGTTTTAAGGTTAATTGTATGTTTGAAAAATAGGTACCACAAATTTTCTTGTTAAATTTGATAATTTTAGCACTTTTAGAGAGTGTAAATAATTAAATTTGTTTCATCGCGTTTCATTAAGTTTTATATGTTCGATATTGACTATACCCATAGTAGAAACGTTTGTTCGAAATAGATTGTCCTCTGATATTTACTTATTTTATCCGAAGATGATTCAGGCGCATTTATATTTACTTAATCAATCATATTTTTATGGGACACAAGAATATAATTCCATAATTTTAATGATGAATTTATGTTCTAATATCACTTAATAATAACAAAACAAACCTGACCTAACCTACCAACGTAAAATAATAAAATCATACATTTAATCTAATAAAGCTATAACATAAGATAGCTTTCGGAAAAAAAAGTCGGGCTAATTATTATTCGGAAAAGAATAATAAATCGATAATTTGCTAACACCTAAGGGCCATTTTTGGTGCAAGACCAAAAATTTACCTGTGCGGTCAGCGGGTTAGAATAGTGCCACTCCATGTCTTCCCGTGGATGTCGTAAGAGACGACTAAGGGAATAATAACGGCTTGTAGTACTGTTGGGCGATGGGCTTGCAACCTGTCACTAATACGCTGGTAAACATCTTAGCCTAATTGTGCAAAATGTGGTTACAGAATTATCAACAACTTATTTAAGAGTGCTTGGTAATTCTGTAGCTGCCTACCCCACTCTGGGAATGAAGGCGTGAGTTTATGTATGTATGTATGTACCAAACATTTAAGGCACTAACTCGAGTTAAAATTACAGTTTTTTGTATGAATCTGACATTTACTAACTCGAGTTAGTGTCGAAACCTAGAGTAACATTTTTGGTGCAAGTGGCTCTAAGTGGTCAATTTGTGCAACCTCTAAATATTACCTTACCTTGCAATTTGACGGAGAAGTCTACAAGACATTATTTGTCCATACAAATGTGAAACCTTACTGTGTATGTATCATTATCAATCAGATTGTAATGGCATGTCGGCCAGTGTTTGTGGTGGCGCTAGCCGACATTCTGAGGTTAATGGTTATCCAGTTGTAATACATATAACTGCTTTGTTTACCAAGTTGGCATTGGCGTTAAGGGATATGGATAGATATGGGTAGTTATACATTTTCATCACTAATTGTAGTAATATTATTGACACAGAACGCTTTGGTCAAGGATCTATTTAGGAGTTAAGAGGTTGTTAGACAAGCATTAAGCCACGGTTAAGCTGGCTACATACCATCAGTTTTAACTGCACAGTTTCAACTGTACAGTTTTATCTAATGAAATTTAGATAAGATATTTCTTAGATCGTCAGTTTAACTGCACAGTTCCCAGTGCCCACACACATTACGTTTTAACTGAACAGTTCAACTGTGCAGTTAAAACTGATGGCATGTAGCCCGCTTTAGTCGCCATTTTTGAGATTTTCTAAATTATTTTATTGGAAATGGAACTGCGTATTGCAATATTTTGTCATGATGTGGCCTATACATGTAATATATTTAGGTAGTTACACAATGTAATTAAATGTTTTAGAATTATTAGTTTTACATTGAGTATACGTATTTAAGATGCACAAAATTAATTACATCTCAGAACTCTCCTCAATAGTATGTAAATCAAAAATCAAGAGAAACGAAAAATACGAAGTTGCCGGGTACAGCTTTGAATAATTCGGCAACGAATTTTAAAGCTGATCAAGTTCTTTATGTGTTTACAGACACAAGACAATCACAGGACTATCTATAGAACAAACATTAACGCTTGGCCTCAATCTGGATCCTAAATAACTTTAATAATAACATTATAATAACTTAGGCGCCATACTCACGAGACATTTTAGAGACGGTTGAGTCAACCGAGCTGGCTCGTTCCTTTTTCAAACTTGTGCATGAAACATCGTCACTAAAGAACGACTTAAAAAACCGGGCAAGAGCATGTCTGACCATGCTCAGTGTAGGGTTCCGAAGCCGTTACTACACAAAAACCATCTCAAAAAATAACACGTATGAATTAATTGTCTATTTAAAGTTATTCGGTGTTGTTAGGTGATTTTTAGTAGGTATAAAATTTTCAATTTATTTCATTTCATTTCATTTTATAAGCACTTTAGGTGTCCTGATACTTTAATATGTGCTTTCATTTAAAATGTTTTTCAGTGGCTGTTGGGGGGGGGAGAACTTACATAGTTTGACTACGGAACCCCAAAAATCGTTTTTTTAATTCTGAGTGCGGCCGTTAGCCTTAAATATTAAACATACGTAGGTACGTAAACATTGTACATATCTTAATAGGTTTTCGACATGTAAAGTACCAATGCGGGCAAAAAAAAAAAATTGTTTAAACCAAAATATGACAAAAATTAAATTTTTTTTTTTTCAATTTTTGACATATTTTGTTTAACTGATAAAATCCAATTATTTAATTCAATCCACTTTTTTAATTCAAAGCCATTACTTAGCGAAGCGTTTTTTTCACACCCCCATATGGAGCCACCAATTAAGCGCATGCACTGTAGATCAATTAAGGCGCATTTTTATGGTAATGCGTGCGCGCCGGTGGTCCGCGCGCGCGTCGAAGATAAACCAGGGGCATAACAGCTGAGTCCTTTGGAAACGGGCCGATTTTTCACATTGGTTTTAATATAATTAAGGCAAAGAAGTAAATTTACAAGTAGTGTACCTTAATAGGTTTTTAAAGGTGATTTGGATTTGTATTTCTCTCTCAATTGCTCTTACACGCTCTTATGCTAGTGTCTTTGCCTGAGCCCGAAATATCTTTTTTTTTTCTACAGTCGACTGTATACTCATAAGTAGCTGTAAATTTTAATACCTTGTCTCATTAACGTATACGTATTAATATAATATAATATATTAAGCTGATAGGTCCTTTAGGATGTATTTTTTATTTTCGAAATCATTTAAGTAAACATACTTTAAAAGGCAACCCCTATATGTATAGTCAAAAAAAAACTTAAGTGAGTCCCAAGTCCTTGTTCTTTATTTTGGATATTTTGGATTGTTCTGCAATTAAGTGACAATTAAGTCGAGCGAGAGTGAAGCAATAGGGCTAGAGATGCGGAAGAGATTGTTAGAGTTGTTAATAGATGCCTACATATGTCCTAATTCAGGGTTTAAGTATATCCATTCCAAATTTAATTGAAATCCGTCCAGGCGTTTAGGCGTAAAGGATCGCATACCAAACACACACACACACACAAACTTTCGCAATTATAATTTTAATGTGCTTTTCTAAGCGACGTGTGTCGACGTCAACAGTAGAGTGTTTAACTTTAGATCAAAAATCATAAAGAAAGCTTATTAAGAGGCTTATTTTAGCCCCTTGATAAACAATCTACAACAAAAAGAACCTTAAAGTATTTTTATACTTACATCGATCGTATAATATTCAAATTATCTAAATCTTTTCTTAAATGTTCACCGACATTTCTAAAGTATCAAATTGCGCTTTAGATCGTTATCTTATCTGTATAAGGTGCGCGCGCGCCGACGGTGTAGCCACTTTCGCTCGCCTTAATTAGCGCTATTAAAGTTCAAGTATTTAAATATGTTACACTGAGGCTCGTTTAAATTCTTGCTGTTTGTTTTAAGTGTTGGACTGCAAAAAATATGTGTGGGATGTATCGGTAAATGTCGGAAACTCGACTGGCGAGTAAGTACAGTCAAACGAAATGGACTTCTGAAATGTTTCTTAGGATTTGATTGATTACGTCACTTTGACACAGTTCCACAGTGACCTAGAAATAAATTTTTTTACTCTATGACCGTGGAATAATTTACCTATTTTTTATGTAACCTATGCTATGACTTTGGTTCTTTTTTTTAAAGAATCTTATGACACCATTGACACCCCTTTTATTAACATTGGTCCTTTAGGAGCTAGGGTAGAACATCCGAGTTTTAGTGACATACTCGTATAAATAAAAATTGACTATTAAACTTACCTACTACCCTTATTTTGAATTTGACAGTTTGGTTAAAAAAAATACATTCATTAGTTGCATCTTTGTGCAATTTAAATGTAAGTATTTAAGCATTCACAAAATCACAATCTATTCAACAGTTTTTTATCAACTCATTATGTTATGGTACTTAAAATATTCATACGAAACAGTGTCGTTCACTAATTAATAACAGCGTTAATAGACGGCCTAAATACCTCTGTCAATGATTATAACTGTCAGCTTGACAGACGACAGCTCGTTCGTTTCAAATTAAACCCGTTCCTTTTTCAAATCGCACGCCCCACCCCTTGATTCGTTGCCAAATACTTGTGAAAACACTCACGCCAATCAGAACGCGCCATCCCAACGGCCTAGATTCCGCTCACCAATCACAGCGCGCCCCACGTGCGCGTGGGCAAGTTCTCAGTTTAAAACTCATTGATTATACTAATTGGTGTTTTGTTTGGCAACGATACGTTGTGATGAAAAATAGTACGTTTTAATGTTGCAGTTTTCTTTCGACAAATTTAAATTTAAATAGCCAATGGGTAGAGAGGAGAATAAATAGGATGGCTCAGGTTTTGTGTTAAAGCGGTTTTTATATTTCACAATTTGTTTGTTTTCGTGTCAGTTTGCGACTGTGTGGTTTTTTTATAGTTGTGTTTATAGACTAATTTGTTTATCGTCATTCTAAACTAGTTCACCTTGATGATGTGATGTAACAGTCGTCAACTTTTGAGTGACTGGTTATATAGCGAGAGATAAACGAGCAGGGTCATAATGATGGTAAGCAAACAGTCTATAAAGATATTGCCTTTGAGAAGCTACGGTAATATTGTCAGTCTTTAACAATGAGTTGGTTTGATTTCTGACAATCCCCATCCATTCATGTCGAGAAGAGATCGCAGCTGAGTTTTTATACACGTTTACAACAAGTTAATAAAGATAAAGTTTTTGAAATCTAAACGTCATGTTACAAAAATTGACATCTATATCCAAAGACTCCCGCATCACTAAGGGGAATCTAACGTCACCTCGTTATTCCAAATCGGGCCATACAGCGGAACAAAGAACAACCATACATACACTCCCAGGCAGCGTGTTACCTGACGCAGATCGCTCAAGAAACAATATGACTTAGTTTCTTAAAATAGTATCCACCACAATTACACGTGCATTAAGCGTCAAGAGCAGAAATAATAACAGTTTATCGGCAGTGCAGAGCGGATGCGCGATGGGCCGCTGCCAAGCACTTGACGCCGAAAACTGCAGCGGATCTGATATTGCGAGAATCGCTTGGGATGCAGCGGGAATGGATGCGGCTTGAGCGCGGTTTGGGAGCCACTCAGGGTGTATCTTGAGTGCTACATCGCAGACGAACTTACCGATGTGTATCCCACTAATATTATCAAGGCGAAAGTTTGTGTTATAGTTTGTTACTCCTTCACGCTGCAACGGCCGGACGGATTTGAATTAGATATACTCGTAAATTGTAGATTTAGGCTTACCTTTCATCTTGGGAAATTTAAAAGCTCCCGAGGGAAAAACGGTAATCGAAATTTACGAGAAAGAAGTCACGGGCAGAAGCTATAAGTACCTAAGTAGTAAACTTTATAAGCTTTCCCCTTCATAAGCGTACAATAGCTAAGTCACTTTAGAGTGACATTCTTTGTCCATTAATTTGAATTGAAAGAAAGTGACAAAGCGTTATTTAACTTTATTAGTATTTAACCTTGGTCATTCGACATGAACACATTGGTTACAATATCACAAGTCGAAATTATGTCACCGAAAATACGTTTTGATCTCTTTTGCTTGGAAGAAAAAACTTTATATCATAATAGTGAAATAAAAACAAAAATCTCAAAAATCTCAATCGAATTTTTTGACATGCCATGCAATTTATATTGCAATACTTATTACATTGATGAATAAATAAACTAAAACTGAACTAAACTAAATAGCATATTCAAACCTAAAGGTTTTTTTTTTGAAATACATATTATTTAACACATGTTTTATACTTGTCTTGCAATCAAAGTGTTTAACTCTGCTAAAATTAATTATCAATGGCGCTCGTACCCCGAAGCATCTTCGGTGTAATATACTCACTCACGTTTTAATATATATAAACTATCAACCAAAAATGTACTTAAAAAGAAAAAAAAGGATAAAAGTTATTTATTCAGTAAGTAGGCCGCACGGGCACTTTTACAAGTCAAAAATCTACAAGCGCATCCTAATAGGAGACAACTTTACTGCTGAGAAGAAACGCCGCAAGAAATTCAACATTTCAGTATTTTTTTAAATATTAAAATTCAAAATTCAAGATACTAATAAATTATTTGAAAAAAAAATACGTGAAAACATAGAATATGATTTAAGTACTCGAAATATATAATTTCTGTGTCACATCCAGTTTCCTCCGTCCGCGGCAGTCAAGTCGTCTAGTGCATTGCGACCGGCGCTTTCATATCGAACTGCATTTCTTGAGTGTTACCTGCCTCGGGGGCTTTGATGTTGCCAGCTCACGCAGATTGCATCGCAAGTGTTTACAACTTTGCACCTACAGAGAATCTTGAGCACTATATCTTTTAAAGATGCTATAAGAGCTGTTTTAAACTGTTCTTGGCATAGTCTGCTGTAATACCAACAAGACTAACAAAAAGCAAGTTTTAAAAACCCAACTGCAGGGGCTTGTTTTATGGGTCCATATTGGCTCACCTAATTATTTTTACTCATAACGACTCATAAGTCCTAATTATCGCAACTCCTAACGTATTTATTTCAGCAACTGTTACATTTTCAGGATTTTTATAAATCAAACCTAACCTAACCTAGTCTTATCTACACATTGAATATTTCAGAACTTCTGAAAAGTTTACGGTTTCAGCGGTATAAAAATTTCATTTTCGGAGTTCCGATAATAGGAGTTGCAATTTTAGTTGAACTTTGGCGCTCCCTTGTTTTATAAAGCTACAAATTACAATTTACAGGTTACAAGTTTCCATTTGACACAACCTCGACCAATGAAGACCAGGGGCCTGTATTATAAAGCTACACATTACAATTTACAGGTTACAAGTTTCCAGTTGACACAACCTCGACCAATGAAGACCAGGGGCCTGTATTATAAAGCTACACATTACAATTTACAGGTTACAAGTTTCCATTTGACACAACCTCGACCAATGAAGACCAGGGGCCTGTATTATAAAGCTACACATTACAATTTACAGGTTACAAGTTTCCATTTGACACAACCTCGACCAATGATGACCAGCCTCAGCAGCAGTTGAGCAGTGTTGCCAGTTTAGACCTGTAAAATTGTAACTTTTAGCTTTATAAAACGTGCCCCTGTTCGTATAATGTCGTCAATGTAATGTTAGGTATCATGTTTATACAGGGTCCATCTGACCTTGGGGCTTTAAATGCAGCGAACGATTCTACTTTCTAAACAGAACTACTTTTGTTCTGCAACATTAAAAAATAACTTAAGTTTAGATAACTAATTGATGTTAAAATCTAATTGTAAAATCAGTGTATTAAATCATGGCCATATAATCAGTATCTCATGGTACGGGGGCGACATTTCCTTGGTACGAGGGCTAAAGGAAAATGGAGAATCGGATTGCGTACCTACATTGAAAATTACATTAAACTTGTATGAAAAAAATAAAATTTAAGTTTGACATATTTTTAACAACCAGACCAAAACAAGTTCAGTTTCAGGAGTAGAAACGATCCATGCATTTAAAGCCCCAAGGTCCGAGGCACCCTATATTTTTGGTTTCGCCAATTTCACATCTAGGAAAATAAAGTATCCAGTGACACCCGCGACGCTAAGACGAATCTAACGACACCTCGCTGGAAATTGGGCCATCCGTTCAGCCTATAACTATACATACACACATACGGTCAAAAAATCATTACCCTCCTACTTCGGCAGTTCGGCAGATAAATATAAAACCCTAATTAAAACTACATACATACCTTCACGCCTTCGTTCCCAGAGTGGGGTAGGCAGAGCTACAGCATTACGAACAACTCTAAAAACTTGTTGTTAATTCTGTAACCACATTTTGCACAAACAGGCTAAGATGATTACCAGTGTATATCAGTGACAGGTTGCAAGCCCATCGCCTAACAGTACTACAAGCCTTTATTCCCTTAGTCGCCTCTTACGACATTCACCGGAAGACATGGAGTGGCACGTTACTATTCTAAACCGGCAACTACACAGCTAATTTCATTAATTTCGCATTTAAGTTACTTTTTTTACAAACATTTGGCAATGTTTCAACGCGGCGGTCATGTCTTTTTGTCATTAACAGTATTACAGTATAATAACTTAATCATCACTATAAATTAACCCCCTTACTAATAAACGTTGAATAACTGTGGTATAGCTATACAATGTTTTGTCCTTATCTGTCATAGTGACATTTCAATTTGACTCATAAGGACAAAACATTGTGTAGCTATACCTTACTTAACGTTTATTAGTAAGGGGTCTATAACATGACTACAAAAAAACAAAACATGGAACAAAGTTAATGATCGAAATTAAACTTATCGAAAAAATCGTATTAAAATATCTGACAGTTGAATGTTGGTAACTAGATTACTTCAGAAGCCTTTTCCTAGAAATGATTTGTGCTTTACATAATAAAATATCACCGTAATATTCATTAGCACCAAGAATTAGCACGTTTTCGACATTTACGGCCGCACAATCAATTTAGGCTGTCAATTAGTCACGATTAAGCCGTTCCTTAGCTTAGTGACGACTTTTTATACATAAGTTTTGAAAAAGGAACGAGTAAAATGTCCCTAAAGTGTGTCGGAGTACGACAGTTACCCGACTAATAATTGAAATCGATTCGATAATGGCACTAAGGCACTAAGGGCCCTGCCAAGATGCACTACGCTAACTAACGTTTCTATTCGTTTCGTTTTTAACCAATCGCGTCACTGGTAGATCACGTGACTATTCGTATCACGTCATCTACCAGTGACGCGATTGGTTTTAAAAGGAAACGAATAGAAACTAGGGAATGCAATTTAATCGGTTATTAACCGTTTTGTATGAAAATAACCGATTAAAACCGGTTATAACCGGTTATTTGCATTTCCTAATAGAAAAGCTAGTTAGCGTAGTGCATCTTGGCAGGGCCTTCTGGACTCTGAGAGATCTGAAACCACTTCCTAGCTGCATGGTCAATAGAAGAGACAACTGCGTTAATTACCAATTTGGCCTATATGTGATATTCATAATATACTCGTATGCATGATTAACCGCCTGTTTCACAATAGACAAGTAAAGCATATTTGACAGATTTTAGCCCATTCCCTTTCTTACACTTGAAAATAGACAAGGAGAGAGCCAACTTTAAAAGGCAAATAAACTTACTCGTCGATTGTGAAACAGGCCCTTAATAGCTTAAAATTCCTAATATACATTAACATATTCTTTGCCGAACTCTCTAATTCCCATACAAAACTATATCCCTTACATAAATAAATCACTTGAGGCTTGCGGTGTGTCTGTGTAGAGGTAAAGCCAACATTAACACAACAGTGAGTCAGCCATGTTGTTCTCTTAAGTGTATCGCTATTCAACTCGACGCACCTAATATTAACCAGCTAGTTTAAATTGTCCCATCAGAGCATGCAAAAACCATTTTAGGCGTGCATTGTCAATTTATGTAGCTTGATACGAAGAACAATTGACGCATACGACACACGGTGTGTTTGAGATTGAATATCTATAGGTACAGTCACGAGATTAAATTTGGTACCCACCTTAAGTCCAAAGTCAATATGACATTCTACAACAATAAGGTTGAGTTTCCTACAAGTTACAAATGGTTTGACATCTCTAATGAAGTAATGACATTGACGACTTTAAGCATATTTTTCTTGAAATGGGTCCCAAATTAACGCTGAGCGATTGTCATCTATCTGTATATACTTACTCACACATATCCAAAGGTAAGGTTATAGCGATTTGTCAGTAAATGTCAAACTAAATGGCTTTGAGCTAATTGCTTTAGGAATATTAATAAGCTATTTAAATAATGTATCATAATAACCAATTATGTTAATTGATTCTATTCCATTGATGGCGTCAGAATCTTATTTGGACGTGTGGTTTCAAAACTGCGAAATACAGATTACCGCTGGTAATTAATTGGCGTGTAGCTTTTTGTGATAATTAATATTAATTACAAATTAAAATGGTATGTGATCAAATTGCCATAAAACAGGTTATTAGTTAAATAAGTAAATGTCAGGGAACAATCTCACATGAATTGACCTAGTCCTAAACTAAGCTCTAGGCTTTGTTCTATGCACAGTACACACCAACAAACATACTTATACAGAGGAATATATACTTAAATACATAGAATATAGGTACATACAAGACTCTGGGGTGTTATTCTCTTAAAAACGGCGCTCGGTCGGTCGAACGAGTGAACGAGTGGACGCGCCACACCGGCGAGTTTAAGTAGTCCCGTCAGAGCGCACAAAACACATTTTAGCGCGTGCATTCTCAAGCCCATAAGACAGGGTTGTAGCTTCCTTTTGTGTAAGAATTTGTAAAATCTGTAGTTCCAGGAAATTGCCCCAACGTACAAACAAACTTCTTCCTTAAGAATATATATTTATTTATTTATTTATGGATTTGTTCGTAGTTATATGCTTTGTCTAGCAAACGCAACCGTAAATTTAAATGATCTTAAGAGGATGGTGAAACTTTTTGTCATCTTACACACAGCTTAGAGGTCCTTTGATCATACACTTCGCCTAACCGCCTAATTACCTCGCCTTTGACATATACATAGTAACATATACATGGCACTAACTAGTAATTAGGTCACATATTGTATCTGCATGATTTCCGTGTTAATCTATCAACATGTATGTCAAAGATGTTTGTTCGTTTGTTTGTCGGTATGAATTGGTTCTTCTTGGGAGTTCATTTTGAAGTTCCTGTTATTGAAATTAGGCTTTAATATGAAATGCGTGTAAATACAATGTAAATTGGGGAACACGAGTTCTAGAGTGGAGACCACGAATTGGCAAACGTGGAGTAGGGCGCCCTCAGACAAGGTGGAGCGATGATATTCGCAAGGTGGCTGGTGGCAACTGGAGAAGAGCTGAAGACCGAGCTCTATGGAAGCAGAGATGGGCATTATTCGAATAATCATTTGAATAAAAAATAATTCGTAATATTTTTATTCGCGAATAATTTATTCATCGAATAATATAATTTATTGGCGAATGATTTATTCGCGAATAGTTTATCCACGAATGAATCATTTGACTACTTTTCGAATAACGAATGATTTATTAATTTATTAGAGAAAAATGGAGCAGGTATAATAAGTAGTACATACTAATTATTCGTGGCAATTCATTCACGAATAAATTAATCGCGAATAAATCGACGAATAATTTATTCGAATAAGAATAATCATTCGAGAATTTCATTCGTTATTCGCGAATAATTTGGTTATTCTTATTCGTTATTCGTCATTCGAATAAATTTTGCCCATCTCTGTATGGAAGAGGCTTATCTCCAGCAGTGGACTGATGTGGGCTGATAATGATGTAAATCCAATGACAATATAATACGAGTATATTGTATAGGTACTAGTTTCTGCCAGCGACTTCGTCCGCGTAGGTATTTTTGTCATCCTACTCGAACCGTTTATTTTTCCGGGTTAAAAGTGGCCTGTTACTCAGGGATAATGCCAAACACTCCAAACACTTATGCCAAACACTACTTAATGATATCTACCACCATCACCATTTATTTCTGCCGGTAGCGGCTTTGGAGAATTGCATAGTCATGAAAATTTATTCAAAAAGTGGTCAAATAGTGCAACCCCTAAATACCAACTAATTTTATTATTATTTTGATTACTGGTCTTTTGGACAAATAGGACCGAATGCGAGCGAATTCATTAAAAATTAGCCATTAATGCCGTGTATTTCTTTTTTTTTTATGTGACTGTATTTTTTTTAATGTATTGGTGAATGAATTTTTGAAATCGGTCCAGTAGTTTTTGTGTTTATTCATTACAAACATACAAAATACGTATCTTTCCTCTTTATAATATTAGTGTAAATAAATAGATACAGTGTCTATAAGCGGTAAAGTCAGGGAATTTGATTGTTTAGCAGTTAGCAGACATAATTTCCCGTGATTTTTGTCAAACTATCAAACATTCAAACTCTCAGACTGTGCATTTTTGCAAAGTTATAAAAACCAAACTAGACGAGACTAAATTGGGCAAATCATACCTCGGTGGATTCATCTTAAGAATCTATTACTACTACCAACAGCAGAGATGATGCTGCTAGGTTGCTACCTTCCGAACTTTACCATCATATAAGCTATAAAAGACACCGTAATATCGCATTTCCATTTTTATTTATTGCTATAACGGCAACTGGTTCAAGAAGAACTTGCGACATTCACTCTGCCATCCTACGGAAAAGAGGCACATCTACTATATGAATTGTATTGCACTTCCAACCTTATTATAACCTTTCAGAGTTTAATATGCTTCTATGAATTAATTGCACTTGTGCCTTTTCTCCGTACGAGGGCAGCACTACACACACAAGCTACACAGAAAAGAGTAAAAACAGCAATAAACAAAGTAGTGAAGTGTGTCTTGAATGTGTATGAACTTAACATGCAAATAAACAGGTCAAATGAGATCTTGTTAAAAAATATTATTTCTGCAGAATACCAATATCAAGACAATTATTAAGAACAAACTGCATAGATTTATTACAAATCAGCCTATGCGCCGGTCCTTCGCGGCCGGCTGCGTGATGTGATGTGATACGATATGATCATCGTTCATCACGCGTCATTACCGCGCGCGCGTCGCTGCCGATCATTATTATCGATCCGATGATTTAAGCCGCAAGCGCACGGAGAGCGAAGCGGGGCCGGAGTGGCGCGTGATTCTTAAGGGATCGGTTAATTTGGCCAAAAGTACGTTTGGCTTTTATTTTGCAAGACGAATTGGTGCTTCAACTTGTGAAAGAGTTGAGATCTGAAATAAAAAAACCATGCAGCAGGAAGTGGTTGACGTCTTGGATTAAATCCATGACATCGCTTCCCGCAGTCAAATTGGACATTGAATGATTGCTTCAGTCAATGTACGTATAATTTAAGGTAATGTTGCGGAACTTCGTGGATTGAAAACACTGTACATTATTATATTTACCAATTCTTTAAGCAAATAACAGCCATCTTCTCTGTCTCGGGCGGTAATCTCTGATAGTTAAACTGCATCAACTTACGACACAGCAAATTGATGTAGTTTATAAGTTCTTCAGTGTATTTGACGACGCGCTAGCCTAGTTGTTGTGGACCCTGCCTACGAAGCTAGCGGTCCTGGGTCCAAATCCCGGTAAGGGCAGATATTTGTGTGATGAGCGCGAGTATTTGTTCCTGAGGCTTTGCTTGGAGGCTGACAGAAAACTCACATAAACCGAAGCGAAGCGAGGGCGGGTCGCTAGTTAAACATAACTATGAAATAGATGAAAACCCCTGATATAATGGTGACCCCTTCCTTCACAGCAGATATATCTGAAGCGGCTAACCCGATTTTCATGAAACCGAGCTAAGAAAAACTACAGAAATAACTATGGAAATCTGTTTACCTACTGCAAGGTGATGCCCGTATATGATAAAATTGACTTAGCCATCGTAAACCAATACAGGGGTGTGATTCTCTGAACAACGACGAACGGACGGACGAACGAGTGAACGTCCAAGCGGCGAGTTTAAGTAGTCCCGTCAGAGTGAACAAAACACATTTAAGCGCGTGCATTCAATTTGCCAGCATGGCTTCTCGAACGTATTAGGCTGCCTAATTGAAAATCCACGCGCTAAAATGTGTTTTGTTCGCTCGGACGGGACTACTTAAACTCGCCGCTGCGCTTTCGCTCGTTCGTCCGACCGACCGCCGTTTTTAAGAGAATAACACCCCAGTCATAAAATAAACAATTTAAGCAGAAAAAGAGACCAAATTTTAATAATCTGCGCAACCTTTCACATCGCCCAACGTTTACTATACCAAATAGCAACAATGAATACGGCCATAGAGTGTGGGAACGAATTTTGCCCAGTATCTTAAACAGATTTCCATGCGAACTAGTAGCCAAAATTAATAACAAAACATGTAAACAAATAAAAAACATCGTAAGAAGATATTTATTACGTAAACTACCAGATAAATATGTTCACCTGTGTAAGAGCTATGGTGATAGATGGAAACATATCGCGGTTAATCTTATAATTTACAACACCCCTATTTTTGCGTCAAGGGTTAAAAATGGGCCACACAGATTAAAACTAAAACCAACTATAACCTTCACTTTTTCTAAAACATGTGATATCACAAATATCGCCTCTTTTAAACTCACAGAACTTGACGTGCGCGGGAGAAAATCTTAATTCACTCAGTGCCCGAGGATCTGAATTCTGTATAACATAATGGCCGCCAAATGGAGCTTATCGTAGAATATCTTAGGAAGGGCCGTCAGCTGATGTAGGGGGATGAGTAATTGTGGATTAAGAGGCTTCGTCATCGGTGATACCCGCCTAATACGGGGTGCTGTCGATAAAAAACATCGATAATTTAAAGAGAAAAGAGAAATCTTTGTTCTTGATTGATACGCATACTAGACAGTCATGTAAGAATAGCTTTCAACAGGCTAGTTTAGCAACCCATATCGTTTTATTTTTAATCCATTTCTAAGTTCCCATTTTCACATTATAGTTAAATTAACCAATGCAGTGGCATATTTCTATATTTAAGTAAATTAAAGTTATCTAACGGCAGAGGTTCTCATATTCCATATACATATCTCTTACCTATAGTTGAATATGTACATAATATGATATTTTTAAGTATATGTGGCCTCGTGTGGTTGCCGAGTTAGAATAGTGCCACTCCATGTCTTCCCGTGGATGTCGTAAGAGACGACTAAGGGAATAAAGGCTTGTAGTACTGTTAGGCGATGGGCTTGCAACCTGTCACTAATACGCTGGTAAACATCTTAGCCTAATTGTGCAAATTGTGGTTATAGAATTATCAACAAGTTTTTAGAGATGTTTGTAATTCTGTAGTTCTGCCTACCCCACTCCGGGAACGAAGGCGTGAGATTATGTATGTATGTAAGTATATGTTAAATAGTATATAATACTGAAATATAGTATAAGATAATCAGGTATTTAATTCTATAAAATCTATAAAATAGCATTACGTTTTGACTTCAGTTCCATTATCTTTCAAAGATCCAGGAGTCCAAAAGGCCCGTAATTACAAAATAAAATATATTGATATTAAACCTGATAAGTATGTTTTTCCTTATACTTTACTATAGACTCCCCTCTAATGTGTTTCTTCAGCACTATTTTAAAAAGGGTACTTATTCACTGAAATGCCGCGACATAACCGGCCCTGTTATTGCTGGCGCCTACAGGCCACGGTGACTGCTTTTCGTCAGGTGGCTCGTCTGCTCATTAGCCTTAAATGGGTTGAAAAAAGGTAAAGTGCATTACAGCAATACAAAGTACCATCGACGTTAAACATTGTAACAGTTCTTACCCGTTTCTGGAAGTGTGAACGTTTCTGTATTTATAAACGTTATCGTGTAGGTCAGGCGTGAAGCTATTGGATATATTTCTATGTAGATTCCGGTTTTTAATCCAGTATTTCACGCTTGATTGATAAATACGAGTGATTACGACGAACCTGGATATTTATGTTGTTTACTGTTGTGGAAAAATGGAGAGAAATATCGATATCAGTATAATGAGTGTATGACTAAAGAAGTTAGTAAACGGATTGCTATTAAAAACCGGTAAAAAGTGAGTCAGACTCGCCCACTGGGGGGTCCGTCCGTACCATCACATAATATCACTATACCAAGTACGTGACTCGCAAAAAAAAGTTAATCTAGGAAAGTTTGGCAACCTTAAGGTCAGGAGAAAACGGAAAATGGACCACCTAACAGATCGAGCGGCAACGGTGTTATATTAACCGCCGCCTGTTTCACAATCGACAAGTAAAGCATATTTGACAGATAAATTTAGCCCTTTCTCTTTCTGACATTTGAAAATAGACAACGAAAGAAGCAACTTTAAATAGCAGATAAATTTACTGGTCGATTGTGAAACAGGCCTTACTTTAACTAAATCCTAATTTGGTACCTAAAGAAGCTGCAGTTTCAAGAATACGCACGTACATATTATTTTTTAAACCCGATTTCTTATTGGCCCTAGTCAAGATGCATTACGCTAACTAGCGTTTCTATTCGTTTCGTTTTAAACCAACCGCAATCCTCTTTAACTTCTCGATTTTCTTTAGAAGGAAATAAAAACCAATAGACAATCCGTTTCCCTGCAGAAAGAATACAAGAGTAGGTTAAGACGATAAAGTTGTACCATAATTATGTACATACATACATAATCTCACGCCTTCGTTCCCAGAGTGGGGTAGGCAGAGCTACAGAATTACAAACATCTCTAAAAACTTGTTGATAATTCTATAACCACAATTTGCACAATTAGGCTAAGATGTTTACCAGCGTATTAGTGACAGGTTGCAAGCCCATCGCCTAACAGTACTACAAGCCTTTATTCCCTTAGTCGTCTCTTACGACATCCACGGGAAGACATGGAGTGGCACTATTCTAACTCGGCAACCACACGAGGCTCTAACTCGGCAACCACACGAGGCCATAATTATGTAGAAAGATTAAAAAATCTCATTATTAATTATGACAGAACACAACACTTTGATGATCATCTCGGTTTTTTTACCTTACCTGCCGGACAAGGGCTCCTCCTTTAGATCCTTATGAGCCCATATTCCGGCCTTTTTGGCCAGTGTTTAAGAAATGCGTCCAAGGCATCGCGCCATCTCGAAAACTAATATAATCGATACAATATCGACTCTCGGAATCCCTGGTCCACGCGGTGATCTCCCGGCCCTATTGATTGCTGACTAAACTCGCTCATTTGATATCGCTTTAGCTATATTCCATATCTACGTGAAGTAAGCGTAGTACTATAGACAGTTTTAGGGTTCCGTAGTTAACGAACTAAAACCTTTGTTTGTGGTTCAAAGTTTTAGAGTTTAACGTGCATGCTGTAATTGCCGTTATTAAGCTTGGCTGAGATGTGGCAAAGATTTCTCAAAATAAACGTCAAATCATAAAAAAAGACGGGTATCTTTTTATTAACAGAAAGAAAGATTTTTCTTTGCGTGTTTATTTTATAATCTTAGGTATATTTTACTTCACGAGTCACGTGTCTAATTCAAATCTTGCGAGTCAATTTTAAACCCAAACCTACATTTCTCATTGTATCAGCCCATCTTGTACATCAGCAGCAGAAGTAGCTACGCAACCGTAGAGGTCAAAATGGTCTGCAATCGACTCTATTGTGAAGAGAATACGTCGTGACTAGATCATTTTGAGCTTGTTATTCTGCTTAGCTACTTTTGATGCTGTCTGTATCACTTTAGAGTAAGAACTGTCGTAAAATTTTGCAGGGCCTCCATTCTAGGCGGTAATAGTACATTGTGTATTAAGGGTGGTAAAGACAGAATTACAAACGAGAGTCTGATAGAACTAGAAGGCTTTAATGACTCGAGCTTTGTATTTCCTTTACCACCCGTGTAACATACAATGTTTTTCATCACAATTGCGAGGAAATGAAATAAAATCAGACAAAAGGTCATATTTTTAACTTACGATTGTCACTAATAGTTTTAGCCGCGTTGGCGATGTCCGGCGGAGTCGCATTATCCATTTCTTCTGATGAGGCAGACCATTCATTGTCCTAAGGTCCGACCGAGACCGCTTTTTTAATCTCGGCCGAGACCGAGACACGGAAAAAAGGGGTATTTTTTCTATATTTGCGTTTTTTTAACTATAAAAAAAACCCCGTTAATAATGAAAACAAGGTTCTATTATGGTTTTAAGAAACTTAATACTCAAAATTGAAAAGGACAAAGCAATTTGTCGGCATTGTACCCTGTCAAAAAAAAAAAACGATTGTCGCGGTGTCTCGGCCGCGGCCGAGGGTCTCGGCCGTTTTGGGCCGAGACCGAGACCGAGATCTCGGCACGATTTTTGGCCGAGATTTGCCGAGACCGAGACCGAGACCGAGATCTCGTTCGGACCTTACATTGTGCTGCAATGGGGTGAAATTGGGAATACATAAATATGTAAACCCAATGACAATGCAATGTTATGGTGTCTAAGGGGTAATCTGAAGGTGGCAACAAGATCTTCAAGTATTTTTTTGTGGCCATCATACACACCATCATCTTATCCTTTAACCTACAGTCAAGCAGCAGTGTTGTATCCTGGTATGGGGATAAGACAACTGGTGAAATTACTAGCATGCCTCTAGCCATCTTAGTCCAACGAATGGCAAAGAATTAGTAGTCTTAGCATAGCCGTCTTAAGATTATAGTCTTGAGAATGCTAATGTCTTTTATCTATTTACCATGAGGCCTGTTTGTTTGCCTCTATGTTATAAAAAAAGACCCACTGAATATGGTCATAAGTATAAGTCAAGGTAAATAGCTAATTGAAAAGTGTTTTTATGGTTTACAGAAGTTTTTTAATTATGAGCTATAATTAAGTAGACTTAAGTTTATCTTAAAATTTCGCAGCTTTGGTAGATTTTAGTGATCGTACCTAATACTTTTTCAATGATATCATTGTACCTAAATTCAAACAGATACACCTTTAAGCGCAACCTTAAGGGCTATTTGTTTGTGTTGTGTGTGTTTGTGTTTGTTTTGTTGTTGTGGGCTTGTGTTGTTTTGTTACCCTTTAAATTATTTTCAGTGTTATCAAGGCTGTGTATCGGTATTTATGTATGCGTTTTATTTTTATTATTATTTTCCCATACATTTTTCCGCTATATTAGTATTATGTAAGTAGTTTACACGTATAATATAGTATGTTTGTACAGCGTTCCGTGAGTCACTGCCGGTACTGGCTGAAAATCAGCTCTGTAGGTGTCTGTCACCTCAGCATTTTGCTGAGCCAGTGTCCGTTTCACCGCCGCGAGGATACACTTTGCGTGCCTTCTCTGTTACCTTCACTATTTTCTTTAAAAAAAAAGTACATGTGTGCCTTATGGTTGGTGAATAATTGTATTTCTTCTTCTTCTTAAAGTGAAATAAATATTTTTCTCAAAAATGTCCGGAAATGTTGATATTCCTATCTACATATTGAGACGCGAAGTACATAGTTTACTGACAGTTCTCAAATTAAAAAAAAAAACATTGCGTGCTCGCTACACAAGCCCGCAATGTTGCATACAAATTCCATTACTATCTACCTTGTAACTTTTTAAAAAGTGAAAAGGGCCATAATAAAATTAGGGCACAAGTCTTATACATCCAAATTTTACTCGAAACATAACTTTTTTATTTGTGCCTGGAATAACTTATGTTTTTTTTAAAACAAGAATTGCGTTTCTCCTTGTCATAAACAAAAAGGCGGTAAGGAGTGATGGTTTTTTTACATAAAGTTTCTGTTTGTATGCAATTCAAAAATGAGTTCAAGCGATGAAGATTTGACTCCAACACAACTTTTTTCTTGCGATTTTTGAGAAAAGCACTATATTTGCCTCGGCAGGAACAGCAATTGCGGGCTTCGTATTTTTAAACGGACTCGCAAGCTCGTCCGTTTAATCCAATACTTGGCCCGCAATTGCCTACTTCCATGCCTAGGCAATAATGTACTATTGAATTAGACTTTGACTTCGATGCGTTTTAAAAGTAATAAGCTAGATATAATTGCAATTAATGAACCAATCGTAATTTAAATGCATAGCACGTTTGGTAACACGGCTGTTTCAACAAATAAACATGCGCCGATGCAATAAACGCAAACTGTGGCCGCACAATACACAAGTTTATTGAATTTGCTGGAATTTATGCGAACGCTATTAAATATGTGTAATTACTTCATGGAACTATGTATGATTAACGGATGTTAAATGAGCTTTTCCACCTTTAGTGTTGATATGATATGACCCAGAACGAGTAAAAAAAAAAAGAAAGAAAGAAAGAAAATAATTTATCTTCTGCAAAATGATACATTTTTACTTGTAGCTAACAAGCTAATTATGGTAAATAGAACACTTACAACTTACAGCTTAAAATAACATAACACGCAGCATTTTAAAACTAAATATTTCGAAGAAGAAACTGACTGACATATCAACGCATAGCCCAAACCGCTGGGACTAGAGATTCCAACGCACAATGCCAGGGGTGTCATTCTTTCAAAAAACGGCGGTCGGTCGGACGGACGAGTGAATCGAAGCGGCGAGTTTAAGTAGTCCCGTCCGAGAACAAAACACATTTTAGCGCGTGCATTGTCAATTAGGCAGCCTATTACGTTCGAGAAGTCATGCTGCCAAATTGAATACGCGCGCTAAAATGTGTTTTGTACGCTCTGACAGGACTACTTCAACTCGCCGCTTGGACAATCACTCGTTCGTCCGTCCGTCCGTCGTTGTTAAGAGAATCACACCCAGAGCAGCAGAGGGGGATCCTCGTTCTGGGTCGTGGCTGGTTCAGGAGGTTTCCATTGCAATCGAGCGGGGCAATGCAGCTGGTGTAATGGGAACGTTTGAGCCAGCCACGGTGTAGGGTTGGGGGTGATTAGGATAAGTCTGTGTTGTCAAAATTGTTTCGTTAGTGTTAAAGGAATTTGACGAAGCGTGTTGCCGTTTTCATTTGTATGTAAAGCATCTTGACGAAGTCTGTTGCTGATATAATGTTAATGTGTCATTTTCTTACATGTAAATGCTTAAATAAATGAATTATTTTGTCTGTTAAATTATAAATCATCAGTCTGAAATCTGTATCGGCCTTAAAGTTTCTGCACACTTTAGCCCTTTGTCACTTTAACGTCATGCTTGAACTTCGGCACTTATCTGTCAAAGGCGTTAAAGCGACAAGGTACTAAATTGTCCAGCTTATACGGTCGCCTATAACAATGGAGTAAATCCCCTAAAGGACTAATCCGAATCCCCGTAATAGGCAGTTATGCCATTCTAACCCCCAACTTTGAACCCTCCATGACAACGGAACCCTAATTAGAGAACACATCAGTCACCGTTATTAAACGATACCCACACAATTAGCCTGGCATGTAACCATTGTGCAACTGTCTCCGTCACACTTGTGCAGTGATGTATCGTGTGGCCCGCTCGCACAGGGCACTAATGCGCAATCAATAATAATTATGTTCATGTTTGCAAGTGGATTGCATTGCGGCGGGTTCCGGTGTGGGACGCGGAGTTTAGGGCGGTTATTATTATTCAGATATTTATTTAATTTTCTGTAAGTTAGGTTTTTTATAGCAAATATTTAAATATAAAAGTAAACTAACAATACTAATGCAAAAAATAAACATTATAAAAAACCTAACCTACGAGTACCGCCGGCAGCGGGGCAGGGCTCAAGCTACCGGTGGTTAGGGCTGCAGATAAAGGAACCTCCTCACAATGCGTGCCGTGTCGAGGAGTATTGCCTTCTGTATCTGGCCCTCGATCCAGCCATCTAGCGAGAGTCTCTTGAGGTGTTGGTCGAGACTCTTCGCTATAAGACCGTTTGCCGAAACAACTATAGGGACAATTTTCGTCGAGTCAACGTCCCACATATTATTTACTACCAAAAAAAAGAAACATAATTTATTTTAGATTTGAGAAGCGCAACAAAAACCAGCTTAGGTAAGGCTTAGGTTAGGTTAGTAGAAATATTTTGCAAATACGATTATAGTATAGCTCGCTCCCTCACTGCTGAGGATTGCTACCACGGCATAGTAATGCCACAGGTTATGTTTCGTTAATTTGTGCGATCGTACGCCGAGTTGGCCGCCAGAGAATAGATAGTACGTGATTGCAAGGAAAAGTAAATTAAGCAAGATTATTAAAAAAAAAAAGAATACTTTTGACTTACTTAAAATCTTGTACTATTAAATCAACAAAGTCTAAATTCAAATAAATAATTACTATACTTACTATAGATACTGTTTTTTTGCATTCGTTGTTGTATTTGACCTATATTAACACCTATTAAGATTAAACCTCCTAACCTTATTCTTAACAAGAAATTTCAAAACTATTAAAGTAATAGAACCTCAAACGTTAACGTTGACTCATAGCAGGGGGTTCCCCCGGGTGCCGCTACACGTCTAATCTCGGCGAGCCGACAGGTGACACGACAGAATTGTCGCTAATGTATGTGGGGCGGGAACTGCGGGATTTAGCAGTCACGACGGGAATATACTGGAAAATTGAAGATAGGAATATTAAGTGCGGATTAGTTGTGATATTCCTAGTTTCATTTCAAGAATAATTTACGATATTTTTACAAGTGTTAGTAACAAATGTGAAGAATATCAATTTATATCCAGGGGCTCGGTAGTGTCAACGCCAAGTTTTTTCAATTTTAACTCTACCAAAATCTTGTACAAGACATGGTTTATTCTTAGTTCATAAACCAGAATGCATACATAAAAACTTTTATGAAAGCCGCTTTAAAATCTGTTTCGTAGTTTAAAAGATCTAAGCATATATCCACGCGCCCAAACCCCCATTCCTATCCCCCCATTTTGGAAAATCCCCGCGGATAAGTAAACGGAGGAAGGACTTTCTCCTCCGGCCTTTGGCATTGGTGTTTTTAGCCGGTGCGAGCCCGGCAGTACCTGGGCCCTCCATTCCCAGGTCCCCCTTTTTCTTAAAGTAATTCAAGCAAAAAGCAAATAAAAGCAAGGATTTTTGTCAGGCGATTACCAAGAAAAAAAAGCTTATTCAGACATTGTTTTATACAATGTAGATATACCAATGACATTCATCATAAATTATAATAAACTAAATAATATTAACACATATAGGTAATATTTAACTGTAAACCCGCGAGTCCGTATAGAAATGCCCTAAGCCCGTACATGCATAGTTTAGTTTAGCGTTGTATAGCAGTCAAATGTCACGCCGCAGAATCATTTGCGGCGTAGGAAGGGGACAGGCGGATGTCGAGGTTATTGTTAGGTAATTAAATAGAGCATTACCTAATCCGCTTAAAGTCGCCGTTAATAGACCAATAACCAATTTACCATGATTACTCGATAATCACGTACTTTTAAAGATCAAGTGCAATGTTTTATACTAGATCATTTTTTACACGTTATTTTTAATAAAAACACGCTTGGTGAATATTTGAGGTTATGTGTCAAACAGTACTAATTTGTTTACATAGTTCACACGTTCTATTGACTGCGACTTTATATTAATCCCATTGCTATGCACAGTGGTTTGCTCTCATTACGGGACCGATTGGGTTATATATTCATTACAGTCTAAATTGTATTAAAACTTGAACTATATTTCACTGAAAAAATTTCACCTTATCAGAACTTAGAAAAATACTTGTACCAGATATTTTATATGTAAATAAATAAATAAAAATAAATAAATATCAAGGGACGATCTCACACAAATTGACCTAGTCCCAAACTAAGCTTTAGGCTTGTACAATGGGTACTAGACAACGATATAAATACTTATATAGAGAAATATATACTTAAATACATAGAAGACATCCACGACTCGGGAACAAATACTCGTGCTCACCACACAAATATCTGCCCTTACCGGGATTTGAACCCAGGACCGCTAGCTTAAAAATAGTAGTTATAAATAAACGCTACCGCAATAATAGTAATATGATATTCGATAATCCCTGTAGCTAATTATTTTCGCAGAACGTAATGAAGGGAATTTTTGTACATTAAGGCATTCTATCGATAAGGCAATTTATACAATCAGTTTAGTATCATTGTGCCGTAGAAACGTCTCAAATTGTGACACTTTTGTATAAATAAATCTAGCTTCTAAGAATGTTCTAATTTTATGTATCTCGATGCTTTATTAATTTCTTGAAAAGATTTACTAACTTGATCTCCAGGTTTGACCCGGCATTTTGCATGACATTCAACCCTGACCGAACAAGCCTACTTCTTATTAATCGCCGAACGGTTTTGTGACGCTTGCGTAAAAAAAGTCGTACGACCTTCGGATTAAGTAGTACAATTAACAAAATGGTAGTGAGATTTCACACTGGGGTCCAAGTGAAAAAGGGTACAAGTCGACTTAACTCGTAATAAATAAGGGTGTATACATGAACGGAGTATACTAGACTTAAACCCTTTTTCATTTGATCTTCAGAAGACTTATACCTTTTTTCACTATGACCCCAGTTTTAATGTCTAACTTGATGAAAAGGTGTACCTAGATGACTTTATTGAGATTTATTGAGAGCCTGTGTGAACGCACGCAACAGCCTTTTGAGAACTTCTTAATTAAGAAATAAACAACCTTACATTCTACATTTATATTATGAAATGAATAGCCACTAAAGAAAAATACATCGTTGATCCCAATAACCCGTTATTCCCTTTGCTACATTTCACTTCCTTTGTTTCTTTTCTATCGTAATAAAAACGTTTCGTATCGATAGCCACGTCGTCATCGACAGCCCCGCCCTACTCCCCCGGGCGCAGATCGATCAGCCCGTAATTAACTGTTTGTTGTACGTGTGTGTGTATCATATCACCGCTGTCTAAACACAGCCGATACATTGCGTCGGCTTTGTCTCCGGCGTAATTAATCCAAGGGTCGGCTGTAACAATGGTTTTTGGTATGGTGTTATTGAATTTGGTTTTGCTCGGTATGTCGGGTCGGAACGGTGTTTAGATTATCTGTAGCTGAGCGACATAGTGGATCGGAGTCGTGTTTGGTGACCGGTATTGAACAACTAATAATAGTATTTACATTTATAGTGAAACGTGTAATATTAAGAAAAGAAAAACAGCATTAAAGATATACTACAGAAAATGAATTCTCTAGAGATTTGTTGTCTTTTTTTTATACATATAATATTATGTCACAACTGACTAAATTATAAGAAAAATATCCTCCCAGAGACAGCTAATAGTACAGTCAACAGCATAAATAAGTAATCATTTATGTATCTTGTCGCTTTCAATCGTTTCACAATTTCGTATGACATTTCAAACACGATGTTAAAGTGACAAGGTACATAAATTATCACTTATTTATGCTGTTGACTGTACATTATTGCCTAGGCATGGAAGTAGGCAATTGCGGGCTGAGTATTGGTTTAAACGGACGAGCTTGCGACTCCGTTTAAAAATACGAAGCCCGCAATTGCTGTTCCTGCCGAGGCAAATATAGTGCTTTTTTCAAAAATCGCAAGAAAAATTTTGTGTTGGAGTCAAATCTTCATCACGTGAACTGATTTCTTGAATTGCATACAAACAGAAACTTCATGTGAAAAAACCATCACTCCTTACCGCCTTTTTGTTTATGACAAGGAGAAACGCAACTTTGCTTTAAAAAAAAACATAAGCTATTCCAGGCACAAATAAAAAAGTTATGTTTTGAGTAAAATTTGGATGTATAATACTTGTGCCCTCATTTTATTACGGTCCTTTTCACTTTTTAAAAAGTTACAAGCTAGATAGAAATGGAATTTGTATGCAACATTGCGGGCTTGTGTAGCGAGCACGCAATGTTTTTTTTTTTATTATTTGAGAACTGTCGGTAAACTATGTACTTCGCGTCTCAATATGTAGATAGGAATGTCAACATTTCCGGACATTTTTGAGAAAAATATATTTTTGTATACTAAAAACTCTTTCTTTCTATTCCAGGTCAAAATTTGGTTCCAAAATAGAAGAACGAAATGGAAAAAGAAGGACAACATAACGAACGCAGAAGTAGCAGAGTTGAAGCAGCAGAACAAGCCAGAAGAGAAGAAGGAGGAAGCTAAAGAAAAAGAAGATCCCCTAGCCATAGACATGTCTAAAAAGAATTGCAATAAGATACTAAGTGAAAAACTTAGGGGAACCAAACCTGTGACCCAAAGCATAGTGCCAAAACCGAGAAAAGTCGAAAAAGGGGTGATTTTAGAAAGTATTTGTGATGTCAATGATATAGAAAGTAGGATATCTATAACTAAGATTACTAATAAACTGTCCAGTACAGATATTTCGGAGGTAGGGAAAGTTTCTGTTAAGAGTTTTAACCCTGAGGAAGTTAAGGAAATGAAATTTGATAGTAGAGACGTGGAAATGTGAATTGTCATCAACTGATACTTTGAATGTTGATTTTTGGAGTAATGCTCAATGTATGATTCTCTGGTTTTGGGATTTGATACTGTGGTCCTTTATTTACCAGAAGGTGACTATCTAAAAATGCTAAATCAAATGTGGTGCAAAATGTGTTCATCAACGAATGTCAACAAATTCAATTTAGTCACACAAATTGGATTGGAGTTTCATGAGCTCTTTGGAGCAGAAACTTATTCATTCAGCCAGTTTTTATTATTATGTATTAAACAAATCAACATGTCAACCGACCAGCAACGTCCAGCAAATTGATCTAAGTAAATGTAAACATAATTGTTCTTTAAGATACCTACTCAATAGGTAATTCACCATACTCTAATGATTTCGCCAATAACATCTATCAATAACATATATTTCCTCTGGAAAACAGGCGTGATTTAATGTATGTATGTATTTATCTATCAAAAGTTACTCATGATGTATTTATTATTGGGTGACATCTTATAATATTTATTTGTGGTATTTTGTTAATGCAATATGAAGAGATTTTACGTTAAGGATGATCACGAGTAGTGATCTAATGCAATGGTGTGAAATGTACAATTTTATACAAGTGTTTATGCTTAAGAACGTCTTTACATTAAGGGGCTACCATGGGCAGATGACCTTCGATCTGAAGAATTAAACTTTCAGTTGTTGTAAAAATCTATTTACATTAACACTGCTGTTCTATACTAGCTGCCATCTCAGTTTTTCTTTTACAAGTCACTGATATCGAGATTCATGCTATCAAAGTTTGATATTTTTACTCAAAAAAAGTAGTTTTTTGGCCTTAATTTCCATATTTTTTACTTTAGAAAAAAAACCTTCGATGATTTATTAGATATATTAATGAAGAATATTTATAAGTTGTCTCCATATCAATTGACGCCAAGATGAAAAAGTTATATCCAATTTTGTGTTTTATAGTCATGTTTTTAAAATTTTATAAAAAATAACTATGTATTAGTTATTTTGAAATTCTGTTCTACAAAATCAAAGATGAATATATGGATAATTAAAATATATTTTTTCATGAATTTACATTCAGTTTTAACTGAGTTATAAGAACTAAAACTTTATCAAAAACGTCCGATATGCGCATGGTAGCCCCTTAAGAACTGTGCTAAGTAGGGTTTTGGTTTGATAAAAACTAACAAAAGATTGTACATTTTTATGTTTTATTTGGCAAAATATATTAATTATTATACATGGTATTAGAGTCGAGAATTTAACAACATCCATAATTATTTTTAATTGTATTGTCCTTTGTTAAAAGATTTTACTGTTTTGTAATAGGAGTTAAATTTCTTATTGTACATAATCATCTAAAACAGATGTCATTATGAACTTTATTTTATTTACATATATTTTGATAAAAACGGTTAACTACAAGATCTTATTTATTTAGTTAATTACTCGTACAGTCAAGGACTTTAATTGTTAAGCCACAATGGAACCCTGTCATAATGACAGCGTCAAACCGTATGAAAGAAATTACGCTAAAATTAATGATTAACGTTATGCGACAGGGTTCCATAGTGGCTCAACAATAAAAGTCCTTGACTGTACCAACTGTTTCGTTTGTCCGAATTTTCATAAGTAGGAAAATCATTTCTTTCCGAGACCGTTTAATTTTCCTAGGTTGTTTCAAACAAACCTAACCTAAATGTTCTAGAAGGTGACTGTAAATTCGCCGTATTCCTTGAAAGGGGTTATTGTACAGCTCATTTGTAATGATTTAAGTCCAGTCAACCAGGGGTCAAAACTCATTGGTTTTAGAGTTATTCACGTTTTTTGATATTTTTTTTAACTACTGATTACGAAAATTAAAAAAGACGCCAAAAAAATACAAAAATTTGCTAATAAAAGGATTTGAAGTTAGAAGTTCTAGTAATTATTTTTCAAATTTTGTAACATTTTAAAGCATAACTAAAAAAAAGTACAACACTTAGCGTACAAATTACAGGAATAGTTTGCTCAATTCATAAGCTTTCTAAAAAGGTACAATTTATGACATTTTAAAATTAATTTTAATTTAAAATTTTACAATTAACAATAATAGCAGAAATGTTTGCGGTTAAGCTCCATCGTTTCAATCAAAAAACGCGGGAACTGTTGTAGTAAAATATGGAATGCACTTTATGTTTAAGACCCCTGGTTGACTGGACTTAAATCATTACAAATGAGCTGTAGAATAACCCCTTTCAAGGAATACGGCGAATTTCCAGTCACCCTGTATGTCTCTGTCATGTTATGTATCTGTTGTTTAAACATTCTTAAATGGTAATGGGTTTAGAAAAAAACTGATTTGGAAATAAAACAATTGGGAAACAAAAACTTCGGACTTACGACAGGATACCGATAAAAAATACAATAAAATTTGAAAAAACAATAAAAATCGTGATGTGTTTTTATATATTTTAAATAAATGGAAAATTGTGTATTTTTGTGCAATAATCGCCTATATAGATGTAGTGTAAGGTCTAATTTTGAACAAGATAAGTACAGGCTAATACTATGTTTTCGCTTTTAAATATGTTGTCAACACGTAAGCCGTAATTTTGTACATACAATTTCAAATTTCACTACAATACACAATCAATAAAATATTTTTTCTTTAAATAAACCTTAAATTTAAATCCTTTCTACTTAATATTATGTATATAATCATATATAATTGGTTTCAATACGTAAAGAAAATGATCATATGTACAAACGGCGGTTTTAAGCCCATTTTTTGACATAAGTAAGTGTCTAACTAGGTACTTACGTTGTGTCAACCCATATTTCCAATAATAAATGACATTTTTGTGTTAAATTTGGTCTTAAAAGTCACGTCGTCGACAATTCGCTTTCTATCTATATAGGTATTTAACTTGTCAAAATCACTGTAAATTGTTTATTTATTAGGAAATTGAACAAAAGTATAGTTTTAGGCGTTTTTGGGAGACATTGTATTATGCCGTAGCACTAGCGCATAGTAAAGTCGTAAAGAAATAAATAGTTTTCGATAACTTTATCTTGTTTATAAATAACCCTTTTCCTTAAACCCAGTAAGCATCCTAGTTATGCAAAACTCGCTCATATTTGGAATATTGATTCCATGTCTTGCATAAAATCAATATCGTAAAGAACAAAATAAAAAGGAGACAAATTGGCAATAACAGTTATATTTAAATTAATTCCGACGAGTTGAAAACTTGGCTTTAACACTTCCTTGTTTCAATCCCGCCAAACGACCCCCTTAAAAACAGTAGCGCCATCTTGTGAAAATGTTGCAAACTAATCAAATCTAAAGCTAATGCTTCCCTTTGACGCCTCGCGTTGGCAACTGCCAACGCCATCTGTTATTTTCTTGCTACACTACGAAACCACGTAGCTTACTAAGTAAACCATATTACTTAACTCAGCACAAACAACGTGATGTAGTTTTCAATTGGTAGGTGGCGCTACTAGTCTTCAAATCATCATGAAAATCCCAAAATGTTCTTACAATATTTTATTTAACTTTGCTTTGCTCGTATGTTTGGTAGTCCGGTTCAAATCTTGCACACTTGACTTGTCAATTTTGAACCACTTACCTTTATAGTAATGGGTTAAAATTTGGTTTACTTACCTACATACTAACATAAGTAAACTCGAGGGCACGGCAAATATTATGGTACCTAGGAGCAGAACTGATCTGATGATGGAGTCGGAAGGTGGCAGGATCTCCACTGTAATGAACGTACTTAGGCCCACCGAATTGGGATTCGTTTGTTTGGTCTTGATAAGCTGATGTCGACAGTACAAAAATGTACAGTTCACAACAAAAGCTGAAATGTTTGACTGAAAAATAACCAAAGGATCTAACTGGATGCTTATTCTACTATGTCCTTGTTATCGTAAAGTAAATAAGAGCTACCACAATGTTGACAATACGATATTATATGTCAAAAGTAATTGGGTTGAGCCTAAATAGAATAGAGCCACTGTAAATCTAAATACCTATGTTTAACCCTTGGTTTGATTTTGTCAAGTGAAAGCAACTACTTAACGGACGTATTTTGGTAATTTTTAGGGTTTCGTACCCAAAGTTTGGACTCCCGCTGATCGCATTCGAAATAGAATTCGCGGTACGGAATCCTCGGTGCGCGAGTCCAACTCGCACTTGACCGGTTTTTGTAGTTTATTAAACAATTTACCGACGACGCATAACCTGAAATATTACGCTATTTTTTTCAGTAAAACAGTATTAAAACACGACAATGACGAGTAAGCAACTTAAATTCCCAAATTAATGATTTGCTTGTCACTGATTGACCTTGCCACCGCCATTAGCCGAAACATCTGCAACTCGTCGTTGCGGTGATTGATCGACGGCGACTGGAGTTCCTAATGATTCGAATTCATTTACATCATCAAACACAGACATTTTATTGAATGGTTTAATGGGATTGCTTAATTTGGCAGCGATTTGCAGGATTTTGCTGCGTTTTTCATATCTCAGACGATAACGAACAGCCACCATCAATAATATATTACCCAACATTGGGCGCATAAATATCTGACAGGTCTTTATTACTAGGGGTATAAGACGGTGTCAGATATTGAGCCCAATGTTGGATAATATTTGACGACGCGCTGGCCTAGTTGTTCGTGACCCTGCCTACGAAGCTAGCGGTCCTGGGTTCAAATCCCGGTAAGGGCAGTTATTTGTGCGATGAGCGCGAATATTTGTTCCTGAGTCGTGGATGTTTTCTATGTATTTAAGTATTTATTTCTCTATGTAAGTATTTATATCGTTGTCTAGTAGGTACATGGGTAGGTACCTAGAGTTTAGTTTGGGACTACGACAATTGGTGTGACATTGTCCCCTAATATATTATTGCTGGTGACTGTACTTATGGAAGAAAAGAGGGCGCTGTTCGATTTCTATCCTACTAATATTATGCGAAAGTTTGTGTGTTAGTTGGTTACTTATCAAGCTGCAACCGCTGGACGGATATGAATGAAATTTAGAATGGAAATAGCTTTAACACAGGGTAATCTTAATTCCGGAAAATTTAAAAGTTTCCGAGAGAATAACGATATTCAAAATCCATGCGGGCAAAGTCGCGGGCAATAGAAAAGCTAGTTTGTACTACTATCAAGTTTTTAACACGCTTTTAATGTTGGTACCAACAATGGACAAAAAGAAGAAAAAGAAATACATTCACCAACCATAAGACAGATAACAAAAAAATAAAGAAAACAGTGAAGGTACGCAATGTATGTCCTCGCGGCGGTGAAACGGACACTGGCTCAGCAAAATGCTGAGGTGTCAGACACCTACAGCGCTGATTTTCAGCCAGTACCGAAAGCAATGTTGGACACATTGGTCTTTTTATTTTAAAGAAGATTACATTTTAATTTGTGATTCAATCAATTTATCCAAGACTTTCCTTTATTCGCTTCACTTGTATGCAACGCAACTAAGTTTATAAAAAAAAACAGGTACCCCTACTTTACGACGCGTTAGCATAATCAGTAGTGACCCTGCCTACGAATCTAGCGGTCCCGGGTTCGATTCCCGGTATGAACAAATTTTTGTGTGCGTGAAAATTTGTCCTGAGTCTTGGGTGTTTGCTATGCAGTATACCTACATACCTATGGTATCTTCTTTACATAGTATAAAATGAAGTCGCTTCCGCTGTCTGTTCGCTTAGATCTTTTAAACTACTCAACGGATTTTGATGCAGCTTTCAGCAATATATAGTGATTCAAGAGGAAGGTTTTTATGTCTAATACATTCTGGTTTATGTAAGGGTGTTATAGTAGACTCACATAAACCTAAGCGAAGCGAGGGTTAATCGCTCGCTTCTCTATATAATTATGTTTATCATTGTCTATTACCTATAGTACAAGCCTAGAGCTTAGTTTGTTACTAGGTCAGTTTGTGTGAAATTGTCTGTGATATGTATTTACTTATTTTATTTTATTATTTAATTCTGATAGCTAGAGTGACGTGAAATCCGCATCATAATACCATTTTTTATGACAACACTATGGTAATGATACCATTAGGTACTTACACAATTGACGACGCGCTGGCCTAGTTGGTAGTGACCCTGCCTACGAAGCTAGCGGTCCTGGGTTCAAATCCCGGTAAGGGCAGATATTTGTGTGATGAGCACGAATATTTGTTCCCGAGTCATGGATGTTTTCTATGTATTTAAGTATATATTTCTCTATATAAGCATTTATATCGTTGTCTAGTACCCATAGTACAAGCCTAGAGCTTAGTTTGGGACTAGGTCAATTTGTGTGACATTGTCCCCTGATATTATTTATTACTTTATTAATGTGCGGTATAGTAGACTTTCGTTGACTATCAAATCAAATCAAAATCAAAATACTTTTATTTCGGACAACGAGATCCATATCGGGTTAGTTAACAATTACAATTACAAAGACGATTTTAGGACAAATACCAAACACAAAAACACTAAAAGTAATTTACAACTAATTCTACTTAAAAGTTAAAATCTAAATTTGATTTTACTAGTCTGATTAGGCCCACCACTAAGGGACAATCAAACCTGCCCGACTATAATGCATGAACTTAGTTTTGGCCAAATTTATATTCAGGTTATTATTTTCAAGCCAAGTAGTAATATTATTAAACGTACAGTTGCCCTTTTCAATCTTAGTCAATTCATCTTCTTTTAGTACACATATTTATCTGATCTTTTAATTCCTCACTCTATTACAGCATAGGTACATACTACGTAAAGAGCGCATTTCAGTAAAATATAAACTAGGTACCTAACACAAATTATTGTTATATGGCAACACTTGAGCAAGTCAAAAGATAGACTGTTGAATTGTACTAAATAAGAGACAAAGTGACATTGGCATATATTTAATTTTGATTAAAATCTTCCAGAACAAAACAAAACCAAAACGTTGTTGTATAATGAATAAGAAAACTCTCATGCGTTTAATCATTTGCTAAATTATACTGCTGTTTTGACCACAAGTAGTAACCCTGCCCCGCACGTAGAACTTCCAAGTCAGATGTCAAATATCTCTACTGCATAAGCCAACATCGCGAATCCTTAAGACTAATTCTTATCAATTCCTTACACTAATGAGCGTCATTATTCGGCATCAAGGAAGGATTAACGTTCGTTATTTAGACTGAGATGGATGTACATTAGTGGGGCGAGTGGGAGCGGGATGCCAGCCGGCTGACGCGACAATTTGTCGTGTAGTTTAAGGGAAAACAAACACCTTGGACGGGTCGCGACGGATGGAATATCGAGAATCCTAAGAAAATCCTTAGAAAATTAGGTAAGTTTTTAAGATTGTATTTTATAAGAATTCTGAAATAAGTCTTTAAATTAAAGATACGTACCTACCGGTATAGATAGTAAAAACTTAAGGAGCTAAAAGTCTAAAAGAAATAAAGCATACCAGTTGTGATTAATCTTGGATCTACGGTAAAAATGATAAATTTAAATTTATATTAATCAGTAGGTACGTAGACTTCGCTCGCTTTACTTCTTGGAAGAAAACTGTTAGCAGTCCGTCCGACAGTGGAAACAGTTTTATTTATCGTCTTCAAAAAAGGTGGAGGTTCTATTTTCCACTGAATGTATTTTACATCTGTGGTGGTACTTTACACCAAGAGCTTGCCAGTGTCATACAAGTCACTATCGGACATTCTGAGACCCACAGACATTGGCCTGTGTGCTTCTTTAGGGTACTAAGTATTCTGCCCTCATAAGCCTAAAGGCGATATCTCTAACTCAATAGCCGACGCAGATACAACCCTCTCCCGTTAGTAATAAGGTTGCACTTGCTACAGGAGTTTTGCCAGAGATGTCGCCTTTCAACGAACGTATCATAATTTTCGTTTCATCTAAAGGCGTTTCTCGCCGCATGAGTAATTTTTATTTTTTTAGTTTCAAGTCTAACTTTTTTTTGCGCTATGGAAAGCGCATACCACCGGGGTCCGGAGGGATAAAAGGTTATGTGGGACTCGCCAAACGAGAGTGGAAAAAACCCACTGAAAAAACCTGCGTCCCTCGCGAGCAGCGCCGGTGCTGGCGAGGGACGCAGGTTCTGCTTGCGCATTCGACTACGACCCTCACTCGAGTCACTAGTATAACCTAACCTTACTACGTAATTAATGTTTAAGTCAACAAATATCATGGTTTCAGCAGAAAATAGCGTTCGATAAAATTATCTTCAATCTTTATCAAAATACTGGAGGACGCCCGCGACATCGTACGCGTAGAATTAGTTTCCCGCTACTCCCCCTATTTTAATCCCTTAGGGGGTGAATATTGAAATATCCTTTCTTAGTGCACCCCTAGACCTCATAGGGAACCTACGTGCTAAATTTGGAATCTCTAGATCCAGCGGTTTCGGCTGTGCATTGATGTATAAGTCAGTCGGGTTTGCCTTTTACATAATATAGATTACGAATTTGTGGCGCTTGCAGTGGACACAATGGGGACCTGGTCAGCTAATATGAAGAGCTTTATTAGGGCCCGGTCATCCCGGCTCATAGTCTCCCTCGGAGATGCACGAGCTGGTGCCTGCCTCTCCCAAAGGATTGGGCTGGCTATCCAGAGAGGTAATGCAGCCAGTGTCATGGGGACCATGCTGCGAGCGGACCTGCTAGAGGGGGTGTTCTTTTTATTGTGGCGAATATTATTTCTTATCTTATCTTGTAGGTGGGGTCCTTACGGATACACTTCGACCCTATGGGATCTTTTGTGTAATTACCCCTCTTTTAGCAATTAGACCAATGCGGCCTCCATCCCTTCCAGAAAGCGGATAGTGGAGTGCAGTGGCAGTGCCTTGAAGTCGTTCAGTTCTGGGTAACCACAACCGAGGATTTTCATTCTTACTCCGGCGAGGGCATCACATTCGCACAGTAAGTGTTTCATTGTTTCCTCCTCTTCGCCGCATAATCTACAATCTGTGTTGTCGTAGAGGCCCATCTTTGCTAGGAGATTTTTAACCCCAAAGTGCCCGGTAAACGCTCCGATAATATATCGGAGTTGTCTTCTGCTGAGTTTCCAAAGTTTTTTGGTCCAGCACTGGTCCACTCTTTCTATGAAGAGCTTTGCATGCCCTAAGCCTACCGTAGTTTTCCACTCTTTTTGGTGGTGTTCTAGGGTGTTATTGTTCAGGGCTGTTTTTATGGTGCCCAGTGAGGGTGCCACAAATGGTTCAGGTCCAACATATACGCCCTTGGACCCTTTCCTTGCCAGTTCATCCGCGGCTTCATTACCGGGAAAGCCCTCGTGTCCTGGAATCCACATCAGTTTCACTTTGTTGTGCCTACCAAGTCTGTTTAAGGCTTGGATTCCATTGTAGACTAGTTTCGAGTCTACTTTTGGCGCTGTCAGCGCCTTAAGTGCCGCTTGGCTGTCGCTTAGAATATATATAGTTCTCTTCTGTAGAGGCCTACTAATATTCTCCTGCGTGCAGGCAATTATCGCATACATCTCCGCCTGGAAGACCGTTGCGTAGTTACCCATACTTATACTACTGTTATAGTCATTGGCATGAATACCCGCCCCCGTACCGGAGCTCATTTTTGAACCATCCGTGTACCATATCGCGTTGTCTTCCTCCGCTAGGTGCAACCCATCCTTCCATTCATCCCTTGTCGGAATGTGGATATTGAAATTCCTCCGGAATACATACTTGGGTTGCATTTTATCGCAGCCCATCGTCAGTATTCTTTCTAGAACTACATTATGTGCCATTTTAGTGTGTCTGGTTCTAGGCGCGGCGTCATTCCACAGGCCAGTCTCTTTCAGCCTCTGTAGTGACTTGCACGCCTCAGACTGAATGGCGATGTGCAGCGGTGGGAGGTTTAGGAGGACCTCCATTGCTGCAGTCGGTGTCGTTCTGAACGCCCCTGTCATAGCCATGCAGGCCACCCTCTGCACCTTAGTTAGAGAGTCCTTGCATGTCCTTAGTGTTGTTCTTGGCCACCAGGCCAGGCAGCCGTACATAATGATGGGCCTTACCATCATGGTATAGATCCACTTCAGTACTTTAGGGTTAAGGCCCCATGTCTTGCCATACGCTGATCTGCACATTCCAAACACTCTCAGCGCTTTTGTTATCGCGTTGTCTACGTGTTTTTTCCAGGTGAGCTCTTTATCTAGTGTGATACCTAGATATTTTACCTCACCTGACAATTTTAGTGCCTCGCCCAACAGCTTAAGCTGCTTGATCTGTTTGAGGTCCCGTTTCCTAGTAAATGGAATTACTACAGTTTTGCTCGGATTGATGGATAGTTGATGTCTAATGCACCAGCTTTCCACCTTTTCCAAAGCTTTCCCCATGATTTCCGATACTGTTCCCGGAAATTTCCCGTTGATAAGTATCACAAGATCATCTGCATACCCAACAGTGTGTAGTGGGCCAGTGTTGAGTTCCTCGAGGAGAGAGTTTACCACCAGACACCACAGGGTTGGTGAGAGAATTCCCCCCTGGGGACATCCTTTTGTCGTTGTGGCGTATAGCACGTCACCCAAAAGACTTGACTTTATTAGCCTACTGTTTAACATGTTGCCTATCCATTTACATATGGTTGGTTCAATGCCGTGCCTAGCAGCCGATGTGCTAATGGCTTCGAACGTAGTCCTATCAAATGCCCCCTCCACATCGAGAAATGCCGCAAGACAGATCTCTTTGTTCTCAAGTGCATTTTCAGCTTTATTCACTACAAGATGAATCGCAGTATCTGTGGATTTACCCGGTTGATACGCGCATTGCATTTTATGAAGTGGATGCCGCCTTAGAGGTCCGTCTCTTATGTGCCTGTCTACCAGCTTCTCTAGTGTTTTCAAAAAGAATGATGATAGGCTTATAGGCCTGTATGCTTTGGCATCACTGTAATCTGCCTTGCCTGGTTTTGGCAGGTAGATCACTTTTACAAGCCTCCAGACATGTGGAACGTGCCCGAATGCCAAGCACGCTCTGTACAGCCTGCTTAGGTGCGGTACAATTACATTTGCGCCCTCTTGTAGTAGGGTTGGATATATCTCATCCGGGCCCGGCGCTTTGTACGGTTGAAAGGTAGACAATGCCCACCTTATCTTGCCGTCGTCGACTACCTTTTTGGCGGTGTCCCAATTGTACCTTGTCGTCCGTGCTGTCTGCTCTGACACACAAATTGGTACACTGGCTATTTCGCTCTCACGTATGATGGAGCCGGGAAAGTGTGTGCTACACATAACTTTCAGGGTATCTAAACCCGTTTCTGTCAACCTTCCCTTATCGTCCTTTATTGACGTTAATGGAGTTGACCTTGCTACTGCTAGAGCTTTTGTGAGCCTCATACCTTCAGGTATCGAGCCTATTTGGTTGCAGTGGTTCCGCCACGCACTCCTTTTTGCTTTTCTTACAGCTTTATTATACTCCGTGAGCTTGTGAGCGTAATTGCTAAAGTCATTCGTCGCTTTCGCGTCATTGAAGATCGCCCTAGTTTCACTTCTGATTTTAGTTATCTCAGGGTTCCACCAGGGTATCTTCTTGGCTAGCACCCTTTTTTCCGGGCAGTTATTGGTCCACGCAGTGTGTATCGCGCGTACCATGTTGTCCGCTTCAAATTCAATGTCAATAATAGAATTGAGCTTACCTTTTGGATCCCCTAGTTCTACCTTTAGGTTACGTTTAAAAGATGACCAATCGGTGTTCCTAGGATTTCTTTTACGCACAGATTCAACTGGTATGTCGGTCCTGTACTTAAAGCATATGTACCTATGATCTGAGAGTGAGATTTCATTGGAGACATGCCATGTGTGAATATCTTCGTAAATGTGGTTAGACGCCACCGTTATGTCAATTACCTCTCCACGCCTAGCATTGACGAAGGTCGGGCTGTTCCCTTTATTAAGTAGTTGTAAAGAAGAGCTCACCAGAAAATCCAGTAACTTCTCTCCCCGCTTGTTGACATCTGAGCTTCCCCAGATGACATGGTGTGCATTGGCGTCGCAGCCGATGATCAGGTCGGTGTTCGCCTGACTTCCAGTTGCGACTAGACTCCGGAGTTGAGGTGTGATGGGGTCCGTCGCTTCGTATGGGAGGTAGGCAGACGAGATGATGAGAGTCTTGCCTACCCTCCTCTCCTGGATCTTTACAGTGGTAAGATCCCTGGAACAGTAAGCATTATAAGGCATGGCATTTATGCCGTTTTTGACATACACACAAGTCCTCATGTTGTTCTCGGGGCAGAGGTAATGAATAACTCCTCCCGTGCCGTTTAGTCCCCTGATCTCGCCCTTGTACAGGTATGGTTCTTGAATCAGGGCGACATCGAATTTATCACTCTTTAGCTGCCTCGCCAGAAGGGCTGTGGCCGCCTTATTATGTTGCAAATTTATCTGTACAATATTATTTAATATTTATGTTTTATTTAAGTAGCTTTGTTTTATTTTTACTTAAATACGTTTAGTTTTATTTTTTAATTGTAACAGTAACTTGTATTATTAAATTGAACATATATTAACTAGTAAAAAATGAATAAATGATACAATCGATAAAGTAGGTATTTTAAATTTCGATAAAATGATTGAATACTCGCCGAGAAACGAGTTTACCGTGATGGCCGCGAGAGGCGCTGTTAATTATTTGCATAATAAATAAATAATAAAGTACAACCTTAGAGTATTAGTGGTTTTGCATGGATTTTTACTAATAGTATGGGCTTGTACTAATATTATGCAATAGGCCCCTGCTTATGTTTAAAATGTATTACTTATTTTAAAACAATTATAATAAAGCATTCATTAAAAAGAAACCAAATAGTTAGACCGCTGACTGAATCAAGTACCTAGCTTCAACAATATGGCTTTCCCACTTGCCTTCGTCGTGCCATTACAAAAAACAGTTCTTAAAGCACGCGGGTGAAAAAGCAGTTCATTCTAAACATCTTCATAGCTATCGGGCTGAGACTTGTGTAAATTCGCGCGAGTCGCAGCCCCACTCCTGGGCATGCGATTACCATTCCGCCGGATTAGGCTCCAATTTTAAATTGTTGATTACTTCCCCCTCCCCACCCCCTCCCGAGAATCTTCGCAAATGACACGATGTTAAATTTAAAAAAATTGGCCTTCCAAGTTTTTTAAGGATGGTCTGCAGAAAAATGCTACAAAAGTCGCGTAGGCAAGCCTACATTTTTTTTTCCATTTCACTATTTTCGAAACGGTTTATTGATTTTTAAAGAATTGCGCTCGACAAGTATTAAAATTAATGTTTGTTTTTCGAAAAACGGGCTGATGAGTTATAATTCTACGTAAAAATGATTTGTTCAGTGTTTTAATACTCCTACGGAATTTTAGTCACTTGGATTTTGATCCATTGACCAAAAGAGCTTTAAAACAAGCCACACAAACAAAATGTCACTAAATTCGACAATTCAAATCGACAGACGCATCTTATCGACCTCATTGTTTTGTTGCGTGTAAACCTTAGGTATTCAGATTACATTTGGCCAACTCTACATTACTTCAATTAGGTTTTCAAAGTTGAGACAGGCGTATTTCGTAACTATTCAATGATTTTTAACAAACTACCTAAGTATAATGTCCACAAAAGAAAAAGAAACGAAAAAATTAAACCTTTTTCTGCAGGCCGTACATCATTCATCCAGTTTATGCGAAGACATTAGGAAGGATATGACGCTCTCGAAAAGATACCAATTTCAATGCTATATCCCTCTAAATTGAGGAAAACTCGCCTTATTCATGATCAAAACGAAAGAAGAATTAATAAAAACGTCCAATACTTAGATATGATTAAGGCCTCTTCTAAAAGCTAAGCTGGTAACTTCACGTTTAATATTTTCTCGTTTAATAGTTGAAGTGAAATGATATGTCATAAATATTAAATTATGATATCATTAAATCGGTGCATGCGACGTATTGATAAGTGCGTAATGGAATATTTCGTGATGATGAGGACTGTTATTGTATTGTTTATTTGTGACAGAATGTACGTTATTATTTTTATTTTCTTATATAAGGTCTGTTCATCCTTACTTGTCTTATATAGTAAACAACTCTCAAAATGAACCTTTTTTGGCTAAGGAAGCTCTTTTATCGTAAATAAAGTAAACCGAGTGAACATTTTGGACATCACTTGGCCAATGTATTATCTGTGATTGCTTTATTTTGTTTAAAATTGCTGTTTTAGCCAAAAAAGGTTCATTTTGAGGTTAGAAAGTTGTTTACTATATAAGACAAGTAAGGTTGAACAGACCTTAAATACGTTACGTCAACCTTCTTTCAGCTACGCGCAGTCAGCTTAGTAAAATCTACAGTGCTGAAGGTCATGTTCATGAAAGTTTTTCGTGCCCTAGTTAGTCCGGTTTTCAGCTTTCTTAAGCACCTTTATTACAATTAGTAACATTGTAGATTGTAGATTAATGCGATTAATTAAGAGTGTTCCTAGATTATAAGTCCGTTTGTTATGATTGTTTACTTTTCCACTTGACCATTCATTGTATGTGTGTGCTTGCAGCATCAAATAAACGTTTTATGTATCCAACTAAACCTGTATTTCTAATAATAACGCAAGAAACCCCTCAGGGCTAATTTCTCGGATAAACAAAGGTCCAGGAATCACCGCCTGCGTCGAGCGACCCTTGCCAATTAGCGGTCAGCAAGGGTAAGCGCTGTACATTGCTGCATTCATCAGTTTTATAGTGTTGGTCCAGTTAACAAGTTTGAGTATACTAGCGCTGTCAAGAAGATACCTGAGAAATTTCTACTCAGCTATTTTAACCCCTGGGTGTTAGGATTATTGGTTTGATGTCTGAGTCACGCATACACGGCTGAACGGATTTGAATTTGGTACACCGGTCGTTTAGGTATATCCTGGATGTATTTATTTGTTTTAATATCACATACGAAAGGTTTAATTGTTATTATTAAAAATCACATAACCTTTTAGAAAAAATGGCCAGTTGAGTCAATAAGGACATAAGATAGTTTTCACCCTGTAAACTTTTGTACTTAGTTTCTGTAGAAACAATCTTGAACGATTCCAAGGCGGATTTATAAATAAATAAATAGATGCAATATTAATCCTGATTTTACTAATAAATGAGCAAGCAATGTACGTCTCCCGAGCTGTCATCTCGGCCGCCTGCTCCTGCGGTAAATCTCCGCGCGTCCGAGGTCAGGCACCGGCGATTATCTGCGCATGAGTAGAACAACAATACCTATAGTTAGTCAATTAACATTAAGATATAAAGGCGTGATTTCATATTTGGCGGGTGGTAGGATTTTGTGCAGGGTACGGATCGCCACCACTATTCTTTTGGGTTGCTTACTTACGTTAGGTATTTTTGCTTTCAAGCAGCAGTTATCGTACTGTTGTGTTTTCCTAGTTCTGAATTTTAGCATATTCATATATTGATACTGCAAATTAACATGGACTCCAGATAGCCTAAGTGTTGCGTTGTTTAAAAATTGGCCCAGAATATATGTATATTTTTATTTTTGCGATCTCTATTTCCTTTCTTTTTTTTACCAATCTTATTGTAAATTTCAGAAATTATGCCAAGGAACCCTCGGATTGTTGAAGTAATTCTACTTCAACACGTGCGAGGCACATCACATCCAGTTTTAATAACTTTTCGACCCTTGGACAGTGATCGGAATATGTAGAGTATATTTACCTAAAGTTCGCAAAAGGACATAATATAGAGTGGTTACAACCGGATGAAATACTAATTTATTTTTATTGAAATCCGGAATTCCGGTATTTTTAATGCTAAATATACATAATATTTACTTACGGTATGGGATATTTTATGTTAGTTTGTAATAAAAGGGGCCTGTAACTCATTTCTTGGAGCATATTTACCTAAACTTCGTAGAACAGAGACATAAACAAAAAAATACCATAAATCCGGAATGCAATAAAAATAAATTAATATTTCACCCGGTGTAACCACTCTATATTATGTCCTTTTGCAAACTTTAGGTGAATATACTCTACCTATACCGATCACTGATCATGGAATATAAATCTAATAAGGGTACATGAGCTCCAGGTTAAAAAACTCTGGGCTAGCTACGTTTTTTGGACGAGTTGTTTTATTCTCTGCTACTTAAACTTTGACTAAAACTGCTGTTTCCTGCTAATAAACTTTACCTATAACCATTTACACGACGATACTATACCCCAAAATTCTGCAACAATCAAATCGTCGCACGCGCACCTTTACGTCAGCTGCTCAATGTCCCATTACCGGCAATTTGTCGTTTTCAATGCCAGACAAAAAACGCAACTGCTGTATAAAACTTATAGCATTTGCAACCTTGTATCTAGTTAAATTTGGTTTCATTTTAATATGTCTTTAAAGTACATGTGCCCTTTTGAGTGAGGAAAGATTAGACAGATGTGCCGATAATTTGTCGCAGTTGACTTTTGTCGATTGTGGAGGCTGGCCTGTTTATGATGGTTGAATAGACCTATTTAGTTTTATAGTCGGGATGCTTAGGTCAGGTTTCAATTTAATGGATGTTTTTTGGTCATTCTGCGCTTCAACATCAGTGACCATAGTATTTACGAGTTCTTATAGTAGGTATACTCGTACTGTGATGTTAATTAGACAGGGCCGTTATTTTGAAAAAGTTTTAATCGAACAGGATTTAAATTGGAAAATGTATGTAATTCTAATACCTTTTATATGAATTTGATAATATTTTACTTTTGGGAAACAAACAAGCATAAACATCATTAAAAATAACTTAACTGTAAGTGGAAACGGTTTGCAATTATAACTAATACATTTTATTTATGTTACTAAAATAAGACTTAAATTCACATCTTACTAGCTAAGATATTAGTCATATTTAGTAAAACATTATTACAATTATTTTGATCTGGTACAGGCCAGGTCAAATATATATAACTATCATTTTCAACAGCAACGTCTTACCTAATATTTCATACATATTTATTCTCAGCGTGTTTTTCTTCCTATAGGTAAACTGTTAAATATATCCAAGCAACAAAGGACAGTAAATCCAAGTGGCAATTATACGCAAACTCCTTAAAACGGTTCGCCGATCGACTTACACAGCGACCCGCGCGGTCCCCAGGCGTGCCCCATTCTTCCGTCACGTCCATAAGCGGCTTACGTGTAACCGATCGCTGCTTTTCACACCATTTGCTCTAAACATTTAATATTCTGCCACCCCAAGTCTAAAAGACGCATCTGCCATGAAATCTCTGAGACAAAACACACCCAATAAAAATATCAATAAGATTGTAGTTACGATAGGAGGTTTATAAAAGATACGACCTTGTTTTCTGAACTGGGTAGTACTAAATACCAATTTTTAAAGTGATTCTAAAGGACTCTATTGTAATAGTTTAAGGTTAAATTTACTTCGCTGTAGTTACAATATAATTTGGTGGAAATTGAACGTATCACAAATAATGCGATTTGCGTGAAAATCGACGTTTTTGTGCACTTTTGATTGACAGTGCGGCTGTTTGGCGATTACGGCCATATGGATGATCTGACAGTTTGTATGGGATTTGTATGGAACTCGAAATTACCTATTTTGGACAGAAATTAGTTATTGTGATGGCTTATGTCGACTAGTAATTTG